>OZ010579.1:91704353-91726853 GCA_963932145.1 Acanthosepion lycidas
GACGTTACATCAGATAATCAGATATAGTAAAAAACAAGACAGAATTTCTGGAATTCTTTATCTTATATTCTGGTATATTTTATCTTATATTTCTGTCGGATTCCGATCCATATTTGATCCATATATATATATATATATATATATATATATATATATATATATATATATATGTGTGTGTGTGTGTGTGTGTGTGTGTCTAAATCATAAACAAACAGCGCGAATTAAAAATATAAATTTTCGACAATTTACCCATCGCACTCTGTATATGTTTTAACGATATATATTTTTTTATGTCAAGAACAGTTTTAAAAGAAAAGATGAATGACAAATTGAAAATAACGTTTATTTGTGAACTGGGTATGGTGACTACACATGCGCATGAACGAGAAATGCTGGTAGTTTCAAAAGTTTGTGGAATAACTGTTTGCAAACCCAACGAAACCGAACATTGAATTATTCTACACATTAACTCTATCACAACTACATGGAAAATGAATTTATTTAAATTCAGCATACAATTTTTCATGCCTATATCTAAAACAATAAGAGTTAATCAATACAAAACACAACCAACAAGCCAAAACTTGAAGAAAGAATTTAGTGTATCAAGTGCCAGAAAGATTATATTGGAGAAATATTAAGAAGTTGAAATAAAAGACTACATGAACAAAAAAAGTGTCACTTTAAAAAACAACTCAAAAAACGCATTGGTTGTTCCCCGTAACAAATTAGCCACAGATATTTTTCATCCATTAAAATGGAAAAATTGGATTTATTTCTACTAAATGTTTTTTCGGTTTTCTAGGCATATTAGTTATTATGCATCTGTGTACACTTAATTATCTGAAAATTATGTTTATTCATTCGTTGAAAATACAATAAATCAAAAATTTGTATGTGTACGAATATTTATTTCCCCGATATATATATGTCATTATTCGTTTGAAAAAAGGCACCCCGACCTTACCTTGACTTAACCTTCAAATGAATTAACTAATATCTTTATACAATAGTTGTCAGTGAAAATGAATACTTTACCGCACCTTATTAAAATGATATATTTTCTCCATATCCATAGACATTAATATTACGAATGTATATGCTTATAAAACTCCGTAAATTTCAAAATTAGTTATTTCAAAATTCGTTTGAGGGTGAAACAGAACTACGTACTTTAACTTAATTTAATTTCTAAAATTGAATTGAAGTTTTTAGCTTCTGATTTTGAAGCATGAGAACTCTTATGTGCGATGGAATCATATTTTAAAAAACAAGTAATTATAATATATATATATATATAATTAAGTAATGAAAAGTTTTGTAATCCGTGTGGATAATCCCAAGGAGGATATAATCCAGAGAGCTCAATGTCAAATCAGAGCAATTATTAATTCAGAGAGAAAACAGACAACCTTAAGTGTCCATTGGTTATAATTTATTTTCGCAGGTGTATGATTTTTACCTGATTCATCATACCGTACTTCCAAGGGTGAAAAAAAAGGTGTTTTAAATTTACATATAATTTTTACTCACTTTTGAGGGGTAATTTTAAATTGATGTAATGTGATATAGAGATAGCGGGAGGAGGAATATGACAGACACGGTCGAAATTAGAGAGGGAAGAGAGAGATAGGAATAATTTTAAATCTATTTTTATTAAGACATTTAAGAGTAAGGGAGTGGGTATGGAACAGTAATAAGTCGTCTCAAGGAAACGAGATGAAGAGAAAAAGAAAGGGTGTAAATAATAAGAAAGTAGAGGGGGAGTGGGGTTTGAGAAAGAAATGCAAAATAGAGTTTGTAAAAGATGAAGGAAAGGAAAAAAAGAAAGGGTAAATTAACATATATTGGCATAATACGGTTAATTTGAAAAAAGAAAACAGATTTTTAAATATGGCAGTTAAGATTTTTAAAGATTTTCAATAAACTAAGCTAGGAAATAAATATAGTGTGAATATAATATAAATAAACAATATTACTATTAATAACATTATTAATATTATGAATAACAAGGAGTAAAAAGTTAATATTAGTAATATTTTTTATTTATATTATATTCACACACACACACACACACACACACACACACACACTCTCTCTCTCTCTCTATATATATATATATATATATATATATATATATATGTGTGTATGTGTGTGTCTCTGTGTGTGTCTGTAAGGTCACAATATATAATTTTATATATCAAGAATAATAGCGAGGTAATTTTCAGACAAAATGGAGAAAGTTTATTTGTGACTCATTTCATCCGTTAAGACTTCATCAGACTGGGTTGTTGACGTTGTAACTACATATGTGCATGAACGAGAGATGCTGGTAGTTTCATATTTTTATTTTTTATTTTTTTTTATTATAGCCAAATTCATCTATATCATTTTTCTTTCCAAAGAATAACAAAGATAATGGAAAGAATAAGATTGGAATCCCTGGAAAAGCAGTACATAATGTACAATATATACTGAAATAAAAACGAATCTCGTGAAACAGCTTTTATCTGTTGACAACCCAAGATTGATATGGAGCAGTAAATGGCAAAGAATGTTTACAAAATCATTCACCTGAAAAAAATATAAAAACTGAAAGATTACTTTAACACTGGACCTGGCATCCTTTAAATATTTTTAATGCCACAAAATATTTCCCGTTTCTTTTTGATAACGGCAAAGTCAAAGGAACTACATGAGAAGATGTAATTCTGTAAAACACGGAGCAGAGACAAGGTATGAACATTTAATATTATTTATTTTATATAAAATATGTTGTTTTAAAATATATAAGTTTTTAGGGTATAACGTTTACGAAATAATATATATTCAGAATTTTAATATTCTACCGTTTGGATAAAGTTGGGGGTTGACCGTAAATTGTCTGAAGAAGAGACATTCATATTTCTACAATATTTTCCGTTGTCACTTCCTGTCCAAGCAGACACTTTTCTTTTTCTTCTTACAAATCTTTAGACCAAATAAAAAAAATAAGAATAATCACAACGGCATAAATGATGTGAGGCATCAATTTGCTTTGGTTTGTTTTACAGCATAACAACCTCAACGGGTTATTTAATGCCGACAACATTTTTATTGCTAGTATTTCTTTTCAAAAATATATTGCTGGTAATATTTTTTTCTTCAAAAATGTATTACTGGTAATAGTTTTTCTTCAAAAATGTATTGCTGGTAATATTTCTTGCCAAAAATGTATTGTTAATACATTTTACTGAAATGTATTGCTGGTAATAATTTTTTTTTCTTCAAAGTATTTCTGTTATTAAAACCTATTTTTACACTTTCATAGTGATTTGACCCAAGTTTGGAGGTTAACTATTAACCTATAGCTAGGGCCCTAACAAATGCTACCACCCCGGGTCAGGGTGGACCTGTGTACATCAGCAATTAAGAGGTGGTTCCACGCTCCTCAAAACCTCCTGATCAGAGGCCTTGCTGTTGGACGTAGTTTATCGTCATACCCAGGACGCTGATGTAGTTTATCGTCATACCCAGGACGCATATGTAGTTTATCGTCATATCCAGGACAGTAAGGCATCAGTGTGAAGAGAATAAATATAAGAACAAAAGTGAATACGAGATAATATGCAAAATTAAATTGCAAAACAATTAATGTACTTAGCATATGTTTAAATTTACACAACATTAAACGTACATGTAATCAGCGCCCTCTTCCACTTGAGAAATTACCTGACATCCTGTCACGCTCCAACGTCACAATAACAGGATCAAATCAAAATTACAGTATGGCTGCATCATTTGGGCCGGAGATGCTCAACTTACACTTTCTAGCCTCGACTTGAGTTCAAAAGCCTTTGCATGGCCTTGCGGGTAATGAATTGTTTTCTACCTTTCCACCCCTTCCCCGTAGGTAAATTATACTAGATGATGACATATACAGATCAATACAGGCACTGGTTCAAAAATAAAAGTATATCATATTACACCTATTAATAAAAGCCTATCATATTATTCCTGTTAGAAGTCTATCATATTACTCTTATTAACAAAAGTCTAACATATTGCTTCTATTAATATACTGAACAGCCGAGGAGATGTTTACTAAGCCACAAGAATTAAAATTGAAGTCTTTTCCAAGGTGACTTTGGGCTTACGGCTACATCACGTTGAAAGCAAAGTTAAGCAACGTCGAACCTGGTTATTACCTAGATTGGTGACCGCATGGAACAACCAGCTGTTGTAAGGTTGTGTGTGTGGGTGGTGTAATAAATAATAGTAGATTCCCCGTTTCGGTACCAAACATAGCCAGACAAGCAACAATTGATCCAATTTAAAAAAATAAACCAGTTTGCCTAATGATCACAAAAGCGTGAATGAGGTCACAAACTCATATCCATACAACTTATTTTATATATATATATATATATATATATATATATATATATATATATATATATATATATATATATATATATAAAACCAGGTATATGATTGGTGTATATGGAATGAATTCCAATAACCAACAATTACTATTCTTAACAAAGTAGAGCAGATATAATTATTTATTTAAAAAAATTATAACATAAATATGTTATAAAATCACTACAAAAATAGCCATTTTGTTTCAACACCCTCGGTGTCTAATCAAGTGATGACGTTGAATGCCTTCAACGTCATACATATATATATATATACAAATATATATATATATGATATATATATATATATATATATATATATATATATATATATATATATATATATATATATATATATATACATGCTTGCCAACTAACCGTTGTAAATTACTGTTACGATATTGGAGCATTTCATTTTTAGCAGTAATGGATTCGTTTTTTGCATAAATTTCTTTTTACCAATTTTATTTTTCTCACAAGTAAATGAACTATTTCACTATCTATCTATCTATCTATCTATCTATCTATCTATCTATCTATCTCTTTCTTTCTTTAGCAGTCTTTTTTATTGCATATCTCAATCTATCTATCTATCTATCTATCTATCTCTTTCTTTAGCAGTCTTTTTTATTGCATATCTCAATCTATCTATCTATCTATCTATCTATCTATCTATCTCTTTCTTTCTTTAGCAGTCTTTTTTATTGCATATCTCAATCTATCTATCTATCTATCTATCTATCTATCTATCTATCTCTTTCTTTAGCAGTCTTTTTTATTGCATATCTCAATCTATCTATCTGTCTATCTATCTATCTCTTTCTTTAGCAGTCTTTTTTATTGCATATCTCAATCTATCTATCTATCTATCTATCTATCTATCTATCTCTTTCTTTAGCAGTCTATTTTATTGCATATCTCAATCTATCTATCTATCTATCTATCTATCTATCTATCTATCTCTTTCTTTAGCAGTCTTTTTTATTGCATATCTCAATCTATCTATCTATCTATCTATCTATCTATCTATCTCTTTCTTTCTTTAGCAGTCTTTTTTATTGCATATCTCAATCAATCTATCTATCTATCTATCTATCTCTTTCTTTAGCAGTCTTTTTTATTGCATATCTCAATCTATCTATCTATCTATCTATCTATCTATCTATCTATCTCTTTCTTTAGCAGTCTTTTTTATTGCATATCTCAATCTATCTATCTATCTATCTATCTCTCTCTTTCTTTAGCAGTCTTTTTTATTGCATATCTCAATCTATCTATCTATCTATCTATCTATCTCTTTCTTTAGCAGTCTTTTTTATTGCATATCTCAATCTATCTATCTATCTATCTATCTATCTCTTTCTTTCTTTAGCAGTCTTTTTTATTGCATATCTCAATCTATCTATCTATCTATCTATCTATCTATCTCTTTCTTTAGCAGTCTTTTTTATTGCATATCTCAATCTATCTATCTATCTATCTATCTCTTTCTTTCTTTAGCAGTCTTTTTTATTGCATATCTCAATCTATCTATCTATCTATCTATCTATCTATCTATCTCTTTCTTTAGCAGTCTTTTTTATTGCATATCTCAATCTATCTATCTATCTATCTATCTATCTCTTTCTTTAGCAGTCTTTTTTATTGCATATCTCAATCTATCTATCTATCTATCTATCTATCTATCTCTTTCTTTAGCAGTCTTTTTTATTGCATATCTCAATCTATCTATCTATCTATCTATCTATCTATCTATCTATCTCTTTCTTTAGCAGTCTTTTTTATTGCATATCTCAATCTATCTATCTATCTATCTATCTATCTATCTATCTATCTATCTCTTTCTTTAGCAGTCTTTTTTATTGCATATCTCAATCTATCTATCTATCTATCTATCTATCTCTCTATTTCTTTAGCAGTCTTTTTTTATTGCATATCTCAATCTATCTATCTATCTATCTATCTATCTATCTATCTCTTTCTTTCTTTAGCAGTCTTTTTTATTGCATATCTCAATCTATCTATCTATCTATCTATCTATCTCTTTCTTTAGCAGTCTTTTTTATTGCATATCTCAATCTATCTATCTATCTATCTATCTATCTCTTTCTTTAGCAGTCTTTTTTATTGCATATCTCAATCTATCTATCTATCTATCTATCTATCTATCTCTTTCTTTCTTTAGCAGTCTTTTTTATTGCATATCTCAATCTATCTATCTATCTATCTATCTATCTATCTATCTCTTTCTTTAGCAGTCTTTTTTATTGCATATCTCAATCTATCTATCTATCTATCTATCTATCTATCTCTTTCTTTAGCAGTCTTTTTTATTGCATATCTCAATCTATCTATCTATCTATCTATCTATCTATCTATCTCTTTCTTTAGCTGTCTTTTTTATTGCATATCTCAATCTATCTATCTATCTATCTATCTATCTATCTATCTATCTATCTCTCTCTTTCTTTAGCAGTCTTTTTTTATTGCATATCTCAATCTATCTATCTATCTATCTATCTATCTATCTATCTCTTTCTTTCTTTAGCAGTCTTTTTTATTGCATATCTCAATCTATCTATCTATCTATCTATCTATCTATCTATTTCTTTAGCAGTCTTTTTTATTGCATATCTCAATCTATCTATCTATCTATCTATCTATCTCTTTCTTTAGCAGTCTTTTTTATTGCATATCTCAATCTATCTATCTATCTATCTATCTATCTATCTATCTATCTCTTTCTTTAGCAGTCTTTTTTATTGCATATCTCAATCTATCTATCTATGTATCTATCTATCTATCTCTCTCTTTCTTTAGCAGTCTTTTTTATTGCATATCTCAATCTATGTATCTATCTATCTATCTATCTATCTATCTATCTCTTTCTTTCTTTAGCAGTCTTTTTTATTGCATATCTCAATCTATCTATCTATCTATCTATCTCTCTATCTATCTATCTATCTCTTTCTTTAGCAGTCTTTTTTATTGCATATCTCAATCTATCTATCTATGTATCTATCTATCTATCTCTCTCTTTCTTTAGCAGTCTTTTTTATTGCATATCTCAATCTATCTATCTATCTATCTATCTATCTATCTATCTATCTCTTTCTTTCTTTAGCAGTCTTTTTTATTGCATATCTCAATCTATCTATCTATCTATCTATCTATCTATCTATCTATCTATCTATCTATCTATCTATCTATCTATCTATCTCTTTCTTTAGCTGTCTTTTTTATTGCATATCTCAATCTATCTATCTATCTATCTATCTATCTATCTATCTATCTATCTATCTCTTCTCCGTTCCCTGTACATATATTCAGTTTTATTTTATAGCATCTGTCTCTCATCTACATGCTTTTTGCACCCAAACATAAAAACAAAACACAGATGTTATTGCTGCTATGGATACGGCTTTTGTGCATTTATTCGTGAGAAGCCAGTGTAACAACTTTATCCCCCGTCATCTAAGAATTTCGGAATGTCTGTAAACTGCCCACAACGTGTAATTCATATCGGGTGAGGTACATCCTTCTGTTGTTTTTTTTTGTTTTTTTTAAATATGGTCCTATAAAGTGCAAACATCTGTAAGCCGATTGGATTCTGGTTCGCGCTAGGTTACAGTCGGTAACATTTTAAAAAATCATTTTGATTTTGGTGCTAGGTTATATCATAACCATGTACTTAGATTAGTTTGCCACAGGGCAAAAGTGTGAAGTACTATGTGATCACATGACGGAGTAGCAATGGGACTACTTTACCTTCGTAAACAATAAATCACGGGAAATGAAGCAAAATTTTATTAAGCTTAGAATAGATTCACTCTCTATGCTATCAAATTGAACAGCCCAATGTACGACATGTAGTTCAATCTTGCCACTCTGCTTTTCGAAAATGATTATTCATTTAACAAATGAGATTATATTAATAAGGTCCTTCTTCTATGTGTGCTGTCCATTCTGGGTGTGTGTTATCAGGCTCCTCCACAACGCCCTATCCTTTTTAGCTCTAAGTAAATATTGTGTTCTTATCGTCGCCTTTGAAATATGATCCTGAACGCTATGCTGTGGGATCGGAGTTCACTCCCCAACTTGTTACAACACTCGATGTTCCCAAAACTGTCATCCATCTAAATAATGACAAAATTCAACGCTGGTTAACTTCGGTAATTGAGAAATAACAACTGCTTTCAGTGTTATTTAAACTGTAAACTCTCAAGATATATCATTTTATTTAAATAAATGTGAATGGCATTATGTCACGCTTTATCAACGTTACTCCTAGAAGCCTGAGCCCGACATACCATGATATTTTGGGATCTGGCCGACTCCGTGAGCAAATTGACAACATTCCGGGCCGGACCCGGACCCGCAAAACTAAAATTTTGGATTCCCAAGTTTTCATTACTGCGATTGTTTTCGGTGAATTTTTACGTGATTTTTTGCAACGAGTTTTGTGTGTGTGTGTGTGTGTTTATAACATTTTTCTCTTGAAACAATTTTTCAGGAAAATAGATTTCTCATGTCCAGTAGCTGTTATGGCTCTTTCCATTTTTATGCCGAGTCTTTCCTAATCTTTTATTGGAAGTTGTGTGGAATATCAAAATCTTAATTATTTACATTGTCTTTTCCTATTTTGCATAATTCACCTCTAAAATTTGTTGTATATAATCTATTGTACTGAAAATTGAGTTTTATATTAATTTTTCTGCTTATTAAATGGATTCACACGCTCATTAGATTCTGAGGAATGGATAAAAATATTCAAAGTTATGGATGTACGAATAATTTTGTCGCTAACAATATATATATATATTATAATAAAAAGAAAGAACAGTAAGATATATAATCCGGTGTTCTTATTGTTATTTTACAAAACAGTGCTCAATGTAAATTTGCAGAGCATAAATGTTCCAAAATTCGCTTGAAGTTGAAACAGAACTAATGCTTTTAATTTAATTATATAATCAAATTTGAAGTTTTTAGTTTCGGTTTTTGAAACATGGTATTTCCTGTGTAGCGAAGAAACCATATTTTAAATCAGTTAATATATATATATATATATATATATATATATATATATATATATATATATATATATATATATTGTGTGTATTTAGGCAGCATCTTTTCATCCATACACGTTTCATTAAATAATATAGAGTGTTGTCTATTTATTTTATGTAAATTTTTCTCGTAACTTCTGATAAGTTTAATAATATTATCGTTGAAAGAAGAAAGAAATTCACAGTAGTGATCCATATTTTTTTAATACAATCTAAGCTTTCGGCTTACTTAAGCCATTATCAAAGATGTCAATTACAACATATTAAACAATATACGGACAAGACAGTGATGATAGTCTGTCAATGTTTACATAGAAGATTTCTAAGCAACGATAAACACGCGCATATAAGACGCTAGAAGCGAAAATCGCACGGCATCTCATGACGTCACACATGACCACACGAGAATGAATTGTAGAAGTATGAATCGAAAGCCGTTGGTATTATAAACCAATGGCTTCTGTTACCAATTATAGACATTTAAGAATATTTGTAGAGATACCATAATTGATTTTGTTTAGGTTGGGTTTCAACTGTTTGATGTATAATGCTTCAAGGATTTTTAATTTTTGTCTATTGTTTTCATGTCGAAGTATAATTGTGTTTTCGACAAGTATTTTACGGAATTGTGTATGCCGGCAGGCATGTTGTTTTAAATGCCTAAAAATGTTAGAGTTTTCATTTAAATGGAGTGTCAAGCGTCGTGAAAGCGAGTTTGTGGTGTGACCAACATAAATATTATTTAATTCGTTGGAGATACACTCTCCAAAAGGGCACTTGAATTTATAAACTATGTTGGTTTTTTGCAAATCGCTAACCGGGGAAGAAGAATTATTGCGAAGAATTAAGTTGGATATATTAAATTTAGTGTAGTATATGATTAATTTAATTCTTTTGCTAGTATCTGTAGTTGTTATATTAGAATATACTAAGTTTTTTGGATTAGGAAAGACTTGGCATAAAAATGGAAAGAGCCATAACAGCTACTGGACATGAGAAACCTATTTTCCTGAAAAATTATTTCAAGAGAAAAATGTTATAAATTTCAAACGAAATCAGTACTGGGTGCTCGGTCATTAAATGCCAAATGTTTCCTTATAGGGAAACGACTAATACTGCAATTACTACCCACACACACATATGTAGGTCGGGCCGAACACACACACTACTCTCCATAAATTGACCAGGTGACCCAATTTCAGAATTTATTTGGAAAATGTTCTTGGTCAGAATGAGAACATTTTAACAGCTCCCAGTATATGGTTCCAATTACTTGTTCATATGTCTTTATTCATCAACATTCCTCGAACAGACCGAAGTCATGTCAGAGTGTATGTTTTATGATGTATTCATCTGTCAGCGAAAAGGTTGGAACGAGATTCCATGACGTCACATGATGGTAAATATTTACCAGAACTTTAAACATACGCGGGCAAACACAGAGTGAAGACAAATACAGGATGAAATAAAAACAAAACTAAAAGATTACAGAAAATCACAGTTACTGATCTTTGAATCACTGAGCAGGAATCTGGTCTCAGGGAAAATATTTTTACTTGCAAATATTTTTTGTTTAATCTAATATATCTACTCTGTCAATTAATGAGTATTTGATTAAGTTCACAGACGAGGATTTTTTTTTTTGCGTCAACATTATTCTTTCAGGACAAGTAAAGAGAACACAAGGGCAGTGGATAAAAGCGTCGGTTGAAGTAATTCAATGATCTGACCCCCCCAAAATTCAATACCTGTCAAGAGTAGAGGTGAAGAAAAACTTGGAGAGTTGAGTTACTAAAGAGAAACAACTGAGATTGAGATATCCAGAAGAGGCATGGCACGTTGAACTAGAACAATCTATACCAGTGGACGAAATAAAGGGTTCGAGTCGAAATTCCAATCACCTGAAGAAGGCCGGGGCGCACAACGGCCGAAACGTCGTAAAGATGAGGACAACAGTCCGAACAATGTATATAGTTACAATACCTAAATAAACTCAGAAATATAGACTGATATTGAAATAGAATTCATTTATTTGAGTATTTTAGAAGTATGCAAGAGTTCTTCCATGAAAGTTTTCATAATTATGTTAAAACTCATTCATGAAGTTTGAGCGAGGCTTATGTCCTATAAGTTTTCAAGATATTTTCATCGGGTATTCTGGAGTGTATGTTTTAAAATTTCAAAATGATTTGATTGGATGTTTTGGCATGCATCTTATAAATACCCTTTTTCCCACAGGTAGCGTAAAATGGCTCTAATTTCTTTATTTTTACCACTCATTATTAAAGCTGTACAAAAAAGAATAAACTACATTTATTTTTGTTATCTGAATTCAGCAACGACTGGGCAAATTAGATCAAATTAATGATATAATATCGAGATAAAAGTAGCTAAAAATCCTCAGTAAAAATAAAAAAACGAAAATTGACTCAAGCTAGTACTTAATGGCTGACCGAACGTATCATAGTACGCTTGTCTGTTAGGGCAGTTAGGTACCTTTGTGTTTATTCAACATCCAAAGAATCCATCTGCAAATTTGCTGAGCGGTTACCGTTTCTGGTAGGAACCTTATCATTTGGTGTGATCAACAGTATCGAAGAGATCAGTATACACGAGTCATCGCTCGGTCACGATGACTTGTGTCTTCGAATTAGTACAACCACCGACGAAAAATTACGTCTACCCAATTTCCCTCAAAAAGTTCGGGTCAACCTGTAGTATGACTTTTAGGCAATTTCCAAAGATGCCACAAGCTAGACTCACCTTCCCTGAAGCGTGATTAATTTAAATTTATGCACACCTGTTGATGAATACGTCCACACAGGAAATTTCTAATGCGTTTATAGATGATGGCTGACTATTTACATACACATACATGTATATATATTGAAAGTATTTTGGTGTACGTGTGCATATTTGATGACATCCTTTGTGTCCTTGCATGTATATAGTTTGGTGGGTATAAAGTTCTAAAACTTGAATTATTATTTCATAAAACGTTCTAGCTGAGGGCAAAGATTTAGGACGGTCGAGTGAAGAGTTTTAGAAATGCTTTTAAAATTTCCTCTTGACATTTGACCTCACCACTCCGAGTAAAATGAGATGTGCCAAATATTTGATAGATCAAAGGCAAAAGATGACAGGTCTTTAAAAAAGGTCTTTTAAAAATTATATAATAATCTAGTAATTTAGCCAGAAACCGGCAGGATTTTTTCAGTACTATGTAAAAAGAGTGTTTGTGCGTTTTGATCTAGAAGATGTGGAATATAACCGGAAGTGTGCGTATATTTACAATTAATACAGAGAACGCATGTGTGTGTGTTTGTGTGGGTGTTTATGCGTGCTTGTATTATTTTTTTTTACAATGGCGTTTACCCAGTTCAAGGTCGAAGAGAAACCCGAGGTAGAAAGTTACACAGTAACTGGCACAGTTTATGGGCGCACGCGGGGAAGATAGTGTTTAATCCTATATCTGAAAAGGTTAAGATTGTAGTGATCGTGGAAGCATCCTCATGGGAGTCGATTTGTTTTTAAAACTTGAGCCTGAATTTGTAGATGAAAACCGTTTGTTTATAAAAAAATATGGTTTAAAGTTTACACATGACTAATAAATACATACATACATACATACAAACATACATACATATGTGTGTCTGTGTATGTGCATGTGGGTGGTATGTGATGGTAAAGTGTCGGGCATGCAATTGTGTGTGACCTGCAATAATTCAGAGATAAAAAAGGAATATATCTGTAAAAAGACAATATGAATAAATAGAGCGTTTTGAAAATTTAACGATAACTTTTACTTCTGTTTATAAATGCTCGTTGTAAAATAAAATCCTTACATTTGCCTTGTCCATCAGAGGACGAAACATGTTGATAAAAATTAGTTTTCTTTTTGCCTTTATTTTCACACACACACACACATATATATATATATATCAAAATAAAAAGAAAGAACAATCAGATTAATAATCCACAGTTCTTTAATTTTAATTTTTAGTTCCGAAAAATAATATTTTCTGTGTCGTGATGAAAACATAATTTTAAATAACATTATATATATATATATATATATATATATATATATATATATATATATATATATATATATATATATATAAATAAAATGATAAAAATATACTTTTAAGGTATGCTGTATTTATGGGTAAAATTAGTCAGTATCAGAGATAAAGAGAATGTAAATATAAAAGGAGACATTGTGACCAACACCAAGCGGCAGTAGTCTGTTTCACGCTTCAATGAAATATTCAGGCTATGTAGCGATTTTCCAAGCGTAGCTTAGATGTGGCACAAGGCCGAAAGTATGGGGCACCCAGTGAGGATCGAATTCACTATTCAGTCGTAACTGATCTAGCAAGACAAGATTCTAACCATTACACCTCGTCGGTGACCATCTCCAGCCATCACTTTTACGTTCTGTGAGCAGATATGATCGATCGAGAAAAATCGTTTAAGATTCAGTGTTTAAAAACAGTACTTTTTACTTTGCTGACTAGACGCTTCTCTGTAGCTAAATGCTATATATTTTCAGTGACTTGAAAAATCTTTAAACTTTGTATACAGTTGTCAAAAACATTAGGTCAACTGATTCTAACATACAACCCAATAAATATAGGTTTATTCCACTATCAACATTCTAGAATTTCACAGAATCTTATTATCTACAGCCTAGATTCATTAGATATTGAAAAAACTATTTATCAATGTCCCTGAGACTATTGACGTTGTACTAAAAAAATGTATATAATCGTTCTTTGTAGCCACCTCCTAATATTAGACTAAGAATTCGATGTAAACATATTTCTCAAGTCAAAAATCCTTTTTGAGATCATTATAACTACAATTTAAAAAAAGACTGACAGTAAAGTTATGGGTTTGCCTTTCATTCCCTCTGCATCCAATTTCTATATGAATTATGTAGATAAAAAAAATCTTTTTTTTTTAATAATTTCGCCCCAAATATGATATATATTTGATAGCGAGAAACTGCGAAAAAAGGATCTGAGCATTAGTAACAGTATACCTTTTCCTGATATTTTAATTGGCACTAAGAGGCACAATCCTGCTACTTGATTGTGTGAAACCCAACACAGACAAAAAAAAAAAAAATCAACAAATAGAAAAAGAAAATATAAACGACGAAATAAAATAAGCGTTAAAGAATTTTACAGATATATATATATATATATATATATATATATATATATATATATATATATATATAGAAAGAGAGAGAGAGAGGTGTGCATATATATATATATATATATATATATATATATATATATATATATGTATATATATATATGTGTGTGTATGCGTTTGTGTGTTTATATATATATATATATATATATATATATGTGTGTGTGTGTGTGTGTGTGTAGCATATTCCGATTTTTAGAAAGCTTATATACATTTTGTAGGAGCTTTGTTCTTATCTTTTATAAAAATATCGTAGCTTTATACACAACGTGTATATTAGAATAAATATTGATTTAAGGAATACAATATTGATAGGGTAAAAGTGCTTTATATGCCTGATTCATAGTATTTAAATATAATAAGTGTAGTCACTGATGTCAACAGCAACCCTCGTGGAATGTAATTTATTAGGGTTGCTGTAGCTTCTTCCTTTAATGTCGGTCTTCACCCCTTACCTATCGATATCTAGAGACAAGACGCCTTAGGCTTAAGCAACGTCTAGCCAACAGACAGTGGGGTTAAGAATAAGGAATTGAAATGGTACACCTAACCCACTCATATCTTATCTTCTCTCCCACCTTACTTCCTCACTTCGTTAATTTTACATATGCTCGATGAGGTCCATCAAAAAAGTGTGAATTTCTTTTCATTTTTCATTTCAACCTTTGGAACTAAAGTCTGATGATCCAGAGCCTTGTTAAAGGCGTTGTGGTGAAATAACTTATTACATGGAACCTTAAAGTGCTCTGTTTTTATTCAAATATATATATATATATATATATATATATATATATATATATATATATATATATATATATTGTCATTCACGGACAGAGTGTTTGGCTGTATCACAGGTCATCAGTGTGACTACACGTCCGGTTGCCACTAGCTAAGATAGAAACCCAACTGAATTGGCGTTAATCGGAGATTCTACCACTAATCCCTTGGCGCACGGCAGGGATGAAGGTGAATTTAAGCGTATTTATGTTTAGAAAAACACACAGTGACTGAGAGAACTCGATTCGATTTACCGAAGAGTCTTGCATTATTAGCCGTAATAGTCACTGTTTACAAACTCACACTTCCTATATGTGTGTGTGTCTATATATTACATTTCGCTCCGCAAACGAATATTTAGTAGTCTTCATCTTCTGTTACAGGTCCTCGTATGGAATAGTTACACTACTGTATCTACATCATGATTGGAGCCATTATATATTGGTCAAAATGCCGTTGTGCTACAGTAGGCGACTATGCATGAGGCCACAATTTTATTCTATATCCAGTCCCCCTTCAGGACATGGGTGATAATCACTCTCCACAACTCGCTATCCCGTTTGAGCCTGGGGCAGGGTTTCTAACGTTGCCAAGCCCCTTGCACCGCGTTTCGCCATTCTTTCGTTAGGCACATGGTCCGCTGATTCCCCTATCTTACTTTTCCTTGATATTCTCCGATATTCTAAGCCCTTCTTTTCTCATTGTTCCCAAGTAATTTAAACTCTCTGTTTCTGAGTATAGAGGTTCTTTTTGTTACCATTTTCTTTAAGGTTTTCCCATTATTTAAACACTCAATGTGAAGAATTCTCAGTATCCTACTGTAGAACCACAATTTTGCTGACTCCAATTTTTTTCTTCTTCAAGGAGTCCAACATCCACCGACATGGAATTCAGACCTCATAAACATGGAAAGATCCGTAATTTTAAAATCTGAAGATATGTCTGTACAGGACAAGATGAAGACGAACAAATTAGCAGGAAGAGAAGAAATTATAACAGAGATGCTAAAAGGTTAAATTACTTATTATATTTTCAAATTGTTTGTTGATGTTTACGCAGTCTGTTTGGTTTTTAATTTCACCTTACTTTTTTTTTTCGAATCCACAAGCTTCTTGGATATTCTTCAAACGATGTGTTGTTTATTAGTTCGTTCATTGAATTCATTTTTCTCTGCTTTCATTATTATCGACCAATTCTGTATCTTGTTAAACTTCCTATTTTAAAAAAAAATTCGGTGCGTCCATAATAACAATTTTTTTTGATTCATTCTCCCATGCATATGCCACTAAGTATGGGAGTATGCTATATTGAATAGCATCCATTTCAGATTTACTAGAAGGACTTTTAGTTTTGGTGCGTCCAGCTCTCGCTTTATCTGATATTCACTGTCATACGAGATGATTGATATCACATCGCAACTCAGCACTTTTTTCTTTGTTTCTAACAAAATGTTCCTTTTTCTTTCTTTAGTTCTTGGAAAAACGTCTCTCGCTAATGAGCGTTTGTTTGCGCCAAATAAATTATAAGAATGAATGCATCAAGATGAGGTACAGAGTGGGGAGTAAAAGCTAACATCACGCGAAATAACATCGTTACATTCATATGGGTTGGATACGCACTTCAACAGGGCGACAAACAAACAACTCAATTCATCTATCCCAAATACTTGATACAAGTTCTTTCACGTCCCCGATACAACATGTTGTACATCTCTTGGAAATATATAATACAGCTTCGCTTCGGAAGAGCTAAGACCACTGCTATATCACCCAGTGAACATTGAATCCACTGTATCTTTTTATACGCTATTGTTCACCTAAAAATATCCAAGAGCCAGTCAAGGTAGAGGTCTACTGAATGCGGTTGTATTATGGCCGTAAGAGTTTTTCTTTTAACCGGAATCACCTCATGCAAGGTAGTATTGCTACTAAAACACAATGGTTTACAGGGCGTGCAAGAATTAGGAACAGCAACATTAATGAGGTGACACGGTGGAGTAATGGATAAGCGGCTCGGAATCGGAGAGCCAAGTTCGAATTCTAGTCAAATCCATTACATTCACTTACGTGCTAATACCCTTGTGAAAGGTATGAATCCTCTTCTTCTCTCCACAGCTATGGGTAAAGAGCAGGACAGACTGGGTTCTATAGCCTTGGGTGGCAACAAGTCTTGCAAAAAGAAATAGCAAATAGGAAAAAAAAATAATTCTACCTCGTCAGTCATGTTTCGAAAGACACATGATGGCCTAAGCGTGTATCACGCATGGAACATAAATGTACTGATCAGAAAGAGAAGAGAGTAATCAAGTGGATAGTACATGGCGATTGACATTGCATTAAAATTTTTGCAGATAAACAAATTTGTAGATTATGAGGATATATTGGATAGATAACGTTTGATCCGAGACTTGAAGAAGTTAAGATTGTATTTGGTCAGAGAAACATCTTCTCCGCGGTCTGTTCTTTAAAGCAGCACGCCCCGGGATAAAAGCTGTTTGAATAGAACCTCCATGTTACCAATGGAATACGGAGATATTGAGAATGTTTCGGTCATGTGTACATTGCATGGTGTGTCTTAGCTGTAGATGTCTGTCTCGGAGAAAGTAGACGATTTGATATAACGATAGAACAATAATAGGCTTCCAACAGTTCCGTCTTTGCGAAAGGAGTTGTACGGAGGAAAATAATTCACCAGCTACTATTCACCTTTGAGATAAGATTAACTACAATTGTATAACAGTTGGCGCCCAAACATGAAGCCATTCGTTGCTTATATTACATAAATGTAGGTATTTACTTAATTGGCCTTAGTTTTACACAAATCCATAGTAAAGTTTACCTTCCATCAGCAGGACTGATGTTTACCGCCAAGAATGTGACTCATTACGCATTCTCGGGATAAAGTTTTCAGCTAATAGTGGAAATAGTCGATTGATTGAATTGCTAAATCTACAGCTAAAAGTGTTAGCTCACTATGTCGTGATAAACAATTTTTTTCGCCAGAAACTATTTTACATATTTATAAGTTTACCATTCGTCCTTCCTTTGAACATTGCTGCCAAATCTGGTCTGGTGCTCCTGCTATATACTTAGAGATTCTTGATAAAATCCAAAGAATCTGCAATGTTACTGGTCCTGACCTGACATCTCGGCTTCAGTCCCTTCTTCACCGCCGTATCGTAGCTTCCTGTGCCTTTTCTATAAATACTTTCATGGTAAGTGTTCTGATGAATTTTGTTCGTACGATTGGGTCAGTGTTTGCGGCTAGCTAAGTTATAGTTAAGGCAGAATGAGACCGTCCTTTCCCCAATCATCACTTTCGGCCATGTGCCACATTTCTGTGTAGTTTCAAAATAAGTATCATTTTCCGTTCCGGTACCTAGAGTTTATGAATTTAAGCGCAGAAACAAATTGGCGGCAAGATATCATCATTTTAGATTTGAAGTGGTTAGATGTAACCGTAATTTCTATGCTAACAGTTCCTTCTTTCGCACTTCTCGCTTGTGGAACTCTCTTCCAGCGTCTTTCTTCCCAGTAAAATTTGATCTTCAAAAAATTAAGAACAATATCAGTTGTTATCTTCTGTCTTCTTACTTATTTCTCTTTTATTGTCCTCAATCCTTAATATTATTTTTTCTCATATACTATCGCATTAAGTAACCGTTTGCGTGCTAGTGGCTTTATTACCTTGCTTGGTGTGAAAATATTTAAAACAAAAAAACTGGGCGCCCAATCTTTACAATTAGTTTGCGCTCTTTTTATTTGTTTCTTTCTAATAACCTAATTTCTAGTTTATATTATGGGTAAAAAGGACTTGGGAAATTTGATACTGACAGTGTAGATTGAAGGCAAGAGGGCAGAGACGGACAATGTATAACTTACCTAGCGAGTTGAGTAAATGAACGACGGAATAGGGCCTAGATAATATAACAAAAAAAACAAAAAACAAACAAACAAACAAACAAAAAACTACATTTATTAAACGCTATAAGGATAGGAAATTGTGGCAAGACATGATCGCCAACACCCTGAAGGGATACGGTACATAGAAGAAGAAGAAGAAGAAGAAGAAGAAGAAGAAGAAGAAGAAGAAGAAGAAGAAGAAGAAGAACCAGTAGCAGCTGGGTTTTGTCAGGAAGAATGCCATGGTGTTCCAACTGAAACTTTCACTCCCTGTACAAGATAACTGGCCCGGATAACAGTCTTAACTAACCCTTGAGCTACTGTAGGCGTCGATGCATCGGTTCTCACAATATTTGTCTTAAAGGAGGTTTCCTTTCACTCATTTCAATGTTGTCCCTTTAAAGACCTCGTATCCATGAGCGATTGTCAGGAATATCAATTCTGTCTCGCTTATTTTTACACATTTAATGACATGTAGAATGTGTTTTTCTTTGAGTCATTTCCCCTGTGTGACGATAAGTTTTTCGGTGACATCTGTTTTTCAAAAATAAATAACACTACGACGCCATACATCGGATGTATGCGTTCATTATGTGTGACTTGCCACGCATGCTCAGATATGTTTTTCTAGACGATGGTGAGTAGGATAGTCACTTTTTGCACCAGTTAAAGAATGATTTTTTTTTTCCATTTTTTTTTCTTGTGAGAAATATGGAATCTTTAGGGTCTATTCAAACCAAATTGCTTCTTTTTCCTTTAAAACAACGATGCAGACACTTACAGTGTAATGTCGAAACTATGCAATTAGAGAACTAAAAGATTTGTTATAAATGACTGTGAAAGTCCTGTCAATTGTTAATACGAATGAACACAGAATATCCAGAGGATAGGAAATTCAAGGGGGAAATTGGTACTACCCAGAAAAGAGCTTTATGAATATCACTTCGAAATATTAGGTTGGTGCAAAAATAATGAAGTAATAATGTCGTTTTTTGACGTTAAAAAATACGTCAGAAAACGACATTATTACGTCATTATTACGTCATTATTTTTGCACCAACCTAATATATTGGGTTGGTGCATAATTATCAGGTGTTTTTGTAGGTGAGTTATTTGTTAATAAAAATTGCTGTTTTGTTTATTTTTTTCAAGTTGTAGAAATGCGTATCGATAGTCATACTCATTTAAAAATATTATTGCTGAATGTTTATGTTTCCTTTTTCATAAAAAAAATTGTATAAAAACGCCTGATAATTATGCACCAACCCAATATATGTCTTGTCGTCACTCGGTCCCACTTCAACGTCACCGGTTAAACACACTTTATGTGCCGTTTTCCTTCAGGATGTGGGCGATCACGGCTCTCCATATCTTTCTAGCCCTTCCAGTTATAAGCAACGTTTCCATTTTACCCTTTGTCTCTGCTCCATCATTCTTTCGAACAATCTCCTTAGGTAAGTTTGCTCACTGTTTCTTTCTATTAGGTTGGTGCAAAAATAATGTCGTTTTCTCACATATGTCACTATGTGAGAAAACGACATTATTTTTGCACCAACCTAATATCGTTTCTTCCCTAATTATATCCCGTCATTTATCGAAGCCATCTTTCCTCAGAAATTCCAGCTGCCTGTTTCCGATTATGAGTTTGAGTGTTTTTCAAGTTTCCATTTTCATTAGCGCTTGCTCGTTTCATATGTTATATGACCATTATTTGCCAGTCTGTAGAACTACAGTGGGGGAATTAAATATTCGTACACTTGAAAAATTGTATTTTTTATAAATGTAAAAGCCTTAAATAAAAAAATCTCGGCACATTTTATGTATAAAGACACATACTATTAAAAAATAATAATAAACTTAATTAATTCTTATTCTAACAGAAATTAATGCATTTTTTAAAAATTCTAACTGGTGAAAAAAGTATTCGTACAAATCAATGATTAGAATAAAATAATCAATTAATTACGAAAAAAGTATATTCTAGAATGATTCAGTAATGTTATCAGTAATTATAGTTAACACTATTAGCCCTTATCAGAGCATTCTGCAATTTCTAGTCTTGTAAGCAGGTTCTAATAATGCCTAAAGGTAAAGAATTGACTATTTCACAAAAAAAACACATTTTGTCTCTTTGGAAAGATGGGAACAGTTAGAGAACGATTTCTAACGGTGAAGCCTACTTACCAAAGAACATGTTGCCAACTGTAAAGTTTGGTGGTGGCAGTATCATGATCTGGGGCTGTTTTTCTGCAAAAGGTTTTGGCAGAATATCAATAATAGATGGCAAGATGAATGCCGAAAGATACCAGAAAATCCTGCAAGACAATTTAATGGATTCTATTGAGAGACTTTGGCTACCTCCTGATTGGGTTTTCCAACTGGATAATTATCCTAAGCATACCGTTAGATCTACAAGGAAATGGTTAGCTGAAAGTAACGTTGATGTCTTGCAATGGCCAAGTCAGTCCCCAGACTTGAACCCAATCGAGAATTTATGGCGATATTTGAAAATTCAAATTGGGAAAAGAGCACCAACAGATATCAAGAATTTGAAGACAATATGCCAAGAAGAATGGGACAAAATACCACTCAATTTGTGCAAATCATTAGTCGAGACGTACAGGAATAGACTGGTAGCTGTTGAACTCAATAAAGAATATTCCACAAAGTATTAAATTAAGTTAATATGCTTTTTTTTGTTTTGTACGAATACTTTTTTCATCAGTTAAAATGAAAAAAATGCATTAATTTCTGTTAGAATAAGAATTAATTAAGTTTATTACTATTTTTTAATAAAATTTATCTTTACACATGAAATGTATCAAAATTTGTTTTAGTTAAGGCTTTTACATTTATAAAAATACAATTTTTTATGTGTATGAATATTTATTCCCCCCTCCAACTGTATGTGTTTGTCTCTTCGAGTTTCTTTCTCATCCAGCATTCACTGTCGTACAAGAGTGACACGGCAGTTCAGGACATTTTTCTTGGTTTCTAACAGAATATTCGCATGTCTTTACACTTTAAAAAAAAATTCTTGATGTTTTCTTTTGCTATTCCAATGTGCCTTTGAAGCTGAGTGTTACACTTTCTGTCGTACAGCAAAAATATTAACACCAATAAGAA
>OZ010579.1:91731853-91776853 GCA_963932145.1 Acanthosepion lycidas
TTATCTCTTGCACTATCTCTGCAATAGAGAATCCGAGGGTTGAAAAGTTCTATATTGGCAGTGAAAAAAATTCTTTCAAGACTAGGTGGTTTCAACATGCCTTATCCTTCACCAATATTACTTAAAGAAATAATTAATCATTTTCTAAATATTTTTGAAGTTTAAAAGATGATAATACATCTCCTAAGGTGAAATGGAATATTTTTAAAACGGCCAGGACATGTAGAACTTTAAATGATCCCTGTTTTCTGTTCTTACTTGAAAAACTGGAAATTATCAGATTTAATAAAAATTTCTTAGTAAATCAAAAGAATGAATAATTGTAAATTGTAAACACAGTTTACCTTACAATTTAGTTCAACTTTTGAATTTGATTATGCTTTTTCTTATATTTTAGTTGTACGGCGTTGCACCATATATGGCTTATCTTTCTATTTGTAAGATTAATTTGAATTTAATATAATTTTGTATTAATCTGCTGGTAGTATTAGTACTTGTACTTATGTATTAGTAATTTTGATATTTTACATTTATTGGTTTTTGTTATTACCATCGTATATGAAGCATCTTTATTCAACAGTTGCATATTAATTTACGAAATAATTCTATACGTTTAAATTATTTACTGTTTTCTTTAAGGAGCTATTTATTTATCAACTATAAAAAATTAGGTAGGAAACTCACAAAGCATATAACTTGTTTAGCATTTTGTTAAATTACCTCCCCACCCAATTTTTATTTCATAGGAAATGGCATTGTTTAGTATGTATGATTTATATACTCATTAACATCCGCTACTGTTTAATGTATATGTTGTCGTTAGCTACCAATCTACTGGTCATGACTCATTTATTAAAAAAAAAAAATTGCTGCTTCTTCGCTTAGTTTAAATTTAATGTAGGTCATATTTGATTGGTTGAACAGAGTAAAGGCCACAAACCCTATAAACCTCATATTTTTCGTAAAAAATGGTTCTATTTTGCTTTTAAATTCAAATAAATCTTTCACTCCGTAGTAATTTACAATCGCCTGATGAGATGCATTGATATGCATCGAAATTTGACTGCAATTGTGTAACGATTTCGACATGTTTTTGGTGTAATATCTTAAAATAAATGTTATAGCTCTACTTTGTATTGAGCCTTGTTTTAAATTAAATGCTACGAACGTTGGAATTGTACTTTATTCCTTCTCATCTTACCGCGATATATATATATATGTATATATATATATATATATATATATATATATATATATATATATATATATATATACATATATATATATCACTTTAAACGTAAATTTTATGGATACTTATATCTGAATAGATGCTCATTTTATTTATTAAAAAGTATATGTATTTCTTTTAGTCTACCGACTTGAATATTCGAGAAATCTTATTAAATAATAATAATAAGTAAATAAACAAACTATTTGTTTGTTTATTTACTTATTACGGTGAGTTTACACAAATATGAGTATAAATAACGTTTAAATTTATAAGATCTCTAGGACTAATAAATAAACAATCTATGACTTCTTTAATATATATATATATATATATATATATATATATATATATATATATATATATATATCTGTGTGTGCGTCTACAGAAATCATCAGAGAATTAAATATATCAGTAGAGAAAATAATATGGGCATATGTACAAATAATACCACATATTTCGAAACCAATCCTTTCTTTCAAATGCCTGAATTTGTTCAACCAATCGAAACATTCTTCTATCCAGTAATATCGATTATCCTGCAATAACAATTTGTTTGATTTCATATTAACAATTATTGGCAACCATTATTGATAATGGCCGATAACATCTTCAGCTGGACATTTCCGGTTTGGTTATTCGTTTCCACAACGTTGTAAGAAGCATTGGTTTTGATCTTTATTGAATTTTGCCACATTTACAAAGATTCTAATACCATTTATAGAAAAATTATAGCGGAAATGTACACATGAATGTCGGTATTTAAGGAGAAATTCTGTAAGTTTCTATGCTTAATGATCTTGTTAAATTATACTCTTTGTACATAGAAAGATATACTTAGGCATATATGCTTACGCATTCTTACGTACCCCCTAGCCTCATAGCCTTCCTGTTTCTTCATATATATATATATATATATATATATATATATATATATATATATATATATATATATATATATATTAGAAATGGATTAAATCCGACATATTTTAAATTTATTTATTTTTAAACATTATTTTAAATTGATAGTCATATTTGAGTAGATACTCCGTTTTTTTTTTATTTATTAAACATAATTTATTAAACATCTACCGGCCAGAATATTCGAGAAATTATTAAACACACTGTTTACTAAATAAATAAAACACAAATCATCTACTCAAACACAAGTATCCATTAAAAATAATGTTTAAGCAAATAAATTACACACACACACACACATATATATATATATATATAAGAATGTGTAGGATAAGAAATGCACATACAGGGCACAGATACTTGCACATTCGTAAGTATATTTATACCTCAGGTTTATAAATACAGTTCTTCATGCTATGAATATACATGATATTATAAAACGATAACACATTCTTATCGATGTTGGATATTATGTATATTCACTGACAGTCTACTCTGCTAATTCCCATGTCTTTGGAAGCAGAAAGACTCGTACAATTTACAAAGATATTGGCGCGAAGTGAACGGAAGAGAATTAACCGGAATTTGTTCACGGCTCATTAATTACACACACACATACACACACACACACACACGTTTCTTACTAACTTCACCTTAGTAAGGCGTTAAAGTCACTCAGTAGCAATGAGTTTTTGGGAGCCATAGAAGCCGAAAAATATTCAGTTCAAACTACAAAAAACAAAATGGATTCATATAGTAATCCATAGGCATACACATCAGGGTGGCTGGATATGTGACTGTTTTAAGCCGGGATCGAAACCCTGGAGATGGCAATTTGTACCTAGATTTAGGAGTTCCTTCTGGTCACCTGTTAGTTTATGACTGGATAGTTCTACATATTTATCACTGTTGTTGGGAAGCATAATATTTCCTTGGTATAAGTTGCAAAGCTTTTTCGTTTAATTCTTGTTTTCAAGTTCGACATTTTTAAGTTATATTGTTATTATCAACGAGTATATTACAAATAGACTTTGGTAAAGTCTCCAAATGTATTTAAATGAGATCTAATGGAACTATGATCAGAGAGATGTAATTTGAGTTTTCTTGTTAAACATATCATAGTTTTAGTATATCCAGTATAATTATTTACAGATTTAGATTGGTCAGAATCACAGTACCTCAAGAGGCATGTGAATTCGTAAATAATATTGATTCTCTGTAATTTGAATCTTGCAGGTGAATTAATATTTTTGTCGATTAAGTCAGTTCTTTTAATTTTTTTTATAATAAATAGTTAATTTAATATTCTTGTTTTTGTTAACTGGAGATATTCGAAGTTATGAAATGTATTTTCTTATGATGTTTTTTAATGAAGATTCATCTTGCTTATAAATACTATGCATTTGATTTTTGTAGAAAATCTTAATGTTATTTGTTTTTTTTCTCTGAGTGTTGATTGTTGCTATTAGTTGCCTTAGAAAGAAAAATGTCTAATATGGTAATCTAGAACATTAGAAAACAATTATTAACAAGACATCGTTTCCTGTAATTAAGTTCTTTAAAGAAAAGCGGACGAGATGATGAATTCTCGTGCACTCTTATAAGCAAATATTTAATAACTCTTTTTTTATAATTGAGAGGAAATTGACTACTAAAATTAGGATGACAAGAGTTTTTACTTGTGTTTTTTTTTATATATAATGATGTAGGGAATGTAATATTACTAGAATCCAAAAGAACCTCCAGCAATGGGAATTTATATTTTGGGACGGAAATTTTCAGAAAATTTAAAAAAAAAAAAAAAAAAATTCGCTTGAAGATGGAACAGAGCTTACTTTAACTCAATTTAATTCTAATAATTATATTGAAGTTTTCGGCTCTTGTTTTTGAAACACGAGACCTCTTATGTAGCGTGTTGGAATCATATTTTTAAATAAATAATTATATATATATATATATATATATATATATATATATATATATATATATATATATATATATATATATATGTGTGTGTGTGTGTGTTTGGCAGCATGATTTATTGGGTGTCTCGGTATTTCACACAATTTATGAATCTATCATTCAACTAATTTACCTTAATTTGAATTAGTTTTATGTTTAAATCACCCATCACTTATTAATAATATTAAACCCTTTTGGTCTAAATACGATTTACTATAAATCCCAGTAAAGAACACAATTGTGGATTGCACAGGATTACATCCCATAGAAGGAACAGAAATTTATTTACAGACAACGAAATGCTCGAGCCATAAATAAACTCCAACACCAGGCCACTTTCTCGTAATGAGATACCTTACGCCCTTTCCCGGTCACAAACACAAGCGCCTTATCAAAACAAGGTGTCTCTCAGAGGAGGACTGATATCGAAAATAAATTCAAAATCCCAATTCCAGACAGACACTTAAGAGCTGAAGACGCCGCCTGGTTTCGGACCAGCTTGAAATAGACTATACCCATGTAAGGTAATTTTCGTTTTTGCTGTGATATATATATCTATATATATATATATATATATATTAAGACGATAAAACTTAAAATAAGCAAAAAGCTTAAAATAATGATGCAGAAAAAATATGGTCAAATACTTTTACCGCTCCAGTAAGTACATGACTCCTTCTGATATCACTGAGTAATGTGGAAACATGAATTTGAACTCGATTCGCCGATTCCATTTTCTGTGACCATAGCTGTTACGCCACTCGATTTGAATGCATTACTCCAGTAAAATCGTTAAAAATTCATTATGCATGTACTTTCACTATTCCGTCCGTAAAACATAAATATATATATATATATATATACAAATATTTGGTAGGTTCAAATGGTTTATGACATGTTATTATCATAACTGTTAATAATTATATATATATATATATATATATATATATATATATATATATATATATATACAGTGTAACCCGGATATGAGAGAGTTGTCGGGACCGGAGATGATGTCTCTTATATTCGGGTTTCTCTTATATCCGGGTTTGGTCTATTTTGTTTAGGTAAGTATGGGAATAATTTGTGACCAGAGAAAATCTCTCTTATATCCGGGTTTCTCTCATATCCGGTACTCTTATATCCGGGTTACACTGTATATATATATATATATATATATATATATAATGAAAAACAAACCACTTTAAGGTACCATTACGATAATTTATTTCACCTAAATCCTTTTTTAAGGATTCAGGATCATCAGGTAAAACTTCCAACTCACTTGTATACATTTTCTACAATTCATTTCCGTTTTATTAACCATCTAAAGAGGTCAAGGTTCTGTCACTCCTCCTACTCCAATATAAAACATACTTAAGAGAGATATAAAATTAACCCCTCCCTATACTTTATATTGTCTGTTTAACAACTCAACCCCCTCTATTAATTTACAAAAATTACACTACCCACCAATTTCTAATCCCATTTTTCCTCTTAATTCGTTGTTGGAAGTTTTACCTGACAATCCTGAATCCATAAAAAAGGATTTAGGTGAAATAAATTATCGTAATGGTACCTTAAAGTGGTTTGTTTTCATTATATATTAGCTCTGTCCTCACATTGAGCTCTCAGGATTTCATCCTCTTTGGATTTACCAATTCGGTTTACCAAGTTCCTTATAACTTAAATATATATATATATATATGTATATATGTATTAGAACCTTACCTTTTTGTGGCTTTTGTCTGTGCCTGGGCATGATGCTATCTCTCTCTCTCTCTCTCTCTCTATATATATATATATATATATATATATATATATATATATTACTATGTATGCACTTGTGTATTCGTGTGTGTGTGCAGCCAAAGTGGCAGATCATATATGCTGTCCAAGAATTCAACACGCAGAATTTCCACACAACCCAAGTTTCTCAAATCTCACTGTTTCTCGTTTCCGTTTCCGTTGCTTGAACCGTCAGAGCATTCGCTCATCATGTAGAACATAAAGTAACGGTAAGGCGTGTGTCTCTTTGACTGTTACGAATTATATTTCAGCTCTGTTCTACGTGGAATTTTATTTTTCAATTTATGGCCTCTGTTATTTAGTCATTCTTGCTAAGTTAAGGGAAGTTTTTTAATTTGTTTATTATTTTTCTTTGTCGGCTTAGACCGGCCGTTTTCTTTTTTTCTTTGCTTTCATTTCTTCTGGTTATATATATATATATATATATATATATATATATATATATATATATATATATATATATATATATATATATATATATCACACCCATTTAATGACCTATTTCGTTTCAATTTTCTTTAGCTGTCCCATGATATTATCTCATTTTGTCGTTATCTATATAGCATTTTCATACATAATTGCATATACATATGGATATATATGTATGTTCCTATTTGTAAATATTAAGCAGTCCTACTTTTTTTCCATTTCTTGCATTCAGTCTAATGATATTATCTTTATCTTATCTACATAGACAGGCATATACTTAGATGTCTGTACACAAATCTAATAAATCCTTTCATTTCGTGAGGCTATTAGCTTTTCAAATATTTTCATATGATTACTTTTTCTTATGAAACTTGTTCCTGTCACGAATCTCAATTACGAACGATGCTCCGAAAGTAATGTCTCCTTTTTATGTTGGCTTTCGATATTTGTTAGCTTATAATGCCATGGCCCTTTCAGAACGTAGGCGGTTTTGGCTCTCCATGCTTTTCTTATTATATAAGAATGGTCATGTCTTCTTGGGAAAGAGAGTGCAGTAGTTTCCTGTTACCATCTACATGGTTTAGAGTTCGCCCCCTTTAAGAAAAATTCGCATCCAAGAATGTTTATTTTCGTCTTATCCATGGTTTTCTCAAGGTCACTGAGTAAAATGGAAACATGAATTTGAACTCGATTCGCCGATTCCATTTTCTGTGACCATAGCTGTTACGCCACTCGATTTGAATGCATTACTCCAGTAAAATCGTTAAAAATTCATTCACATTATGCATGTACTTTCACTATTCCGTCCGTAAAACATAAATTATTTTTAACTACTAGCAATTTTTCATTTTCTTTTACACTGCCCGAGAGCCACTCCAGCTAGATGGTTACAGAGAAAGAGGCATAGTTTTGGGGAGATATGTGGCGAAGATAACAGCTGATTTAAATAGGTTGATTGTAATAATAGGTGAATAAACCTCTTGGCAGTCGGTTCCACAAGGCGGGGTTTCGTGCAAAGATGCTGCTTGACTGAGACTTACATTTCACCATTAGAATACGGAGGTAATGAGGGTATTTTGCTACGATGTGAGTGACATGGCGGTTCCTAGTCGTGATGGGCAGAACTGGCAGAATTATGGAATATTTTTCGTCTGAGCATTTTCCCTGGAAGTAGCTATAGAACAGTAAAAGGCTTGCTACATCTTGTCTGTTAGAGAGAAGTTGAAAGGCGGAAAATTCTTTTCAACCACATGGACGCAGAGACGCTTTTGAACTCTAGAGAGACTGGAAAGTAAGGATTGACTATCACAGCTATTCTGGTTTTATCTGCCGTTAGTAAAGGGGTGGATAGTATTAGAAATCATGTACTTACAGGAGCGGTACAGCGAACCGACGATTTTTCCTTGAATTTTTAGCAATGGATCGTATGAGGGTGGTTTGCTAGAGTTGTGCGTGGCAAGGCGAGTCTTAGCGGTGAAGGTATCAGTCCTCCTCTGAGAGACGCCTTTTTTATGTTAAGGCGCTTTTGTTGGTGGAACTAAGGAACGTAGTCCACCTGAACCCTTTCCATGGAAAATAGCGATAGAGCAGCGAGAGACTTGCGATGTTTCGTCTGTGTGAAAGTGGATGTAGGGCGAAAAGTAATTCGTCACTCACAAGGATCCGGAGACGTTTTGGGACTCTCGAGACAAGAAAGTGCGGACTTGACAACTCTTTCCCATATATGGTAACAGTAATCCATTTTTGGTCTGATCATGCTCTTGTAAAGGTAGAGAATAGCAAGAGGAGTCAGAGACTTACTGAAGTGGTATAGTGGACAGGTCATTTTTTAGAGCGTCTTTAGCGGTGAATAGTATATTCCAATTGAGGCTTGGGTTGAGCTTAAGTCCTAGTATGCGCTCAAGAAACGGAGTCTTCATCCCGATCGGTGAAAGTTCTTGGTCTTTAATTAATCCGGTTCTCGAGTCATTGAATATAACCAGCCATTTTTTACCCAACTTCCTACTCTCAGCTCATTCCTAGAGTAAAACTATTAACAATATATTTGCATTATTCATATTATTTTATTAATCTTTCAATAATGCTTTTATTAATTCCTGACTACCGTTAATTTCTTTCCCTCTTTCGGTGCCTTAGCAGATTAAAATTCTTAAGAATAAATGCACATTATGCATACAGTATTATCCCTGTAATTCTTGCATTAATTATTGACCAATGGCAATCCCTTTCTTTCGAAATGGATTATCTATTTTATCAGTAGTGGTTTCCTTAATTCGTAACTACTAATGATATCTTTTTTTAGAACTTTTAATGCAATACTATAACAAAAATCCAATGTACCTGCGCCTACCTGGGCTGGGATATATCAGTGATAGATATGCTAAGCGGGTTTCTTTAGCGGTTCGACATTGTTACTTTGCTGTTAACACTCTTTTCTGCCAAGTCTTTCCTTCCATCCACACGGAAAGACGTTCTCTCTCCACATCAAAATAGTTCTTTAATTTATTCTTTTAAATGTAGTTATGGTTCACACTATAGGGGGAACAACTCAAAGGATTGATGTCAGAATAAAGCAACACGTTCCAAATCCGCCATCTTAAGTACTCTCCTTCAGACCTTCTTACCAATACGTATGGGTCTTCCATCACAGAACACCTTATAAATAACCATAATTGTGCTACTGATGCCAGTGTGGACTCATTTATTGTTCTTAGCATGTCCCACTCGAATTACCACTTAAAAGTGTTGGAGGCCATTTATATTTTAACTTTGAAGCCCCCTCTGTGTAAACAGAAGGATTTCGTACTGGGTCTCCAACTAATTTCCATCTAAGAATTCCCAAACCCCAATACATATTGTCCATATCTTTTTAGTGATAATTCTATTATAATTTATTAACCTCGATTTAGCTCTGCTGAGCGAGGTTTGAAACCAGTAAGCAAGCCCTTTTTCAGTTTGACTTTTTATTTATCATCATCATGAATGGTAATAAAAATAAATTTCGTCTTTTCATGGCGGTCATATAATAAAAATCTTAATAATGATTTCATATTACACATATAGCGTTATTCTATCTGTAACATTTGCATTAATTCCCGACTGATAATGCCTTTCTCTTCGATTTCCAAAATCAGGAATATTTTTAATAATAATCATAAGGAAACACTAAATAAGAATAATTCGTCGTAGACTGCTACTCTCATAGATCTTGGACATTTTTATTTTGTATCAAACGTCTTTCCTTTGGCTAAATTTTTGCCTTCTTCCAATAAGCAAAATATATTCAAATAGACGTTAATTTACTTGGCCATAATTTTATAAAGAATAAGCTATTAGAAATACGAAATGATATTAGCTAAATATAGTCCCCATCAGTTCATAAAAATAGAATTTTTATGCTCAAGGCTTTTGAGGAGAACAGACAGCCAGCATAATGAGTCGATGATACAAGTGGATACTTTGTGTCTATGATTTCGTTTATACGCCGTTGGTCATTATGTGTACGTCTAGTTTGGCCTACGTATTCATATTACTGCGGGACTGTGTTTTATGTGGGGCTTAAGCTTGTGTGTATTTCGTATTTGTCTCTCTTGGAGAATTAAGATTAATTTCATTAGTCGTCTTGAGAGATTTTTATCAGAAATAGTTTGGTCGTATTCGGGTCTTTTCAGATTCAAGAACCCTGATTAGCATTTATTTACTCTATAGTCGTGACGATCAATAATTGAAAATAGCCAAAGAAATACTTTTATTATGTCGGAAAGAATTGTCTGATCTATTGTTAGAATATTTGGGCGACATGAAAATGGGGGAAGTGGAATTATCAATGGTTGGTAAGTAGCGCAAACATCGCTAAAAATAAGCCTATTATATGTAGAATGTAAATGCGTTGTTTCTGATTTCTACTTATAAAACTGTATCGAACTATAATTACATAAGTATATTGGAAAATGTAATGGAAAATGACTGAAAATTAAACAAAATAAATAACAAGAGGAGATCAATTTATGCAGAATTTTTTATTTAATCGTTTTCACCCCATACAAGACAGTAAAACCACTAAGACACAAGGGGTTACGGAGTGTGAAAGTGTGTGTCCACCCCTTTTTATACAAGTGAACTCGCCCAGTGTGTACTTGTACTGCTGCCGGTGAATACCCGGGAGTGATAGAGTGAGAGAGTGAGAGTGTGAGGTAACCGCTTTGTAGGAATCACAGTTGCGAGCACGTAGACTCAGAAGGAAGTCATGCTTCTATACGGAATTTCCCAGACTGCATATATATAATTATTGCTACTAACCGCATTTCTGGTTCTACTAACCATATTACCAATTGTATTATTACGTCAATTCATTTATTTGCTATATTTCATTCCTGCGTTTGTCATTCATTTGAGACCGGATTTAATCCCGGAATCCACAACAGAAAGAATTAGAACCAGAAACATTAATAATCAGCGGAAAGAAAAAGAAATAATCCGGAGGACAGTAAACAGCGATTGACATTGCATTTAAAGTTTTGCAGATTAAGGTTAGCTGTAAAGCATGGAGCTGAGAATTCCTCAGGCGAGAAGTGCGGGAAAAGAAACTGTTAATATAGAACTTACGGCTACATCTAGCTAGCTCAGCTGTAAATTAATGAGATTTTGACGCCAATCCAGTACTGCATTTCAATTTTTAAAAGTCTAGGTACCATAGTGAAGCGCTCATCCAAACTGTTACCATGAAAGTATTTATAGAAAAGATACAGAGAGGCAACCTTAAGGCGGGTGGGAAGGTGACTAATGCCGATCCATCAGATCAGGAGCAATAACATTGATGATTCTTCTTTTGGATTTTTATGTAGAAGCACCGAGTAAATAACAGGTATAGCGGACCATATGTAGCAGCCACAATCCAGAAAATTCAACGACAAAAAATATTAGTTATGCACTGTAAAAGCTTTTGTTTACAATAACCGATTTAAAATTTAGCAATATAAATTTTCAAGTGGCATAAATTAATGCAGGAATTGCAGAAACAAATATGAGAAAACAATTTTTAAATATATAATGTGAATATAATGTTTTTAATTTCACTATGGAACTACATTGCACAATAATGCTACAGTGTACCGGTGCCGTAAAAATGACGGCCATTGTTTGTAAGTTTTAATAGTGAGATACAACGAAACAAAAGTCTTGAAACAATGTAGTGATATCCAATAAAGCAGGGATGAAGAATTCACAACTAAAATAAAGTCCAATGAACCGTTTAATTAATTCGTTTTCTTTATATATTTTAGATGTTTAATTGGTATCTATGATTCGTAAATTACTCCAGGTTTAATGCAACTCGTTTTTTTTTTGCTAAATATCTTTCCATATTAAAAATATGTATTTAATATAACAGTGAAACGGAAATATTTCTTGGAAGAAAAAGTTTAGCAGCAAAACGGTATAAACGTCGACGTTAAAGATGGCGACGACAAAGTCTTTTCACAAACACGTTGATCCAAGAAGATCACTTAATAGACAAAAGATATTTCATGAACAAATAAAAACGCAAACTAAGAATGGTAAGAGTAAAGGAACCGATTAATTAAACGGTTCATTTTGCTGGGAACAATTTTTTGTTCAAATGCTGACAAATATTTTATATATTTTATATATATATATATATATATATATATATATATATATATATATATATTTCGACAGACAAAGATATCGGTCGTCTGTCTTAACAACAGTTCGTGTAAGAAATGTAAATTTAATCGTAACCCCCCACCACCAAAAAACAGTTGAAAAACTAATACAGGATTTATCCATTTCAATGTATAAAACAGTCGAAAGGCTCAATATAGGGACCAGGGAAAGGTGGAAGGTGTATAATTGTCATCACTATATATATATATATATATATATGTATATATATATATATGTTTATGTGTTTCTATATATATGTATTTAAATTGTCATAATTATACATACATACATATATATATATATATATGTATAATTATGACAATGTAAATACATACATATATATATATATATATATATATATATGTATGTATTTAAATTGTCATATATATATATATATATATATATATATATATATATATATATATATATATATATATAAAAGAAAGAGATTGTAGTGGTTCCAACGAGAGAAAAGTATATATATTAAAAAGAAGAGAAGTGAGGTGCCGCAAACGTTTTTGGTTGTAATGTGGATTTATTTAGAAAAAAATATTATGCTTTCTTTTCCATAATTTTATTACACGTATTTCTGGTCTCGTGACCGTCTTCAGGTAAAAGCGGAGATTTCCACATATCAGTAAAAATAATTAATTTTTTCCTTATGTTTTTCAATATTACATATTCTCGATATGAGACATTTTCTGTTTTTGTGTTAGTAATACGAATTTCTTTCTTTAAGAAAGAAATTCGGATTACTGAAATTATGGAAAACAAAGCATAATATATAGGTAAATCCACATTACAACCAAAAACGTTTGCAGCACCCCTCTTCTCTTCTTTTTAATATATATATATATATATATATATATATATATATATATATATATATATATATATATATATATATTTCGACAGGCAAAGATATCAGTCGTCTGTCTTATCAACCCCGGTGTGGATTGAGTTCGTGTAAGAAATGGAAATTTAACCATAAAAAAAAACAATCGAAAAACTAATACGGGATTTATCCATTTCAATCTTTAAATCAGTCGAAAAGGCACCAGGGAAAAATGGAAGTTCTATAACTGTCATCACTATATATATATATATTTAAATTGTCATTATATATATATATATATATATATATATATATATATATATATATATATATATGTGTGTGTGTGTGTGTGTGTGTGTGTGTATTCAATGCTGAGTGTTGACTTTTTTCAGGTTTGCATTTGCGTACACTCTGTCTTTAATATTGAGCACTTTTAATACTTCTGTAGAACCACATATCTGCTACCATTTTTTCCATCTATGAGGAGATTGTCCAATATTCATTGCCTCACAAGAGAATTGTTATCGTTTAGCAATTCAGCACTCTTTTCTATATATGAGCATAGAAAGGCCCGTAATATTAGAATCTGAAAATGAAGAGGGACAAATTAGCAAAGAACAGAAGTGATTTCAAGAGATGCTAAAAAGCCTTAAAATATTTACTATATTCCCAAACCTTTTGTTGGTGGTTAGGCAGTCTGTCTGGTTTTGAATTTCACCTGCTATCCCTTTTTTTTTTTTTAACAATCCATAAGCTTCTTGGGTGTTCTTCAAATCAAGTGTTAGTTCTCGCTGAATAACAATGAATCTGTTTGCGCTGATTTCGCACTTATCGTGTTAATATCTTGTTAATCCCTCTCATTTTCCATTTAGATCCCCCCAAGATAATAATTCCTTATGACTCGCTCACCCATGACAATAATTTCTTGTGACTTGGAATTTTCTACTTTGTCACATATCTATTTCTTTTTGGGTGTTTCCTGCCGCTTGTGGATATAGCCCTAAGGCTGGGTAGGTGCTATATTGAATAACATTAATTTCAGATTCACTAGGAGAACATTTTTACTCCTTTGCATATGATTCCCATTGGCGCTTGGAAATTAAGATTACGAGTATATAATGGATAGAGAACTATTAACCCTACATTTGAAGAAGTTAATATATTAGGTTGGTGCAAAAACAATGTCGGTTTTTGACGTATTTTGTAACGTCAAAAACCGACATTATTTTTGCACCAACCTAAAAGTAATGTTCTTTATTATAGACGGGATCAGAATGGATCTCCTAGGATGGTTGCCAGTCAAAGCTAGAGCAGGCATCTTTTTGGGAACTATGTGTCGACGTAGGGTTTTTAAAATATTCAGTGTGCCAACAGCAAGTCAAATTCAATATACCTGTTTTACAATATATTTTATATAGTAATATATAGTATATATATATATATATATATATTAGTATAAATTAAAATTGAAACAGCTAAATATCTTCTTTCCGCTGTAGTAGTTATTTGTTAGGACTTCGTGATGTCATTTGCGGCTGCGTGCCATTTGAAATTGCTTGTAGGGTGCTGACCCCTGAGTTAGAGAACCTATTTTTTCTGCTATTTAAACATAGGTAGAAAGTATAGATTCATACAATTCTTAAATGTATTAGCGTGAAAGTGAATGATGCAACAAACTTGAATGGAAATCTCAACTTGATTCAAGCGAGAATTACGTAAAAATATTACGGATTTCATTTTTTTTATATTTTTATTAAAAATGAAGCATTCTGATATTAATCTTAGGCATTTTAAATCCTAGAAAAATAAAATAAAATGATGTCTGCAAAGAAACCAAATATTTGTTTAAAAAAAAGTAATTAAAAATAGAAGAATGTAGTTAAATATCGAAAAAAAATGACGAACTAAAAAATGTTTTAAATACGAGGAATTTTATTTCAGATTCATTCTGTTGAGTCTGATTTCACTAATCTAAAGTGAATACTAAGACATTTTTTGTAAATGTCTAAAATAACACATTTTCCCGCAAACATAAAACAAAATCCATCAGAACAAACTGAATAGTGTTAACTAAGAAATAAAAATATATATATATATAAAAAAAAAACATGACGAAAAATTCCTGCCCAAAATGGCGGACGAAGCTTGTCAGATGTGATAAATTCCACGAACAAAATGATACCGAAAAGAGACAAAAAAATTAATAATAATGAAAGCAGATGAAGACTAAATTAAATCACATCACTTCTTCCTTGGTCGAACATTTTACTTCCATAAGTAAAAAATATGGTTAAAAATGGTAGGAAAAAAATGAAAACTTACATATTAGATTTGGGAAACTGTCAATAGAAATTTGTTCAGCGATTTATGATATAGCAAAAGAGAAAATCTTTGAACAAATATATAGAGTCATAATAACCAAGCTTGTCTCGCGAACGACTTGTACGTTTAGTGAATTTAAGAATTATAGATTTCACTCCTTTTATAGGTATTATATTTCTTCTTGTATGTATTGAGTCTCTTCAGCACGTTTGTTGGCGATCATGGCTCTTCACAATTTCCTGTACTTTGTAGGTCTTAGTAAAGTTTTGTGATCTCTCCTAAACCCTGTTCGGACTTCCATTTGCACAAAGTCGTTAAGTAGGTTATCCGTCATCTCTCTCTGTCAACCTTGCCTTCAATATGTTCTGTGAGCGTCCAATTTACTATGCCCTCTTTCTTCATTATGTGTTCTAGAAATTTCAACTATATATTTCTGATTGTAAGTATACCTGACTTTTATGTTCTCCATTTGTTTCGGAAACTTCGTAGTTGCTCACATGTTTAGTCTATGATATTCAAGGCATAACACCTTTCTGTTATTTCAAGTATCTTGTTCTTCTGTGAGGTTGTCGAGTATGATCTACCATCTAGGATCACTGATATTATGTAAAATTTCACTTATTTTACGTAACATTTCAATTTTCGATTCTTTCTGTCTTTACAACAAATACTTTCACGGTAACTGCACTGAAGAGTCAGTTCCAAAAATGCATGAATTTAAACATGTCACTAGATCGGCATCTCAGTCCCACCCTTTCACTGTGGAAACAGTTAAATGTAGCCGTTTCTTCTACTCCAGTAGCTTCATGTCTCGCACTTGCCGTCTGTGGAACTCCATTCCTATTACTTGCTTCCCTGAGAGTTATAACTCTAGCTATTCAAATACAATGTCAATCGACATCTCCAGATGCCATAATCTATTTCCTGTCCTTCTGTTCATCCTTTCCTCTATCAGGCCTCTTTACACTTGCCCCCACTCTCTGTAATCCCTTGCATGCTAGTGGCACTTCTGCCTTGCTCGGGGTGAAATGCTTAAAAAATACTACTTATATATATATATATATATATATATATATATATATATATATATATATATATATATATATATATAACGGAATTAGGTTATAGTAGTTCCGACGAGGGAAAAGTGTTTATATTAGAAAGAAGAGAGAAACTGCAAAAGCATTTGGTTTTAATGTGTTTTTTTTTTAAATATATATATATATATATATATATATATATATTATGCTTTAAATTCTATAAAAATTTCGCTATGGATAAATAAAGCATAATATATTTTTTTTAAATAATCCACATCACAACCAAAGACGTCTGCAATTTCTCTATTCTTTTTAATATATAAATATATATATATATATGTATATATATATATATATATATATATATATATATATATATATATATATATATATATATATATATATATATATATATATAATAATTTAAAAAAAATATGATTTCATCACTAAATAAGAGTTCTTGTGTTTCAAAAATAGAAGCTAAAAAACAGCTCTCTTTCATCCTCAAGCGAATTTTGGAATAATTAATTATGAAATTTACGGAGCTTTATAAGCATATATATATATATATGTGTGTGTGCGTGTGTGTGTGCTAAATTGGATACGTATCTGAAATCAGCACCCCAAAATTTGGTCAGGACACCAATTTTTGTGCTTGTTCCAATTTTTTGTAAACTTGTGTCATTTATACATTCATTTATTTTACATGATAGAATGTTTTAAAACAAATTTGAAAAATACCCTATTTTAAGAACTTAAATGACCTTAAAAGCGCTATTTTGACATTATTAAATTCTTAGGGTCTTCGTCTTTTTCCAGGATTGTATAAATGGCATGTGTCATAGTTTACAGATCTGCTTCATGTTGATAGATCTTATAAGGAGAAATCTATAGATTATGCCTAAAAATGTTCACTTTTAATTTAATTTCATTTTTTGATGACTTAGATAAAACATTAAAAGTAAAATAAGAAAATAAAATTTGTCATGCTAGTCTAGTTTATGTGAAGAATAGGAACTATGTATAGTGACCTCTAGATAAGAATTGGGAAGTCTTTTTTTTCTGTTTATATGACGATATACGATATACGCTTTTATAACAAAAGAAAACTGGTGAGAAACAATAAAGAAAACAAAATGTAATGATCCTGCTTTTTTACTAATGACATATTCAGTTTCTTTAATAGAAGTTAACCCAAGCAAAGGAATAAAGTCACTAAGAAACAAGGGGTTACTGCGTGTGAAAGAATCAGAAAACAGAAAACATTATGAATGAGTAAGAATAATAGAAAATAATCAGGAAGACTGATAATGAATAACATTGCATTTAAACTTTTGAAGGTCAAATTTGGCCGGAAAGCATGAAGCTAGAAGATAGTTCCACAATCGAGAAGTGCGAGAAAAGAAACTATTAGCATAGAACTTACGGTTACATCTACCTAATTCAACTTCGTGAAATCTAGGTACCATAGCGAATGGTATTATTTATTTGTAAATATTACAAAATGTGGCACAAGGTCAAAATGAGCAAAAGAATGGTCGTCTTCTGTTTTAACATTAAACTTAGCTAACTGGAAACACTGACCCAAACGTACTACAATATTCCTTACACTAAAACAACGCATTCTTACTTATCTTACTAAATCCACCAAAATACTTCATATGTACAATTCATTGTCTGTGGGGGGGGGGAATAAAATAACAATAAAAAAAAAAACTTAAACCTAATGAATATTTACAAATGTGAAAGAAAAGTATAATAACATAGTGAATAGCTCATTCGAATAATTAACAGAAAAGTATTTGTAAGAAAGGCACAGGGAAGCAATTATTATGGCAAATCCAGACATTTTCACGTATTGGCATCGATTGATGCCTCCCGTTGTTATGCAACGGAAAAGAAACCCTCATTAATAAGAAGGAAAGATCAGGCTGCGTAACCGATAAATAAAGGATGTCTTATTTTGTATATTATAGAAGAGATGAAACGTTTTCAACAATTATTACTTTTGGCTAGTATTTTTTTCTTGTTCGTTTTTTTTTTAGTTGGTTTTCAACGCAACTTCACCCAGGCAACAAGGATAAAGTATTTGAGATGAAAGAAAATTAATAATTGATGTCGAAAATGATTTAAAAAAAAAATTCAAAAAAAAGAAACACAAAAAAACAAAACAAAACAAAAAAAAAAACAACGCCAAGTCAAAATAAATATTTGCGGACGATTCCTCGTCTGTGAGAATTAGATATCTTTGAAAATTCGAAAGAAGAAAGTTTGCAGAATAAATAAATAGAAAATATACCTTCTTATTTCTTTAAGGTTTTGCTTACTTTTCTGGAGTTAGCCGTCAAACTTCATTTGTTATTTTGCCATTTATACTAACTTATCTGTAACTAATTTTGACTTAACCTGAATGTAGTGACGACATTAAATAAGCCTGACTGGGCATTTTCTCTCTGTTTGGAACTCGAACAGTTGTTTGAATGTCATAACGTTTGGGCTTAAAAAAAGTAATAGTATTTAATCGTCTCTAAACGAGAACGAGATGTGACAGATGGTTAATATTTAACGTAGGCAATCGCGCATGTGTATTTGAATAGTCTCATAAGATGTCGAAGAATCAGGGCTTCTGATTCTTTTGTAGCGCAGAGGAACGACAGCAAAAATGACGACCCCAAAATGCAAATTACAGATCGGGGATACTAAAAATCAAGCAGGTATAGAAATTAACTATCGTTAAGTGTTCTAACAAGAGACGAGAAGTACGACACTGAGATCTGAAGGCGTATTGGTATGGCCAAAGATGAATTACAAAAGTTAAGCAGAGTTTTAAGAGACAGAAAAAAATTCGTTGGAAACAAAGGAAAAGCTACTGAACTGTTACGTGATATCAGTCTGTATGGCAGTGAATGCTGGACACCTGACGCAATGGAAATATGGTTCTACAGAAGGATGCTGAGGATGCTATGAGACGAACATGTGACAAACGACGATGTTTTGGAATGAAAACAAAAAGGAATCTCATGCTTAACGCCAGGAAGAGACAGTTGAAATTTCTGGGGCACGTAATGAGGAAGATACTCACAGGACAGATACAGGGTAACAGGGACTGGGGAAAGCAGCACGTAATTTATTTGATGAGCTTTAGCAAATGCATGGCAGAACAGGGTTTTGGAGAAATAACGAAAAGGCAAAACTTATTAAGAGCTACAGGAGACAGGAATATGTGGAGGGCCATGATCGCCTACGTCCTGAATGGACTCACCATATAAAAGAAAGAAGGGGTGATACCTACGTCAATCGTTTAGATGGCAGTGACTTAAAAGACAATAATACCATAGATGTATACAATACTCAGAGATATTTCTGGGGTACAGTATCAGAACGTGGAAGATCGTACACATGGAGGATATTTTGAGGGAAGGAAGAACAGAGGAGGAGCAGCAATTGACCTATCTAAGGAGTTTGGGTCGAATAAAAAGTAAACTGGGGATAAAAAGCAATAGTACACTGTTAAATATTGTTTAGCGGTAAAAGAGATGGAAGTTGTGGAGACTAATGATCGCTCGTATCCTAAACGGACATGGAGAATAAAAGATCAGACAGAGAATCTTTTACAAGTATGAGAATGAATTGATTTTTTCAGGCAAGAAAAAATGTGTTTGCCGTCCAATGTTTTTATGTGTATACTCTCTGGGTGGCCAAAAGGTTATCGATTACAAAGCAAATATTGCTTAAAGTTTGCGAGTTTTATAAAGTGAACAATTGAATAACATGATGTTATTTTGTTTCGGGTAGATCTTCGGGTAGCGTAGAAAGGGAACGTGAGATTGAGGTGTCAAGTTCAAAATCCAGACGCGGTCATAACATTCATTTTTTGTATAAATACCCTTGAAAAGTTATGCCCTATATATTACATATCAAGGGAAAAGGACATTTAATGAATTTAAAACCGGTTGGGAGCGCAACGTTAAAGGAAACTAGGAACTACCGACAAGTGAGTCGTTAAATTTTTGGACATATATTTCACGAACATCTAAAACACTGGAAAAATACTTAAGCTAGAGAAGTGATGGTTTTGCGAGCAATCTACTTAAAGGGTGTGAGTAAACAGTAGAAAAAGAGCGAAGGGTATAAATATTCTTAGTGCAATATAAAGTAACGGATAATGTGGAGAGCCGTAATTATATCAATAAGGTTTTTCATTAAAACTGGTTTCGAAGACGATCTCAATAAAACAACATCAGATTGATACATTTTAAATGTTACTTAGAAATAGTTAAACTATGTCAGTAAAAACCCTAACTAATTTGATATTTCATTGCTACTGTGAGAAGAATAGCAAGCAAATACAAACATGGAGTATCATAAGGGAGGAGGCAGCCAAAGTAGGTTTAAAGTTATTGATATGTTATTATTGATATGTTTGTACCAACAATACAACGCATTTTGTGCACACGTTTTGTGCACATGTTTTGTCTTTCATTACTGTATATCTACTTTTGCACCTACAATTCTCTCTCTCTCTCTCTCTCTCTCTCTATATATATATATATATATGTATCAAAGAAAAGACAAGGGGAAATCTTTTCTTTAAGAACCAGTTTCATTCAACGAACGAAACATTGGTGTAGAAAAGTTTATCTTTTGTCTTATCATTTATTTATATTGTCTTTACAGATATATTTTATTTATATATGAATTTTTGCGCGCGCACACACACACGCAAACACACGCACGCACACAAATGCACACACACACACACACATATATATATATATATATATATATATATAAATTAAGACAAAGGAATATTTCGTTAGAAACAAAGAAAAGAGTGTTGAAATGTTATGTTATATATATCTTCCTTTATGACAGTGAATGCTAGACAGTTTCCTTATCGCTGAAGAAGAGACTCGAAGCGTCAGAAATATTGTTCTACAGAAGGATACTGAGAATATCATGGACAGAATACCGGAGAAATTATCACAATGAGAGATGGTAATGAATGGAAAATTGCATAGTACAAAAAGGACCAGGAAATCGAGGTTGGTCACTATCGTCCACATCCTTAAGGGATATGGCATATAGATGATGACGATGATGATGGAGATGATGTTGATTATGACGATATTCAATGAAGGTTAAATCAGAGCTTTCAGATAAAAACAGAAATCGATTTCTACTTCCAATTAAACGTGGACTATGCTATTCTTAGCCATAGCTTACCATCAAGCCTCTCTATCTCATCTTTTCCTCTACCGATTAATCTTTTTTCGACTCCGTTTGGCTTTCGGTCATATATTGTTGAAACACCGGTTCTCGTACGATCAGCGTAGTTAAGCAACGACGAACTTGGTCAGTATCTAGATAGGTGACGGCTTGGAAATACTGTGCTGTAAACCTGAATGTGCGGGTGGTGTAATTGTTAACGGTTTGGAATCTTAAATCAGAGAGCCGAGTTCCAATACCAGACGGGGTCGTTATATTCACTTAGGCACAAATAATCTTGTGGATATTATGAATCCATATTTTATCCCCCAGCTATGGGTTAATTAATAGTACTTGTATCAATAAATCATTATTATCTAAAAAAATTCTCATAATCTAAAAACACTTTCAGGCTTTAAATGACCTCTAAATGTTGATAAGCCGTAAAAACAATTCAATGAAATAAAACCCAGTAAATTGAATAAAATTTAGCACAAAATGGAACGAGCATATGGTCAACACATCGGTACTAAGTTGACTAAAAACATCGTTCAGTTTTTATTACATGACATTTGAAATGTTTAGTTTATTTTTTTTTTAAATGATCACTTTTGATTGCATTGTTGTTGCCGTCATTAGCTTACACTAAAAAATTTGCAAATATTTCTGTATTTTTGTTTACTGATTCTGACATTGAAGATAGAAGACAATAATTTACGTTTTATAATGTTACATTTCGTTTTAAGAAATACAAAATATGATTAGAAAAATATGTATAATTAATGGAGAAGGTTATGCTACTTATTGAATGTATCAAAAGTGGTTAGAGAGGTTCCGTAACCTGGATTTCTCGCTGAATGGAGTTTTACTAGTTGAGAATTGATAGCAATAAAATCAAGACATTACGAGAGTTGGCTGAAAGGTTCCATAGGTTGACTATAAATGAGTAATGCTAAAGCTGTGGAATCAAGCATGCACTAATTTCTACTTTTCTTATTGATAAGTGCACTGTTTCCTTACAGGTAAACTGACATCTGACTGTTCAAAGAAGACTGTTCATCTGGTTGGTCAAAATGATGTCATCGTCACTTCAATATTTGTTCCCAACCAAGTAATTTTCTTAATGTTGGGGAAATGATAGTAAGTAAACCAGGGGAATAGAGAGATCAAACAGTTCGAAGAAACGATCACGCACGGCAGTCGTTGAAACCAAGAACATCTGTGCTTGGACATTGTTCCGATGAAACAAGACCCCTTTCCTCGGTTTTCCTTGAAAGTTTGGTCTTGTTAGCCTTTCATAACTTCATAGTATACCTTTTTGAATATAGTCAATTAACACAGTCTTTAGAATCTCACAAATATTAGACCATCACTGACTTCGGCCTTCTTTGGAGCAAGGAAGGAGGCGTGTTTCCACTATATGGATTGTTGTTTTTTTTCCTCGTTGATGAACCCAATTCACGTTTTGGCTTAGGATACGTTCAAAGAAACCAGCTGAAATTCCCTAAACAATATCAGATTTTTCTTCGATGAGATCAGTCTGTGCGTTTTGTTCAGGGGTCAGAAGATGTTAAACCCGCCTAGCCAAACCCTTCGTCATGCCAAGTTCATTGTTGCAGAATATTCTCAACTCCCTGATAGGATATGCTAATAGCATTGGCTATTTGATTTATAGTCTATCACCTGCCATCTATCACCATGTGCTGAACACGATCAATGTTTTCCTCGGTAGTGGTAATGTTTTCCTCGGTTGGGTCGTATTACTTCACCTCCTAAATTTAGCTGCCCAGTTTTGCACTGTTAATAAAACTAAAGTGTCATCCCGTAATGTAGGAAATAGATAAGCATGAATTTTGTTTCAGGGGAAACCCTTATTCTACAATGTTTACCTGGAAAGAACCCAAAGCAATCATTAATAAGACTAGCTGAAATTAATGCATACAATATTTCACATCCCTTACATCACTCCTTTATAGTTAGGCCATGAACTTTTCAGCCCACTCACTTACTTCAGAAAAAAAGTACTGTTATGCCTTCATAAGAAAAGCGTAATAATCGACATAAACCTGAAATATAAACAAGAAGCAGTTGGAGTATGCTTCTGTGAGTTGCAACTAAAAGAAAAGGTGCAGTTTTTAAACAAACTTTGACGCGCATTGAAAGTGGATAGTTTTTTAAAATAATGTAACATAAGATCCTAAGAGCAGACGAAACGAATATCTACAGACCGTATGCGATATGAAATAACCCAATATGTTTTGATATGTCGTAGTTTGACCAATATCGATAACGTGAAATATTTTTTTCTAATTTTGTTTTTAAATTTAAGATTGTTTTGGTTTCATACACTCTCAGACTAAAATCGAAAGGACACGCGTTTTAAATTGTACATGTTTCCTTGTATATTTCTATCAACTTGTGGACCAATTAATTACAATCTTACATTCTGAGACTATTTTTAATCCATTATAACAAATAATATAGTGCTGAAACGAGTCACATGAGCCCATTCGCCTAACCCAAGCAACGATTTAAATGCCATTTCGTGCAATTTTATTTTTAACTAAAGGTTTAGGGCACTTTTTCCATTTTCTAGAACAACGGTACAAAGCCTATACTAATGGGGCTGCAGTTGTGTGAAGGATAACAAGTTAGCCATAAAGGATTTTTCGCTCGCGTAAGAAATTCGAACACACTTGTCCGCATAATTGATTTCGGTTGTTCCATTCTCTATCCGGAGTCAGTTTTCTGGAGTTAAGGGCTTTCCTTTGTTCTCAAGGATTATGCCTAAGAGAGCTGAATAACTGAACGGACAAGACGTTGAGTTAACAACACTAAATATACAAGGAAGTGATTTGAGCTTCTAAATAATGTTGGCTATGTCTAGGATTTCTTTGCTTGTTTGTGTGAACGGCAGTTACGTGTTTCAAATTCGGATTAGTGTCTATTATCCGTATGATCACGGGGATTTCTGAATTGGAATCAATTGGGCTTTCTAATATTAAATAGAAAAGTAGTCGAAAAGCCGGGGAGAGGAAATGAGCGGAAATATAATGTTTTTCTAAGCATAAAATTCTAAGCATAATAATAAAATACAATAACGAAAGCCAACTATTGAACCAGAGAAACGAATTAGTGTTTAAAAGTCGACATGAAAACAAATTCAAGGTCTATAAGAAAGTTTTGCCTTGATTAGCTACCCCCAAATCACTCCTCGACTCCCATCGCCTCCAACTCTTCAGATGTCGACATAAGCAAAAAACTAATTCTAATTACTATAATGGAATTTCTACCCACCTCTAAAAAATTTTATATTATATTAATCATAATTTATAAACTTCCATCTATTTAGAATATCTACCTATCTCTTTTTCCATTAATCTATTACATCTTTTTATATAATTTTTAAATTTATTTTTGGGGTTCGTATTTAATTTCTTCGTTAATTTTAAATTTAAGTTAAAAATTGTTTTCTTTTAATACGACAGATTTATTAAAACAAAAAAGGTATATTCTTTTCCAATTGATATAATTATTAAGGATTTTGGGCTCAAAAAAGTTTCGAACACTTTTCAGAGACAGGAAGTGAAGCAACAGAGATGGCAAAATAAACACAGAGAGACGTGATGGATAGGCGGATATCTCAAAAGGATGAATGAAGCACTGGAAGGCAGCTAAGTAGAGAAATGCGTAGAAGTTTTGATGCATTGAAGTTTTTAGGAAGACAGAACCAAAGAATGGACATTGGAAAAGATAAATAAAATGAGAACAAACTGGCAAATTACAAAAAAGTGCAGAGGAAAGTGATAACAAATAATTTTAGTTGTCATCTCCACTGGTAAAGTTTGTATTTTAATAAAATAAATTTCGTATTTCGAGTGTAAACATCCAAAAATAATAACCCAGTATTTTAATATCTAGTATTAATTAATATGAACTGCTGGACTATTATTTTATATCCAATCTCGGATCTTTTACGTTAATTCACGCCAAATAATGTGAATTTACTTGTTTTAAATTTTAATTCACCCCAAGAATTTCTTCATTTTAAATCAAAGTTTGTTCTTTTATTAAATTTTTGGCACACTCTTGAACTTATAAATTTTAAATTAAAATTTGTTTAGCTTTTTTACCTTTCGTAAACACAGATGACATTCGAGGTACTTAAAAGGATTTTTACAATTAAAAAAAAGAAAAATCTGTTTTGGGCCGGTTTACCAGGTTGAGCGCATCGTAGAACCCAGACTTAGAATTAGCGCCCGCGAGCAGCCCACATTTGTTGCCAATCCAACCGGAGTGCAATAGAATTGCCTCGTTCTGGGACAATTTGGTGGCAATAGTAAATATATATTTTTTTATTATTTTGTGATGAATTAACAGAAAAGATACCTAATCTCCTATATGACAATAAATGGTGGATAATCTCTTCACAGATTAAGAAAAGATTTGATGCGAGTGACATGTGGTTTTACCAACGAATTCAGAGAATACCATGTACAGATCATGTGAGCGATGAGGGATTTTAAAATAAAATAGAAACGCCAAGAAAACTTATACGTACATTTAGAAAGAGACAGTTGAAATTTCTGAGGCGCATAATGAGGAAAGAAGGCCTAGAGAATCTAACACTTACATGACACACTTGAAGGCTGGAGAAGCAGAGAAACTACAAGTAACTTAACGAGTTTAAGTACATGGAAGAGTAGGAACCATGAGGGATAGTAAAAAAAAAACAAACACATTTTATTATTGCAATAAGAGACAGGAAGTTGAGGAGAGCAGTGATCACTTATGTCCAGAATGGACATGGCACATAGAGAACGATCGAATTTAAGACAGTAGTAAGGAAATAAGTAAACTTATTAGCCATTACTTCACAATGAAGTTCACTGGATTTGTAAATTTAAATTAGTTTGGAAGGAAGCCGCTCGTATAGAACACTGATAAAGGCATAATTCACTGTAGTATTAATAACATGAAGAGGTAATATGCTAACGATAACTCTTGTTGAGATTCACCATCACGAGTCACGTAATTCATCCGAGTCACGTAATTTATCTGGGGTACCACAGGTATCTGGGGTACCACAGGTACTTAAGTAGCAATGGAGTTTCTTGAGCAAGATCGCCTGACGGACCAACAAGGCTGGTTTGAATTCGGAGTTTTCCTTCGTCTCGACTAGTTGCAAACCAAGGCTATAGGGATCCGTATCTCTCGCTATTTAGCCATAGCTGGGGTGATTCGTAATTTTTTCTAACTGTATTCGCGCGTAAGTGAATTTAATGAACAAGACTGGAATTCGAACTCGGCTCTCCGAATTCTTATTTCGAGGCCCTATCCATTACACTACCACGTTGAGGTTACCAAGTTTATTCCACCGAAAAAGGTTCTCAAGCGCCAAATTCTTATGAATTTTTCAGTGCAAATCCTTTCCGAAATTATATCGCATAAAAGCCGGCCTCGCGTTTTATGCTATTCGTTTGAAATCTATAGTACTTCGCGGATCAGCATTTTCTTTCATTTCAGAAAAACAAATTTAGTGCAATATTCTTTTACTTATTGCCGCAGTAACTTTAATTGTATCGAAGCGAGAGAAAAGGCAGGCCTTAACGCGAGGCTGCTTCCTTTGCACCAGAGTCCACCGCTTTTGATCCCCCATCTCTGTGACCATCAGTGTTAACTTGAGTTACGCTGAATAAATAACAAGAATATGTCCTGTTGTTGTCCGAACAAAAGGTTCAGAAAATTTCAGAAGAGATGACTTCATAAAGATTTTCCCGGGCTCAGAAGTCACTGATCGTAAACTTCATAGAAATAATCAAAGATATCTCCACATAGATCGGCACGTTCATCGAAAAAGATTGTAAAAAAGAAAAGACTTTCCCACCACATCCATCATAGTAGGTGTTCCGAGCCAGTTTATATGATATCCATGCAGAAATGTGAATGATCAACATGATTCATTACAGGCTAAAAGGAGTTTATATATATATATATATATATATATAAGTGCACTCTTCAAAATATATCTCTATATAAAAATATACTATTTTGACGTATATATATATATATATATATCTATAAAAGTACACACGCACAGACACACACACATATATATATATGAAGTTTGTACTTATCTATCTATCTATATATATATATATATATAAATAAAGTACATTGTTCATAATATATATGTATATAAAAGTACGCCATTATATATATATATATATATATATATATATATATATCTCCATCTGTTCTTCCCCCACCAGTTATGGGTAGATAGAAGCACATACTGGCTGTGGCAGCACCTGTTAGAGTCCATGCTATGGGAAAATAGTTGACTCTCAACCTGGGGCCAAAACATTATGAAAGTGTAAAAATAGGTCTTAATATAGGTCTTAATATAAGCAGTACATTTAAAAAAAAAACTATTACCAGCAATGAATTTTTGAATAAAAAATTATTGCCAGCAATACATTTTTAACAAAAATATTACAAGAAAAAACATGTCGGCATTAAATAACCCACTGATGTTGATATGCCGTAAAACAAACCAAACCAAACCAGAACTAAGTGCTCCTTTTTCCTGGTCCCGGTCGAAGTTAGCAAGGAAGCGCCTCAGTCGGATGACACGGTTTTTCTCGGATCTTGTCGAAAATAAACTGCCTATTTCTTTACCACAAAGAGCTTTTAGTTGAGGTTCTCATGCAGAAACTCAGTTAACTCATCCTAAAAATACTCATATCGGGGTCGAGGATTATAATTCCCTCAAACTGCTGAATGAGCTCGGCCATCTCTATAGGCACATTCGGATTATTTTTCGGCAGGCGCTTTATAACATCACAATGCAAAATTATATCCATATTCACGAGAAGTCACAAGTTGTTAACTTGAAGTCTTCGTTGAATCATCAGATCTTCTTTGAAATAAATAAATCAGTTATTAATTAGAAGAGGTGGAATGAATGCATGCAAGCTTTCACAGATCTAGCCTCATTCCTTTATAGTCAGCCTATGAACTTTTCAGCCCACCCTCGTACCTGGAAATAAACAAATCAGTTATTAATTTAAAAAAAAAGTTAGAATTAATACATGCAAGCTTTCACAGCTCTAGCCTCATTCTTTATAGTCAGCCTATGAAATTTTCAGCACACCCTCGTACCTGGAAAGAAACAAATCAGTTATTAATAAAAAAGAAATTTGGAATTAATGCATGCAAGCTTTCACAAGTCTAGCCTCATTCCTTTATAGTCAGCCTATGAAATTTTCAGCCCACGCTCGTACCTGGAAAGAAACAAATCAGTTATTAATAAAAAATAGTTGTAATTAATACATGCAGGATTTAACAGCTCTAGCCTCATTCCTTTATAGTCAGCCTATGAACTTTTTAGCCCCCCCTCGTACCTGGAAAGAAACAAATCAGTTATTAATAAAAAAAAGTTGGAATTAATACATGCAGGATTTCACAGCTCTAGCCTCATTCCTTCATAGTCAGCCTATGATCTTTTCAGCCTACCCTCGTACCTGGAAAGAAACAAATCAGTTATTAATTTAAAAAAAAGTTAGAATTAATACATGCAAGCTTTCACAGCTCTAGCCTCATTCTTTATAGTCAGCCTATGAACTTTTCAGCCCACCCTCGTACCTGGAAAGAAACAAATCAGTTATTAATAAAAAAAATTTGGAATTAATGCATGCAAGCTTTCACAGCTCTAGCCTCATACCTTTATAGTCAGCCTGTGCTCTTTTCAGCCCACCCTCGTACCTGGAAAGAAACTAATCATTTATTAATAAAAAAAAAGTTCGAATTATCGCATGCAAGCTTTGACAGCTCAAGACTAATTCCTTTAAAGTCAGCCTATGAACTTTTCAGCCCTCCCTCGTACATGGAAAGAAAAAAATCAGTCATTTATAAAAAAAAATTGGAATTAATGCATGCAATCTTTCACAGCTCTAGCCTTATTTCTTTATAATCAGCCTATGATTTTTTTAGCCCATCCTCGTACATGGAAAGAAACAAATCACTTATTAATAAAAACAACGCTGTAATTAATGCATGCAAGCTTTCACAGCTCTTGCATCATTCCTTCATAAGCAGCCTATGAACTGTTTAGCCAACACTCATATTGTCTTTATACAATAACACCAACTAAAATTTACAATAAAAACATTAAGCATGTTTCAGCCACCATCGCAAATGCAGGTGCTATTACGATTTCATTAAGCAAAGCAGATTTCGGATTCCTGGAACCCAAGAAAATCTAATTATTTTTAACAGTAATTTACATTGTTCTGACCGTTGTCTTCATCTTTATTGTCAGCTTCACAACGTTTCGGTCTTTTTCAGAAATTTCGAACTTTATTTCGTCCACCGGTGTAGATTGCTCTAGTTTCACGTATCATGCTTCATCCTGATGACTCAGTTATTATTCTTTTAACTCAAATCTTCAAGCTTTTACCCACTGAGTCGTGTGTCCGTGAGGACATAAGCGGATGAATTTTTGAGACATATAAACTAATATCTCAATAATCATTTTTAGCAGAACTCATATTTCACTTTTGTTTTCGTTATTGCTTTTCTCTCGCACTCCTTATTACTGGTTCCCGTATTTTATTCCTTTCTATGCTTGGCCGATTAAGGAAATTTTTGTGGCCTAGCATATGTGCTTATTCTTTAAATTTTCGTATTTGCAGTGATGTTCTATGTCTATTATTTCAACCTCATCCCACAGGGGATCCTGATCTCTCCTTTCCCCCTCCATATTTGGTTAGCTACTTCTCCTATTTCCTCTCGTGTTACGTCATTACAGCAAGTATTCCATCACAGGCAACTGTCTGTTCATCTGAAACATTAGGATACTTCTTACTACTTATGTGAATTTTAGAATATAATAACAGAATATATCTGTGTTGCTATCAATATGAGTGACAATGTCAAATAAAATAAAAAAACAAAAAAAAAAAAACAGTCTCCACTATTAAAATACTTTAAAAGATTAAAAGTTGATTTCAGCTTTGTAGGATTAGTAAATCAAAACATTTGAAAAGATGTTTGATAAAAAAAATAACAAGACTTACTGTTGGATATTAGAGCAGAGAGTATCGTAAAACAAAGTAAAATAATTTTGAGTGCAAAAGCCAATAGATATCTATGAATTTGGGTTAATAATTAAAATATGACATATGGCGTCAAGATCATTTTCAGCATTATGGTCAAAACACTAGCAAACTGAACCATGAACTTTTGCACTGGTTCATTGGTTCATCATCTAAACGTCGGCCAGGTCCTCAAAAATGAATTAAATTGAAAAACACTGACTAAAACCTTATTAGGAGGATGTTATCTTTCAGAAGAAAAGGTAGTCAGTAGATTTCATGATATAAACCCAGTATCTTCAACCAATATTTATTCTCTAATTAACTATTACTTGTAATCAAATCCATCAAACACACACACACACATATACATATATATATATATATATGGTGGACTCTCCCGGCATTTCCGACGTGTGAGGGTCAAGCAGCACAGTTCCAAGGAAACGACAGCCCAGACACCAGAACATATGATTTGATTATAGTGGTGAAGGTTTCGTGCAGGACCATCCACACTTTTCGAAGGGCCGAATACAGAGACCTGGTGCACTACGTGCCACAAGGTCCCCAAAAGACACTCCGCTGGTTTAGAATTCGGAGTTGTCCTTCTCCTAGACTAGCTGCCATCCAAATCTATAGAAGCCAGTCTGTCCTGCTATTTACCCATAGATGGAGGGAGAAGAAGAGTAGAGTACAAGGCTATTTGCACCAAAGTAAATGTAATGGATTCGACTGGTATTATATATATATATATATATATATATATATATGCAATTTAATTTTCCATGTATATCATTGTGTATTTCGGCAGCAATCCCTCTTTTATACAAGTTTCGTTCAAATCAACTTAAAAGGTACTGTAGTTAAGATTTTATTTAATTTTTCTTGTGTTCTTAGAATTTTGCTTATATTTTTAGCCGTTATCAAGGTTGAATTTATTTTTACTTCTAACTGAATGTATTGATTGGATAATGTATTTATCTAGAGTTATGGGAATATTTTTTTACAAACACAGTCAACACAATGTTGCCGTCTTCATAGTTGACCTGGTTGCAATATTAGAAGATGGCGCTCCAGCTTTATCAACAGTGTGAAACTGGGCAGCTAAATATAGGAGGGGAAGCGAAAGCCTTGAAGATGACTCATCGTGTAGACGTTCTGCAACTCCCATCATAGAGGAAAACATGAGTTGTGTTTAGAACATGTTGATAGATAACAGGTTATGGATTATAAATCAAATAATCTTCAGACACTCTGGTCAAAAGCGCACCGGGTTTATCAAATCACTGAAAAATTTGACATTGTTTCAGGAAGATCCAGCTGGTTTTCGTGAACATTTCCTAATCCATGATCACTTTGAGCCAGAGACACAGAGACAATCCATGAAGTGAAAAACTCCCTCCTCATCTGCTACAAAGAAGGCCGAGGTAGTTTCATCTACAGGGAAGATAGTGGCTTCTGTTGTATTGTGTTGTAGACGAAATTGTCTTTATTGAATATCTTCAAAAGGATAACGTCATCAATTGAAAGTACGTAATGAGGCAGTTACGAAAATCTATCAAGAAGAAACGCCCAGGAAAACTGAGGGGAGGGGGACTTGTTTCCTCAGGATAATGCTCCTGCACATAGGTCCTTGGTTTCAATAGCTGCTTTGCTTGACTATAGCTTTGAACTGGTAGATCACCCTCCCTATTCTCCTGATTTGGTACCATCTGACTATCATCTATTCGGCAACATGACAAAACACTTGACTGGTAACAAATATGGCAGTGATGTTAACGCCATATCTGCCGTTGATGACATTTTTTACCAACAGGATGAAATCTTCACCAATGGGATCCAAGAACTTCACCATCGATGAAAGAAATATGTGGACAGCAATAAGAACTATGTGGAAAAATAAACCTAATTTAGACACATTCCATGAGAGAATCTTGGTCAGCCTATAAATTTTTTAACCGGGACTCGTACATAAAGAATATTTTAGTCAGTGCAGTTTTGGGGAAATTTATCCCAAATTTTCTCCTTAACAGAAATAATCAAAGATATCTACACATAGATCGGCACGTTCATCGAAAAAGAATTGTAAAAAAGAAAAGACTTTCCTACCACATCCATTATAGTGGGTGTTCCGAGCCAGTTTATATGATATCCATGCAGAAATGTGAATGATCAACATGATTCATTACTGGCTAACAAGAGTTTATCTATATATATATATATATATATATATATATATATATATATATATATATATATATATATATATATATATAGTAATTAGGAGGATTTGATAATTATATTAATTAATTCATCGAGTCTGATAGAAACCTCAACAGAATGCAGAAAGCACTGGACGGCCGTTTCGTCCTATATTTGGGACTCATCAGCAGTGGCTGCACACTGCTGATGAGTCGCAAATATAGGACGAAACGGCCGTGCAGTGCATTCTGCATTCTGTTGAGGTTTCTATCAGACTCGATGAATCAATTAATATATATATATATATATATATATATATATATATATATATATATATTACTACACTCTTCAGAATGTATCTGTATATAAACACATACCGTTGCTATATATATATATATATATATATATATATATATATATATATATATATATATATATATATATATTATTTATGATTAAAGAAAATCAAGCATTTAAAATCCTCCGGAATTTTAACTGTTTGATATTCTATATTTAATAATTTTGCTCTGTCTTTTGACATTGAGCCTCCCTGGATCTATATCCTGCTGGAACTTCCATAAGTCAGCAAATTCTCTTTTAGGCGTGTCTGATTGAATAAATTAAACACATTATGTCTGCTAATCTTTAGCAAAATCTGTTCATACTCACGAATCACCTTCCGTGTATTTATATTAAAGGATGAGAGAAATGTGTTATAACTGTTTAAATTTCTTTTATTTTCATATATATATATATATATATATATATATATATATATATATATATATATATATATATATTTGTTGTTGCTATAAGGGGTGTTCCAGATGTTTCTAGATTTGTTGCTTCTGTATGGATTGTATTTGGTGTAGTGTGTAGAGATTTTCCGGGAATTTTGATTGTATTCCTTCATATGGGTAGTGGTTGTTAGGCTGCGTTTGTTGCGCTTGGTGATATCTGTAAGTGTTTGTTTTGCGCATGTGCGCGTATTCTGACATTTGTTTGGTTGCGTCATGGTGCAATGATCTGTTGTGTAGTTTTGCTTGTGCGTTGTTAAGTATATATTCGTCATTCTATTTGTTGTCTGGGTGTGTTTGTGTGTGTTAGTATGTATTAAGATTCTTAATTTGTGGATGTGTTTGCGTATGGTAGAATGTGTTATGGTGCTTACCTTGTAAGTCTGTTTGTGTGTGGTACTGTGTATTAGGGCTTTTTTCTCTGTATTTACTGGTGTCGCATGTAATTGTTTTATGTTGGGTACTGTGTTTTATTGCGAGTTTGGATCTTTTTGTTTTTGTTCTCTCCGATTACCCAATTTTTCTTTTCTTGGTAATCTTTTCAGCCAGCTTATTTTTCTTTTCCTCCTTTTCTTTTCATTTTGACCCCATAACTCTAACAGAAATTGGTGAGTTTCTTTGGGACATAGTTCTTTGATGTCTGTTAATCTATTATCAATCTCTGTGTATTTTTTAAATCTCTGTGTATGAAAAAAAAAAGCATAATATATATTTTTAAAAATCCACATTACATCCAAAAACGTTTACGGCTCCTATATTCTTTTTAATATGTATATGTATATATATATATATATATATATATATATATATATATATATATATATATATATATATATATATGTGTGTGTGTGTGTGTGTGTGTGTGTGTGTGTTTATATATATATATATATATATATATATATATATATATATATATATATATGTATATATATATATATATATATATATATATATATATATTTAATAATAATAATAATACTGCCCGTCAAAAGTGTAAATTTTAAACACATTTTTCGTTTCACCTTTGAAAGTGAAGTCTGATGATCCAGAGAAAAATAAAATTCTCTGGTGAAATAAATTATAAATAATGGAGTCTTAAAGTGGTCTGTTTTTCTTTAAATTAAATTATTCGCTCTGACATAAAATAGAGCTCTCATGATTTAATTTTCCTTACGGTTATCCATACGGATTACCAAGATTTTCGTTACTCATATATATATATATATATATATATATATATATATATATATATATATATATATATATATATATATTCTTATTTCACAGTGGTCATTGTTGTCGGTCTGAAAACTAAGGAAATAATATTCAGTTTGTCTGGAAACATAAGCAAAAATGCATATTTTCTAGAAATGAAATATTCAACAATATTTTATTGAATTGGAATATTAACAAATATCATCTTCAATATGACTTTCCTTATTTGTGATGCAAATTTTGATGCGCTTTGCAAGATCCACGTGAACTCGATGCCATAACTCCACATTGTCATCAATTTTAGCACATTCACCGTTTATGCATTCAATCAAGTGTGTTGCATCTGTAATTTTCATTGTGTACCCCAGAAAAAGAAATCAGTTCTTTATTCTTTCGACCAAAAAACATGTTTAATCTGTGGAGGGGAAAAATTATAGTTAATGAGATTTCTATTCTTACAGACCTTGGGGACACCTTGTATATACACTGATGAAAATATGATGGTTAAAGTTTTATTCATTTCAGAATATGTTTCTAATAAACAATCTAAATTAGTTTCATTGTGGACGCTTTATGTAGAATTTATTTCTCTTTGGAATGATGTAAAAATTGTATATTTTTCTAAAAATTTTTTTTTTAATTTTAATGCTAGATTAATTTAAATTATGCAAATTCGCTGGGAAAATAAGCTTAAGACCGTATGGATTTTATTATATTTAAAGCAAAAGTTATAGTAAAAATGAGCAAAAAGAAAAAGAAAAAAGTTATCAATATTTAGTGCAGTAACCTGTATTATTAATTACAGGCTCATATATCCTACTCATCGAGCTTGATAAGTGAGCACAAAATCATTTGGAATGCTCTGCCATAATTGTTTAATATAATCGTATAAATGGGATAAATATGTTGTTATTTTTTAGTGTGAACATTTTTAGAAATATAATTCCATAAATTTTCAATTGGATTCAGATTCATAATCTGTAGAGGCCACTCAATGACATCCATATTATGTTGATTAAACAAATGCATTACTTTTTTGACATTGTGAATGGGGCTATTATCTTGTTAATAAATAGCTCCAGGTGGCATTTGGTCAGCCAAATATGACAGAACATATTCCTTAACTAGCTGCATGTAGCCTACACTGTTGAGTTTTCCATCAACTTTAACAATTGAACCAATACCAAAGTTACTGAATACACCATACACAATTACACTCCCGACTCCCTCTTGTGCCCTGGGATTCCTACATTGGGTGGCGTCTGACAAAGGTTTTTTCCATCAGATTCAAAGATATAAAAATGTGACTTGTCACTCCATAGAACTCTACACCAGTCGTCGGCCGTCCATTGAATGTGACTTTTCGTGAAATTCAGACGATTGATTCGATACTTCTCTGAAACAATTGGCTTTTTTCTAGCAATGCGCTCGAATAATCCAAATTCTCATAGACGATTTCGGACAGTTTGCGGTGTAAAACTAACCCCATTTTGCCAGATAATTGGCTGCAAATGTCCATGGCCGTCAGCATTCGATTAGCTTCGGAAAACCTAGGAATTCGTCTATCCAATTGCACTGTTGGTTTTCTTGGGGCTCCCGATCTTTGCCTATCGTTATATTTTCCAGTATCCTGGTAAAACTTCCAAACTTGAACACATGCCGTTTTGCTGCACTTTAATTGCTTTCTTATCTTCAGAAAGGAAACGTTTTGTCGATGAAGTAACACTAGTTTTAATCTAGTCACTGGGCAAAACTACGATACTTTCCCATAGAGAATTAATTGTATAAAATTGCTCAATTATTACACTATATAATGGATTAGTGACCAGCCATGTGGCCACCTATTTAGCAAGTAACTTGCATAGTACCCATACGGTCTTAAACTTATTTTGTTGGCAAATTTGGATAATTTAAATTAACCAAGCATTAATTTTTTTAAGCTGTAGGAAAATATACAATTTTTACATCATTCAAAAGAGAAATCAATTCTGCATCAAGCATACACAATAAAACTAATTTATATTGTTTTACTAGCAGCATGGCCCGGGGTTGCCCGTGCTTGATTGAAAAATCGTACGACTCATACAGCAATCGCTATTACTTGACTTAAAATATTTTTGCCCTTCCTTGCCTTTAAAGGAGTACACTTTTCCGTGCTGATGTTTCTACATGCTTTACTTCTTGCCTATCTCACACTGTGAATTTTTTTCTAAACATTAAATTTGTTACGAAAAAAGAACTAAACAAAATGAACACAAAACGATCAGCTTTAAAAAAGGACTCGTAACTGGAAAAACCGAATGAAAAAAGAATGTTAACAACAAAAAGTTTTTCACACCCAACCCAGTTCTGCGGAATCAGAATCAACGTTAAGTTTAAGCAAGCAAATGAGTCAATTGGAGTAAAGTGGCATGCAGATTTAAATTTTCCCACTTGGGACGAATGCAGCTATCCATTTTTTGCATGCTAGCATGCTAGTTAACATACGTGTCAGTCAGCTGTTGGCTCTCACGCTGTCCAATAGAATCTTCCTGCCTATTCGTGGCAGCCAGCTATAGGGTCTCACTCTGGACAGTAGAAAATTGCCGCAAACTACATGAAAACTGCCGTAGAAGCATGTAAAAAATCGATTATTTCCACTATAGATGGGAGATGGGAAATGCAAAGTTGGTCTTGGCCTTCCCACTAACTTGGAGCATGTGCATGTAAATTTTGGTGCAAATCCGTCGAAAATTGCGGCCGTGTATTCGTTACACACACACACACACACACATCTTGCCTTTTATAGATAGAGATTAAAAACATATTCTGAAATGAATAAAACTTTAACCCTCGGTCTTAAACTTATTTTCGCAAGTGTAAGTATATAAATAGATACAGATAGTGCGGACATAAGAATCAATACTTGATGTTGACTATCAGTTACAAGTCTCAAGTAATCTTCAGATTATTTCTTAAATTCTCACAAGTTTACAGAAAGTTGTTTAAGAAATTTGCACCTTTAAACGTTGATGAAAATGAAAAAAAGAAGCTTTAGTATTTTGTCAGTAGTACAGGCAATTAAATTCAATTTTCTTCGGTATAAACATATATCTTTTTAATGTTGGTCTCCACGTATATGGAATTATCTATCCATTATACTGCCAAGAAAAGATAAGAATCAAAAAATTCTTTTTTATTATACGTACGACTTAAATAGATTTAACGTAACAACGGAATCTTTTAATCATTTGAAATTGTGTAGTCGGACGATTTTCTTCGTCTTTGGTTATTTATTCTTCCCAAAGTTTCGGTCATGTGCCCTCTGGCATTTCCAACTCGAGGATACGCAATCGAAACATTATAAAAAAGATAAAATCAGACAAATGAAATAAAGATAAACGAATAAAAATAAATAAATGAACAACACCAAATAGGAAGATGCTTACAGTAGACTATTTCCAGATTTAAACTATATAATTTGCAAACTTCTTTCAGAAGATCCTTTTTCTTTTCGTTTCAGTCATAATGGTCTTCCAGAGCGAGATAAAACAGTGAAAATTGTCCATCGTAAATGAAACATTTTGACGTGTAGGGACATAGAAATCAAATTTGAAAGTATTATTTTTATTAATTTTTTTACAAAAAAGTTTCCAAAATTCAGATTATTTTGTTGTACAAAAGAAACCATGAAATGCATCAGGTGATCAAGTTTTTATGGCAAAGAAAATATCAAAGGCATGTGGCCAAGCGATATAAAACAAGACTTTCAGTTTTAATTTTACTCTTTTTTTTTAAAAACCCGGAAACGAGAAAACAATTTTATAGAACCATTGTTTATTTTAGAACAGCAGTTAAAATAAGGGAAAGAACATGCACCAGGACAGAAACTCATTTGATTTAAAGTAATTTAGTAGATTAAAGACAAACCTGACGTTATTTTACGAGTCATGGTGTTCTTTATTTAAGGCCAAGTCATAGTGCAAATCATGCCAAGAACTGTTGGTCTATGTCAAATCTCGTCGTTCTACTTGGAACGAAGATTTTTAACTTAGTTTGGATTTGCTACTGAAGTCCGCTTGAGAAATTGAAAGATAAAATTAAAGATTAAGAGCATAATTAATTTGATTCGAAATATTATATGCATTTTAAGCTTTGAATTAATTATCAACGTTAAAACAGTTTTAATGAAGCAAGACCATATTGTAACTATAAATTCTGGAACAAATTTTGACATGAAACATAATAAACATGAGTGTAATATTTTTATTTTATTGTTTAGAAATACAATTACTATTATTATGCTAGTTTATATCCACATAAATGTACATTTTTATGATTATAGAAAAAATGAAAAGTAGAAATAGAGAAATATTCGACTTTTAAAAATGCGTAGATTTGAAGTAGGTTTAGGGTTATTTGCATTTACTCCCCCACCACGCAGCCAGGTTGTGACACAAGGTCGGTTTAATGTGGGGAGCCCGAGCGCATACACCTGGGCAAGGGAAAAAAAATTCCCCGAGCCCCCGCAACCGTCGTTTGCGTTGGCCTTGGTGGGTGCACCGATCATTTTCTCTAGTGCAATGAGAAGGCGCGGCCTCGGGCAGCTGTTCCCTAGGCTTGGGCACCTCTCAGTATAGTTTTCCTCAGTTGCGACTATGTCCTTTGACGGAATCACTCCTGAGTGCCCTCTGCCCAAAGATAGAGACTTAACTGAGAGATGATAAGTAGACGTAAAATTACTCAAAAAGAGTAATTTATGCAGTAGAATTAGGGTTACTGATTTGTCCATTTCGTTTACAAAATATAAGATATTAAATGAAGTTTATTGAATAATGATATTAACTTTCCATCACAGCGTTCTTAATAAATGGGTTTTCATTAATTTTGTTGTATACAAATATTACGTTTACTCCTATTTTATGATTTTAGCGGTAAATTAGACTAAAATTCAACATAACTTTTTAAAACTACACTTTAGAATTGTAATATAGTAACAACTTTAATTAGAAGCTTTATTTGACGCTATTTAGTAACTGCCCCACGCAGTCACATGTGGCACAAGGCCGAATTTACTACATAATATGATTTTCTATCATCCCGTCAATATATCTTTAAGACGTGTTTATGTCACATTTGACATTAATAATATATAAGTATGGTGGAGTAATGAATAACAGGTCGCAATTAGGAACCGGAGAGAGGAGTTCGATACAATTAAATTCACTTACATGCTAATACCCTTGGAAAACGTATGAATCTTCTTCTCTTCTTATCTATGGGCAAATAGCAGGGCAGACCGGGTCCTATAGGCTTGGATGGCAACTGGTCTACTGCAGAAAGAAATGGCAATTTACTGCGGGAAAAAATCTGCCTCATCAGTCATGTATTGAAAGTTACATGATCACCTAAGACTGTATCACGCATAGCACATAACTGACTGAAACACACACATATATATATATATATATATATATATATATATATATATATATATATATATATATATATATATATATGAAGTGAAGGGAAACGACATGAAAAGACTAAATATCACATGCTAGAAGAGATAAAGCATGGTTATTAGCAAAAAAGGACAGTCCATTACCTATTGGAGATAGCATAATCAAACAAGTACAGCGGTTTTAGTGCGACACTATCATTGGGATAACGAAAAAATGTCTTCCAAAAGCTAAGCAAAGTATTAAGAAGCAGAAAAATTTCGTTAGAAACAGAGAAAAAAATGACAGAAAATGAGTGTACTATTGTATATATATATATATATATATATATATATATATATATATATATATATATACACGAATTCCCAAGAGGATAGAATCCAGGTAGAACTCAATATTCAGGACAGAAAGAAGATAATATAAAAGGCTCAAATACTAATATTTCATGGTTATAATTATTACTTTGAATTTGTACGTCTGATGATTTGGATTGTGATTACGATTCCAATGTAATAAATTATAACCATGGAATATTAGTGTTTGAGCCTTATATATATATATATATATATATATATATATATATATATATATATATATATATATATATATATATATATATTGAACAATAAAAAATATAAAAAAATTAAAATCTTCAGACACACATATATATATACACACACACACACACACACACACGCACACACACATATATATATACTCTGGTTTATACTGCAACTATGCCGAATAGACCTTAGTTACAGTTTCTGGAAGAGAGCGTGTTATCTAGCGTGATCAACAATCTAGCACACTCAAACCCTCGGTCATGATGACATGTGACTTCTTGCTAGCACAGCTATCGACGGCCCCCAAGGGTTCCGTCATCCCAATTTCACTCACAAGGCTTGGGTCAACCCAAGGTATGGTTGTCAGGCACTTTCCAAAGGTGCTGCACGCTGGGATCGTCCCCTCTAGACCGATAACATCAGGAAGTGTACTTCCTGATAAATCAACTGTGGTGAGGATCGAACCCGGGTCTCATGGTCAGAAACACACACACACACACACACACACACACACACACACACACACACACACACATATATATATATATATATATAATTTTGAAATAATAAGAATGATGATAATATTCATTATGATAATGATGGTAATAATAATAATAATAACAATAATAAACAAAATTTTTGACGTAACTTTTCCAAGTTTTTCAGCATTTAGAGAAGATTAGGATTAGGAAAGCAAAAAGAAAAGATACCGTGTTTGACAATGTTCAAAGATATTTCGACAGCAAGTCTGTCTTTTTCATGTTATGTTCAAAATTTATTTTTTTGCAAATATAAAAATATTATAAAACCTACAAAAATTAACAAGTTTTTGTACAAACGTCGCTTGTCATGAGAAAAACGCCTGCACTGGTAATCATCGCGTCAAAACGAATGAATGCATTCACAGAAAACGGGCGTAATATGATTACTTATTTGAAGAGATTATTTTCTATATATTATAATAATAAATAGAACAATATATTTGATAACGAAATGTTTACTCCAGCATCCAATGTAAAATATATAATGTCTGTTGATGCGTGTATGTTTCTACGTGCTTACATCTGATGGTCGTCCCTTGTCGTGGTGGAGGAGCTTACGTGGTTCAATGACTCTGAGAGCGATGCCGTTGGGAGTTCTAAACTCCTGGCCGGGCTATCTCTACATAAGTACTATTACGGAGTACAACTGATATGATATGGGGAAATTGAAAAGCGTGAGCTCGTCGTGTTAAAACATTCAACGGAAATGAAATAACGTCATTAAAGAAAAAAGAAACAAAGGTTCAACTGCAGTAGGAATCAGTGAAGTGAAACCTCAGTGAAAGCAGGCAAGCGTGGCCATTTCGTCAGCAGCAGATAGAATATAAGAATTTTAGGTTTAGGGTTAAAAGTTCATAAGTGTCCCACGGGACAACAGCTTGGTGGATGAAAACGTTGGTTTGGGGGAATTTTGCGATATAGTCATTGTAAGTTCAATCCTTGTGTTCGGTAGTATATATCTATTCTCATTCTGCAAAACTGAATAAGAAGATGATAGATCTACAGGTATGAACAGCGGAATCAATAGTATTTGCTCCTGGCTTATTTTCATCAATTTAGCCCCAAGCAAGTCACTAAGATACAAGGGGTATAGAAAAAGAATTGAAACCGAAACATTACTAAGGAGCGAAAACAAAAAGATTAATCAGGAGGATACTAGATAGCGATTGACATTGCCTTTAATTTTTGAAAGATTAACGTTGTCTGGAAGGTATGGAGCTGGAAAGAAGTTTCGTAAACAAGAAGTGCAAGAAAAGAAACTGTTAGCCATGGATTTACGGCTACATCTTGCCAGCTCACCTGTCAACTGATGAGATCTCAATGCCAGTACTGCACTTAAATTTTAAAAGTCTAAACATAAAATTTTAAAAATATTAAAAATAATAAATTTTAAAAGTCTAGGTACTAAAACGTTGTGACAATAAGATGAAGATTTTAGTCTGATTGTAAAATAATGTAAAAAGAAATGATGTTATGTTCGAACTTCAGTACCTGTTAGAGTTATGCACATTGGACCATATAACAGTCTGACATTTGCGTTTAATACAAACTTAAACACTTAGGTAGACATGTCTGCTTATTCACAAACAAGGATATCTATGTAATTAGTATCTCGTCGTCGGTACCCGCTCGTGTCCAGGATTGTCATCCTTATGCCCTTTCTCTCCTTTGGTGGCGATGACAGAGGTAGCTGTGAAGGCCCAGCCTTCTCCTGAATAGTCGTGAGCCGGAGACACAGTGAACTGTAGGTGGTGAAACGGCTGGGTGTGTCGAGCCCTCTCGACAGCACGTCATAGATCCTCTTCAAGTTGACGGTTGTACTCGAAAGCTTTGCGTCCTCCCTACGGCAGGAAGTTTGATTTGCAGCAATGGTTAGCCAGGTCTCAGAGTCGATATTGCTCTTTGTCGGCGATGTTTTCAACTGTTCCTTGAGGCGTCGCTATGGGTCGCCCGTACCCTCTTGCCGAGCAACACAACTAAGTACTATTTTATTATTGTCTATTTTATTCAATTTCTCTTTTCTACAGATATATTCTGAGAACTTTCACACATTGTCGACATGGAAAAACAAAAGCAAAACAAAAAACAAAAAAACACACACACTTCAAAATACAAATATCCAAAACGATACTTTCGCAAGAGCGTCTTTTTCATTTTTTTTTATTGTCAACTGACTATACAACATTTCGCTTTTGTTTATCATCACTTGCCTTGATGAAGTTGGATGACGAAACGTGTCGGGAAAATCGAAGTACTGTTCTTTTACTGTCTATTTTATTCATATATATACATATCGTTCGTTCGGCATCCGTCCGTCTCGGAAGACGATGGAGTAGCGCTATAGGTGCCAGTGCGCTACGAGCCTGGGCGGTGTGTATGGAGAACTAGGGCTCCCCGGTCGTCTAGTTCCCACTCTCGAGTCAATATATATATATATATATATATATATATATATATATATATATATATATATATGTATATATATATAGCTAGCATATTTTCATTCACGCATGTTTAGTTAAAAAATTTAGACGTATTCTGTTTATTTTTTTAGTTTTAATCTTTTCAAGTGCACGAATTTCTTGGTAGCTGTAGAAAATTGATTATGATAAATTACTAAATTTTCTTTAAAAGAAAATTTTGGAATTTTTATTGAAAAGATTAAAACTAAAATAAATAGACACAATACGTCTAAATTGTTTAAACAAAAATATGCATGATGACGTTATATATATATATATATATATATATATATATATATATATATATATATATATATATATATATTATTTTATAATCAGAGATTATGATAAAATATGTTGAAATCGCTACATAAATGTTTTCATCTTTAAATACTATGATTGTACTTCTTCAGGCGATGGTAATATGAAAGCTTTTATATAGCGATTTCAAAATGTTTTTATTATAATCTCTTATAATAAAAATTTATCTATAACTTATTGGTCTACTTTGTATTGAGCACTTTTTAAAAAATAAATGCTATGAACAGTGGGATTTTACTCCATCTGTTCTTTCTCTCATTTGTATATATATATATATATATATATATATATATATATATATATATATATATATATATATTACGTGTGTGTATTGTGTGTGTATTTGTATTTGTGTGTGTGCGTGTGAGTGAGAGAGGGTGAGAGAGATTGATACCTGTTTTCGGTAAGTAACCATTTGCTCCTGAGAAAACTGAACGCTGACAGCTGAATTACAAGAATAAAGAAAGCGGTAAATGTAGTTGAAATCCTCACGACAATTAGTGTGGCCCTGTTTTACGTCAAGTCTCAAATGCAATGGACGATGTTCATTGTTGATATCGAGAAATTAATTATTCCAGTTCATATCTCAGCCTATAAAGATGGCAGATGAAACTGTAGAGTAGAACGTCAATTCGCTTCTGACAGCTACACGGCAACGGATGAGCGAGGCTTAATTTCTATCCGACTGAGAAACCCGGAAAAACGTCAATGACTTTGCGTGTCGCTAATGTGTGATGCGATTCGGAGCATTATAGTGATTAGTATCAAGTGGCGCCTCGCGTGCTTTCAATATCGGAATCAGTGTGTTTGATTGGCGGGTGGAGACAGATGGTGGAGTATCGGTGGAAAACAAATTTAGAGTTGGATCAACGCCCGCCGAAGGGGAAGATCAAGGCGCAAGTCCGGTTCGACGCACGGAT
>OZ010579.1:91781853-91816853 GCA_963932145.1 Acanthosepion lycidas
GGTAAATTTGAACAGACTGAGAAACAAAAGAACAGAATTAGATAGATAGATAGATAGATAGAAACAGACTGTTATATGTATGAACAGACTTAGATAGATATCGCTGTGAACACAATGACATAGATAGATAGATAGATAGATAGATAGATAGATAGATAGACAGCGCTATGAACACGATATATAGATAGATAGATACATAGATATCGCTGTGAACACAATAAGATAGATAGATATCACTGTGGACACAAAGATAGATAGATAGATAGATAGATAGATAGATAGATAGATAGATAGATATCGCTGTGAACACAATGATAGATAGATAGAAAGATATCGCCGTGAACACGAGATATAGATAGATAATTATATATCGGAGTGAACACAATGACAGACAGATAGATAGATAGATAGATAGATAGATAGATAGATAGATAGATATCACTGTGAACACAATGATAGATATCACTGTCAACCCAATGGGAGATAGATAGATAGATATCGCTGTGAACACAATGATATATATATATATATATATATATATATATATATATATCGATAGATAGATAGATAGATAAGGGCAGACAGGTCGATGTAGATGACTAATATTGATATAAACAGTGCGAAAAGACCGCTAGATTAATTCGAATGAAGGTAGGCAATAAAGAAAATAAACATATAAGTTCCTGTAACTTTCGATTTTTTTCTAATACTCATCCTCCAACTGTTGAACAGATAGAGAGATATAGATATGAACAAATCGTGACAGATAGATAGATAGATAGATAGATGTAAGACAAACCGAGATGCATCCATACATACCTATCTATATACATACATATGATACAGACCGTGAGATAGATAGATAGATAGATAGATAGTAAAACCGATATCTGGTTATGCTGATGAAAGCGTCATTAAATTTGAATAAAGAGAGCATGAATTGAAAAATTCATTCAAGTTAGCAGGAATGTGTAATCACAGTCAGACTTATGAACTCGGCTTCTTAAAAGATTTTTTTTCTCATTTTTGTCAATTCGACAGCAATTGTGAATTTTGCCAGTGGCACCGAACATTTTATTAATCACATGTGTGGACATAAAACTGACATTAATTTACTGGACGAAAATATCTGATGAGGATAAGAAAAATATTTGCAAACAAACCGAGTGGCTGAGTTAAAAAAAAAAATCACCCCAAAAACTTGGAATTTGATGAGTTCACGACTCCATTAGCAAACTTAAAAGAGTTAATTAGAGTTTATGCGCATATGTACGTTAGTATGTATATATATATATATATATATATATATATATATATATATATATATATATATATATATATATATATATATATATATATATATATATAGTATGTGTACGAGTGTGCGTTCGAGCGCGTGTGCTTTTCGCCCATCTGTGCGGATGTGCGGAATGTCGTGATTATTTGTTCTTTTCGACGTATTTTTTTTTTTTTTTTGTCCACTTTACACTCACTCCTTAAACTTTTCTCTCTTTTTCCTCTTTTTCCTCTTTTTTTCTCTTTTTTCTCTTTCCTTTCAATTGTTACAATTTGACATTTTTTTCTTTTTGTCTGGACGGACTGTCGTCAATTTTCTTAACATTCTAGGTTGCCCTTTAGTTAGGAAAACGGTATTTCATTTCTTACATAAATGATTAAGTGTAATGCTTAAATAATAATGTAAATATTTATATATGTGTTCACTTGGCCTTTACTTCGTTCATATATATATATATATATATATATATATATATATATATATATATATATATTAGATAGATAGATAGATAGATATAGTTAGATAGATGAAATGAGTGGAAGAGATAGATTGATAGATGCAACGTGTAAAATAGATAAATAGTTAAATAGTTGTAATGAGTAGAATAGATAGAAACATCGATTGATAGATAAATAATTACACTGAGTAAAATAGATAGATATAAAAATAGAAAGATCCAATGAGTAGAATGGATGGATAGATAGATAGATAGATGAAATGAATAGAATAGATAAATAGATAGTTAAATAGTTGGATTGAGCAGAATAGATAGATAAATCGATCGAAAGATAGATAGATAGATAGTTACACTAAGTAAAATAGATAGATAGATAGATCCAATTAATAGAGTGGATGGATAGATAGATAGATAGATAGATAGATAGATAGAGAGAGAGAGAGAGAGAGAGAGAGAGAGAGATGAAATGAGTAGAATAGATTGATAAATGCAATGAGTAAAATAGATAGTTAAATAGATGCAATGATTAGAATAGAGTGAGAGAGAGAGAGATGGAGAGAGATAGATAGATAGATAGAGAGAGATAGATGAAATGATTAGAATAGAGAGAGAGATTAATAGAGAAAGAGAGAGATGAAAAGAGTAGAATAGACACATAAATGCAATGTGTAGAATAGGTAGATAAATCGATCGATAAATAGATAGTAACACTGAGTAGAATAGATAAATATAAAAATAGATAGATTCAATGAGTATAATATATATATATATATATATATATATATATATATATATATATATATAGATAGATAGATAGATAGATAGATAGATAGATAGATATATAGATGCATGCAATGAGTAGAATAGAGAGATTTGGAGAGTCTAATACAGATAGAAACATATACATGGAGAGATATACATTGAACAAAGAAATAAATATATTTGAACAGATTATGATAAATAGATTAGATAGGTAGATAGATAGATAGATAGATAATGAGCATATTAGTCCAGATAGATAGATAATGAAGAGATTATGGTAGATAAATAGATAGATAGATAGATAGATAGATAGATAGATAGATATAACGTTTTATAAATGGCAAAACACTCTGATAATATAAGTTGAAAATAGTTTTCACGCTTTCTCTCTAGGAGGAACGAATTAGAGCGGAAATATAATTAAAAGCAAGAAAGAAAAAAAAAGAAAAAGGGCGAGGTGAGAGAGAGAGAGAGAGAGAGAAAGATAAACATAATGGTGAAGAGATAGATAAATAGATAGATCTCGAAACATAATGAGAGAAACAGAACTAGAAAAAACAAAAACAAAGAAAGAACGAAAGCAAAAATGAAAAACAGAAAGAGAAAGTAAGAAAGTAAAGAGCGTAATGAGTAAAGCAGAAAGAGAGAGAGACAGGCAGATAGAAACAGAGTGAGATAGAGAAACAGGTCTAAAAAGAAAGAAAAAAAAGAAAGAAAGAAAAGAAGAAAGAAGGTAAAGCGTGGGATTAGAGAAAAAGACAAAACGAGAAGTAGACAGGTAGAGACAGAATAAGACAGCGAAACAGGTTTAAAGGAAATAAAAAAAAAAGAAAGAATGTAAAATGTAGAATTATAGAGAGAAGCAATACAGGAGATAGATAGATAGATAGATAGATAGATAGATTCGAAACTGTTAAATTTGGAAGCAGAAAAACAAAAATAGTCGATGTCTTCGCAACACTAATCTTATCAATCGAATTTTATCGATTCTTATCTGCTTCGATTCATCCGAACGGGCAAGCAACTTAAATCGGATATCGGCAGAAGAAATGCAAATTTCTTGAGCTTTAAATTCGTTTGGAAATAGCAAAAATTAACTCGATGCGTGTGTCTTGATTTAGTTATATGTAATTCTGTTGATCTCTTTCGAGGTTCATTTAATCAGACACCCATGAAGACGCAGATGCAGACACACTCAGATCTCACTCGGACTCACATAGACAAAGACTAAAAAGTACGTTCTCAAAAGCGTAACGACAGACAACAACAAGGAATCACTCTCTCACACAACCTCACATAAACGTACGTTTATAGACAAACATACGCACCGGGAACGTTCTCCTACAGTTGTACAGAACACTTAACGATGCACATCGTATAGATGCATATAGACACCTACGAATTATATATTTCGAAAGTACTCCTCAGCCTAACTCTGCCAATGTGGTGTTAGTCGGTTTCCAAGTACTCTCCATAGAGATATCATACGTTAAGCCCAAGGGCCTTTCAAAATGTGTCAAGTGCTCTTTCATTGTCACCTTCAGCCGTCTGATCACGTTCCTTTTAATCTCGACCACGAATCATGCTTATTAAACCATACTGATTTTTTAAATCCTGCTAATAAATTAAATCCGTAGATAGATAGAGCTGAACCAAGGAGACGCCAAAGAGAGTTGCGGAAAGCTGGTAAAGTTCACTGTTGACTGAGAGAGATGGATTATTAGCTTAACACTCGATAGCGAAAGTTTATTGCAGGAATCTATTTAAGATTTTTTTTAAAGAAATGCTTACTTTTAACCTGTGTATATTTTTCAAAACACTGAAGTCAGTATAGGGTTTGTTTCTTTTCTTTTCTTTGTACTTGAAAAGTTTTTTTGCCAATAAAGCTTTTCGGTGCGAAATGGACAAAAACAATTAAATTCTTAAAAGTTTTATTACAATGTCAATTTAATATTCTTCTCTACGATACTTTTTTCAAGACAATGAACATATATATAATAAATTTTAACTTTTTATAAATAATTTTTTTTTTAAAAGTATATTGAATTTTCTGTCTATATCTCTGAGATGAGGTATTATGATTACTTACATTATTTACATTATTCGGACTGTTATCCTCATCTTCATTGCTATATTCACAACTTTTCGACCGTTGTACGCCTATACTTGTATGTTGTGAATATGGCAATGAAGATGAGGATAACTGTTCGAATAATGTAGATAATATTCAATTTTATCGTTTAGTTTGGTTTATTTTACGGTATATCAACCTCAATGAGTTATTTAATGCCGATACAATTTTTTATTGCTGGTAATGTTTTTCTTCAAAAATCTATTTCTGGGAATATATTTTTCCTTGAAGAAATACATAGCCGCTAATATTATTTTTCCAAAGAATATATAGCTCTTTGCATTGCTGCTACTTTTTTTTTAAAGTATTGCTGTTAATAATTTTACTTTCAAAAATTATTGCTAGTAATATTTTTTTTTATTACAAAGTATTTCTGGTATTAAAGCCTATTTTTACACAAGTTTGGGTGTCAGCTATTTGCCCATAGCTGGGACCCTAGCAGGTGCTACCACCCCGGGTCAGGGTGTACCTGGGAAGACCAGCAATTAAGAGATGATTTCACGCTCCTCAAAACCTCCTGATCAGAGGCCTTACTGCTGGACGTAGTTTATCGTCTTACCCAGGACGCGGATGTAGTTCATCGTCATACCGAGGACGGTGAATTTTATCGTTCTTTGTAAATAAATGACAAGCATGTAATGTTTTTCATTGGGAAAAATTAAGGAAAATGTTATATTATTAAGAACTTCTTCCTATAAAAGTTTATGCCATAGCTAAATTCAGTAATTTTCATTTAATATTTTACAACTGTTCTTAAAATTATACCATAGATTGTAGAAGATTAAGCAATATCATATTGTAATCATTTTTGCAGTATAGCTGAATTATTTTAATCAGCGAAACTGGATATCACCCACAAGTCTTCGGCATAGGGATATCACACAGTTAGGATAATAGCAGTTTAAAATCTGTAAAGTCATTTTTCATTATTGCCATCATCTGTGTCGCAAATTTTCTTTTAAGGCCGACCTCGATAAATTGAAACTGCAACACTGGATATCACTAACAGGTTTCTTGCGAAAAATGTTCTCAGTTATTGATATTTAGTAATGATTTATTTTTCAGCATTCGTCTCCCACCAATCCTGGCTGCTAAGTTTGTAATGTATTGTTATCATAGCTGTGAAGGTCTGGACTGGTGGAAACACGGATTGTTGTTCACCCGAAGATCTGCCATAAAAATAACAGTAGAGTAGCGAGAGAATAGCAACGACAAAGGAGTTGTAGAGTGGAAAACAATTCATCACCCACAAGGCCGTGCAAAAGCTTTTGAATTCGGCCGAAACTGGGTCACCTCCGACTCAGATGTTTCAACGATACTCCTTTGCTGGTATGATCCGTCTATTGTAAATATAGAGAAGTGACACTAGAAGTCGGGTACTTTCTGGAGCGGTACACGAAGACGACAATTTTCTCCAGCGTACCCAGCGGTGGATAGTGTATACGAGTTTCACTTGATGTCTGATGTGAGGTTGAGTTCCAAGGCAAGAAGACTTTTTCAGAGTACAACCTTTCATCATGATAGGAAGAAAGAAAAAAAAAATCAGGATTTTCTTTATAGATATGAAATGTTACTAGATTAGTTTTAGCGGGTATTGAATATCAACTGTCAGAGGCGAGATCAAGGGCCAAGTCCTGGTCATTTACATTTGAGGGTGTTTTAATAAATGTAGTATCTTCCGCTTATATATTTACTAGTTATTTGAAAATCTCCTGAGGCAGATAGTCAATATATAGCAGGAAAAGTGTAGGATCAAAGAGAGGACCTTGGGGAGACCTGCATTGATGTCATGGGCGTTAGAAAACGCGCTTAATAACGAACTATCCGAGGGGTAGGACTTGCAAATCGGGAAGATTCTACCGGAAATGCCATATCTTGGGAGTTTGTGAAGCACCCACAACTATGCCACACTTTTCAAAAGTATTTGAGATAGCTAATGGTAATGATAATTATATTAGCCGTTTCCTTATAAGGAAACATTCATTGACGTTCAACTCCGTTTAAATCTATAAAATCTTTCTCTTCAAACAGTTTTTCAGTAAAATGGCTAACATTGCTCTTAGTTTTGATGGGAGTTTCCTTCCTAAACTTTTGTTTGAAATAGTGTGGAGCATCAACATCTTAATTATGTCATTATTTTCTCTTCCAGTTAGATGCTATTAATTTTAGTTGTTACTGTTGTTCAAATTTCTTAAGTGATGCTGAATTGTTTGATGATATATATGTCATCCCAAGCTTAAAAGACACCTTAGCGCGCAACATTTACGCCAGTTCCCGCGGAGGGCTCTTGATTGTGATTTCGGCTTGTTCAGGAGTTTGAGAGTCCCTTTCTTTGCATATTCTTAGCATTGGAAGCTCTCCTTACTGCCATCTGATCTGTATTTTGTTTTGCACGGTATTTTCTTTTCTTCGCTGCAGCCTTGGCGCTTTTGATTGCAATCTTGTCCTCTGTTGGCGGAGATTTCTTTTTGCGATGCATACAATTGCCGTATGCGATTGGCAACAATAAACTACAGAAGAACTCAAAATTGATCGCTGCATTTAAGTATTGCATTTATATTTAAGCTTAACTTTTAAAAGTTCAACGATAATTCTTTTGACGCCACTTGATTTAAAGACAATTTGATATACGTTTGATCTTTACAAACAATTATTTTTATTTCATGGGTTTGACAATTACTTTCAATTATTTCCAAGTTATAAAAATTGTTCTCGTACAAAAAAGAAAAAAAAATGTCGTAAAAAATCACGCAAAATATCACCTAAATCAGTCGCAGTAATGAAAATTTGGGAATCAAAGATTTCAGGATTTTGAGTCCGGATCTTGGCAGGAATGTTTTGAATTTGCTCACAGAGTTGGCCTGATTCCATAATAGTATGATACGTTGGGTTACACAGCCTCTAGGAGTAAAGTTGAAAAGTGTGACATACTGACACACTGACATTCATATGTATTTATATAGATCACATTCGTTATCAGAACGAGATCTAAACCCTGTAAATTGTGTAATTTTTAATTGCAGAATAGAAGCGTCAAAAACAGATCGAAACAAACACAAATGTTTCAGAATTCCTAATATATTTCTCAACTTAATCTTTCTTTACAATGATGGAATTCCACCTTTGAATTGGTGCATTTATACCCGCCTCTCAGGAACCTCATTGCTGCTTTTTGTAGGATGCTTCTTCACTTTCACATCCTTATAGAACGGATGTCTTCGTAGTATTTCCTTCCTAGTCTCAAACACTGAACATTTGTGGTTGACAGGTGAAAACTGTACGCAGTACGAAGAAAGGTTTTGCCAACTATGTAGTGCGATGAATTGTTTCGCGTTTAACCCTTAAACGGCGAGCGTCTTCATTGGGGATCATTGAATATCATCACTTCTTTCAAGTCTAAATGACTAATTGGAAACTCTAGTATATATCGAGCTTACTGTATACGAGGATCTATGAGCTTACGTCATTTCCTGTAGTATTTGCTTTCAAATAGCTTCGGAAGAACAAGCCAAAGGCAGTGCTGTATCTGCGTCCATATTTCCCAAAGAGAAAAGAGGCGATAATGATGACAACGAAAAAAAGAATGTATAGCTCCATTATAGAGAGATAATTTGAAGTAGATAAAGAGCTAAATAAAATTTTCTGTTCGTTTATTTTTAAAATCTAAAAAAATTTAAATCAAAATAATGTTTTAATATTGAATGTGGATATAACCAACATAAAACTACACTTTACAAAACTGATTTTCTTATTTACCCGTTTTTAGCTTATATACACGGCAGAATAATGGCTAATTGCTCGGATAATGGACATCTTTAAAATTTCCATACGAACTCATGGCTAATAACAAAATTCCATTCCTTGACGTACATCAGTTCAGGTATGTGCTATGTGTGACACACACTTAGGCGATCAAATATGTTTCGATACATGACTGACGAGGAAGATTTTTTCGCGCCATTTCATTCTGAACCCGGTCTGTCCTGCTATTTACACATAGCTGGTGGGGGGGGAGAAGAAGATGATTAATAACTTTTCCAAGTATATTAGCACGTAAGTGAATGTAATTGATTTGACTTGGCTTCGAAATCGGCTCTCCAATTCGCCAATCCAAACCGCTTGACGTCGATATAGAACAAGCATTCAAAGTATTTAAAAACTACCCGTATTAAAACAACTCATCAGTACGAACAATTACGTCTAAAATATGATTGCCAATGCCCGGACAGATATAAAATATCAGTGATTAAAAAAATAAATAAATAAATAAATAAAAACTTCCTAAATTCCTCTTTCCAAAGAATATTTCTGTGTGAAATAAAACACATAAAGCAAATATCAGTCAAGAATAATTTTGCGAATTCCATGATTGATAAACAAATAAAATGATTCCTACAGAATATACACGACACCAGTATTAAAAATGCCCCGAAAAAAACAGCAATATATTTTACTGCAATCAGATGCACAATATATTATAAGCAGGACGAATTCTCTAGACGAAGAATCCTTAAACAGTAAATATTTCTTCCGTAATTACCGAAAAACATGTAATATATTAGGCAAAATGGAAGACGCAAACCTTGTCGCTAATCAAAATAACCCCATCAAATCTAAACTAGCGATTACCATGTCTCAATCAGTCGGAGTCACTAAACCTTAGACTATCAGCGCACGCAGCGGAAAAGGGGAATTTTTAACACATTTATTACGAGATATATGCATTCCCGGCTCCGAGAGTGCGCAATTCATAGCGAAACATTAATTAGTAGCCGACGTATTCCATGTCTATAGTTATTCCCTGACAGAATCTTTCGCTGTATCACAGATCATCAGTGTGGCTAGACATACAAGTGCTTAAAGTTAAAATATACGTCAAAAAACGACATTATTACGTCATTATTTTTGCACCAACCTAATATATATATATATATATATATATAATAAAAAGGCTTAAACACTAATATTCCATGGTCATAATTTATTCCATTGGAATCGTAAATACGATCCAATTCATCAGACCTACAAATTCAAAAAGAAAACAGAAAAAAACCCACTCCGGAAATAAAAATAGAATTTAGAGAGAGAGTAATTATGAGAGAGTGGGACGAATGTTAGTTTATAAGAGAGGGGTTTAACAGAGAGAGTTTTATTTAAAATTAGGTGTGAGTGGAAGGGGGAAAAAGACTGTTGACGGATGTCTAAAACAGTATAAGGATACACATCGAGGTGACAATACACCACTTCCCCACCACTTCCTTCCTTACCTCTCCCTCCTTCTTTAAGATTTGATCGGCCATGGTGTGTGTATTGTCACCTCGATGTGTATCCTTATACTGTTTTAGACATCCGTCAACAGTCTTTTTCCCCCTTCCACTCACACCTAATTTTAAATAAAACTCTCTCTGTTAAACCCCTCTCTTATAAACTAACATTCGTCCCACTCTCTCATAATTACTCTCTCTCTAAATTCTATTTTTATTTCCGGAGTGGGTTTTTTTCTGTTTTCTTTTTGAATTTGTAGGTCTGATGAATTGGATCGTATTTACGATTCCAATGGAATAAATTATGACCATGGAATATTAGTGTTTAAGCCTTTTTATTATATCCTTACTCTGTCCTGGACATTGAGTTCTACCTGGATTTTATCCTCTCGGAAATTTTTTATTCTAAATATACATGTGTATTTATGCACCTGTGGATTTTGCATTTATATGTATATTTACCACTAATATTATATATATATATATATATATATATATATATATATATATATATATATATATATATATATATATATATATATAAGACGGCGGTGTTGTTCAGGTCAAGTAATAATATTCAATTTCTTCTCTGAACACAATCCGCACTTCCTGGAATTTATAACAACTTTTTTTTAATTGAAAAATAGGGATCTGTTTAATCTATCAGAGCGATTCCATATATATTTCGACCTTTTTGTGCGTAAAATCTCCTGCTCCTGATCGATCGTACTTGCGAGGACTGGGATTTTGAACATCTCTATCTTACTTTGTACTGGCGCTATTTCTGATATAAAGGATTGTAACAAAAAGTAAGATGGATCTATTACAATTATGTGAATTGTAAATTGCAAAACATTTTATGCTTCCAACAAAGTCATCATGAGAAAATGATCCTTGGTTCAGGTACGGCTTTGGGGCAAATGGAACCATTGCCTTCAATCAAGACCACCCCCAGTAGTAACTAACAACTGCACGAAGTTTTGTTCTTTATTCGACACATCGACGGAGAACTGTCTACTGGAATTAAACGGAGATCCATCAGATATAATAAGATTAATGTACTAATGATAAGTCAGGATTTAAATAAAACAGTATATGCACACACACACACACACACACACACACACACACACACACATATATATATATATCCATTGCCCCCAAGTAGATAATATATATATATATATATCCATTGCCCCCAAGCAGATAATATATATATATATATAAATATATATATATATATATATATATATATATATATATATATATATATATATATATATATATATATATATTTATATATTTATATATATATATATATATATATATATATATATATATATATATATATATATTGTCAAGTCTTGTTCATTCAACTTTGCATTATATTTTCCCATTTTTTCTTTGTAGGTCAGAATTAAAGATCTGAATAAATATACAAATTTAATTACAAGGTTAATCGTGATGTACTACAATTTATACGAAAATTTGAAAGATATAATAAAGAGTTGAATAGGAAAACATTTTCAGTGGAATTTATTAAAACTTTTGGAGATTAATTCTTTTTCCTAGATACATCTATGTATCTATCTATCTCTCTCTCTCTCTCTATATATATATATATGTGTGTGTGTGTTTGTGTTAGCTACATATATTTTCTATATATCAAAACGATTTTCACAAAATCTGTGAGAAAGTGTCTAAATTTTTCGTATGAAGCGTTTCCTCCTTTACGCACTAAAAAAGAGATTTAATAAATTTCTATTCTTAACATAAGAACAAAATAAAATCCAAAATAATAATTATTGGATTCAGTGTAAGACAATTATCCATTTTTGGCCCTCAATGTTTATATGAAGAAGAGAAATGCATTGAAAATACGTTTCAGATCCGCTATTAGCCTTATTATATCATATTCAACGCAATATAAAAGACTGGTAAAATATTTCCAAATAGAAAAGTCTATCAATCTGACCAATGTAATGGACCAAAGTATATTTTTCTACTCATGAACTCTAGCGCAACTATAATTGAAAAGAATTTATTTAAGATTAACTTACAATTTGTTTCCATTATTTCTAAAACAATAGAATAATGATTAAAATATAAACAAAAATAAAAAAGCAACTATAAGGTTGGTGCAAAAATAATAACGTAATAATGTCGTTTTTTGACGTTAAAAATACGTCAAAAAACGACATTATTACGTCATTAATTTTGCACCAACCTAATAAATGAGATCGGCAAGGTGATATACCCAAACTCACATTAAAAAAAAAAAAAAAATTTAAAAGTTTTGATTCACCCCTCACAAATCTTTGGGTTAAGTCACTGGATCTTACCAACGTCTTTATTGACTGGTCCATGTTCCCTTGTTGACATTTGTGCATGAATTTTCGGGACATATAAACCTAATCTCGCAGCAACATTTTTTTTATTACCTGATATTGCAATTTTTCTGATATTATTATTGCATTAATAGAAAAATTGAAAATGCAACTTGGAGATTTGAATTAAAGAGAAATAACTGAGACATGCAGAAGAGGCATGGAAAGTGGAACTAGAACAGTCTACCTTGGTGGACGAAATAAAGGATTCTGTTCGAAATTCCAATCACCTGAAGAATTTCGGAGCGTAATACTTTGTAAATATGCCAATGAAGATGAGGGTAACAGCCCGAATAATATAACCCATCAATGTAAATATTACTTTAGTCAAAAGAATTGCTAAAGGACTAAACGCATTAGAAAAAAGAAGCTTTTGCATATATGTTTTATTATATATCTATATCTATCAACATTCAGAGGCGAATATATATGTATATATATATATATATATATATATATATATATATATATATATATATATATATATATATATATATATATGGGGGTCGGTATGTGTGTGTATGTGTGTGTATAAAGGTAAAAGACAATAGGAAAACTGTATTATTAGCCGACGTGTTTCGTCCTATGTTACATTGAACGAAACGCGTCGGCTAATAATACAGTTTTCCTATTGTCTTTTACCGTTATGCATATTGTCTAGGTTAAGTCTGAGAAATATATATATATATATATATATATATATATATATATATATATATATATATATATATATATACGACCGCCTTTGATTTTCCCCATGATTTTTGATTTGAAAAATAACAGAATAAGATGATTACAACTTTTCTTACAAACTATATACTCGTGAAGAGCTGTAGGCTGGATCAGCCAAAACAATTTTCAGTCTGATCAAATATACGATGAAGGAATTCCCCTGACTATTTCTACATCTACTGTCAGTTTGCATAACCGCTTTTTCATCTGACTCATCGAGCCATTCTGTAAAAAAGAAAAAAAGTGCCACATGAAACCTTTACTTCTTTTTCGTATCTCGTAAGAAAGATTATCCGTTACGCATCAACATCCTAAGAGGTTTCGATTAGACCCTGTCATTGTTTTCAATGTTGTCAGCAGTGATTGCGTAAAATGCCCCAGGCACGTGACATCAAGAGATCCTACTCTGGAACACTGAATCCTCTTCAAGCTGTGTTTCTCAATTGACGATAAAGAAGAAAGGAATGAAAATATGAAGGAATTAACCAAACTGATCAAAGAATAATCCGATCAAAGGCCGACATTTTTATTTCTCAGATATACGACGATGACCAACAGAAGAAAACATTCAGTCATTGTTTGATATTTTATGAAAGTTGATAATGCTCATCAAACGGGATTATACTTCCTTAATATAAGCTTTAATTACGGATCAGCAGTAGTTTACCTACCTTTACGACGAAACTTGATAAAGCATGTCTGTCTTGGTAAAAGATATTTTATTTTGCTGGAACCGATGGTAATAGGAACTTTATGTTGCTAAATATAACTACAGAATACGATCCATAAATCGTTGTCTGAAATATGCAAAAATGAAAAAAAAAATGACATCTTATTTTAACAGATATATTTACCAAAATTACATAAACAATATCTGTAAATACGAAAGTGTAAATTAATTCAATAAAATTGCCATTGACGGCCTCCAGACGAGTACAGAATCTCCTGAAACTCCTGGACAGTGTCCTTGATTAAGATGGTGAATGCTGCCATAATACTTCCCTTCAGTTTTCTTTGGTGTTACAAGGTTTTTTTTGTCTAGTGTTCAACTGCGGCTCATACATAACAACCAAGGGAGTTGCAGTCTGGAGAGTAAGTTGGCCAGATATAACGGGTGATCTGGCTGCAGAGATTGCCTGAAAAACATCACTGGGTTCTCCGGCTTGTATGACATGGTGCACAGTCCTGTTGCCAGACATAGGATCTTCTAGCAGCCACCTTCTTGACTCAGGGCAGCACTACTTTCTCAATGTACTTGATAATAGGCCTCCAGATTGACCTTGAGGCCTTGTGGAAAGAATGAATGGAGGCATTACGTCGCCATCATTAGTGATTCCTCCAGACACCATAATGTTGGCTGGATTAAATTATCCAACTCTTTTCGAATCCTCTGCACTCTCCTCAGATTGACAGTCAAACACTCTGAAATGTTCGTATTGGAGCTTCAGGCGCGAATGCCAAATAGTACAGCATGCCGCTTCCAAATCTCAGGCCAGAGTGAATTGTCTCGTGGTGCTCTTTGTCGAATAGACAGCACCCAACTGAACCTACTGTATAGTGCAGTCGACAAAATCAAAAGTAAACAGTGCATATGCACGAAATTAAAAAAATAATAATAATAAAATGCCGACAATTCACTCATTGATAAGATTTTAAATATTTCTTTATGTCCTAGATAAATATGTTTATTACAATAATAGTTATATTTAGTCCTGAAACTATTTACTTAAAAAATTAAACATTTAAGTTAATAACAAAATTTTTTTTCAGACATCGAATTTTCTATCAAACATTGTAAACTATCTTTTACATAATTTTGTTAAAACAAAATTATAACAATTCCATCTCTCTTTCCCCCTCCCCCCTATCTCTCTCTTTACCGTAAGACTAACTTGTATACATTTTCTACAATTCATTTCCGTTTTATTAACCATCTAAAGAGGTCAAGTTTTCTGTCACTCCTCCTACTCCAATATAAAACATACTTAAGAGAGATATAAAATTAACCCCTCCCTATACTTTATATTGTCTGGTTAACTACCACTCTCAACCCCCTCTATTAAATTACAAAAATTACACTACCCACCAATTTCTAATCCCATTTTTTTTCTCAATTCGTTGTTGGAAGATTTACCTGATGATCCTGAATCCTTAAAAAAGGATTTGGGTGAAATAAATTATCGTAATGGTATTAGGTTGGTGCAAAAATAATGACGTAATAATGTCGTTTTTTGACGTATTTTTTAACGTCAAAAAACGACATTATTACGTCATTATTTTTGCACCAACACAATATATATCTATATCTATATATATATATATATATATATATATATATATATATATATATATATATGGTGCGATGAGAAAGTTGAGGAAATTGGCGCGTTTTATCCGTTACGACTTTATCGGACTGGGTTAGTTGACGTTGTCGCGACCACGCATGCACATGAGCGAGAAACGCTGGTAGTTCCAGAATTATTTGAAATATATCACATTATGATAACTATTCCCATCATAACAGAAAAAATAAAGCCTGGAATGATCATTGGATTCTACTTAATAGCACTCAGAATTTGCAGCCCTCAGTATTTACACGAGGAGGAGAAATATATTGAAAATACTTTTAAGACGCCTCAATGCGAAACAAAAGTCTCAAAAGAATATTCCAAAATAGAAAATGTGTCCTTCCTAACAAACCTAAAGAATCAAAAAGATATGATACCCAGTAAGTCTAATTAATAATTTATCTAATCTTAACATTAAATTAGTCACATACTCACCCAAAACAATAAAATATTTTATCAATAATAAACAACAAGCCCCCCCCCCCCCAAAAAAAATATAGACTCCTGAGTCGGTGCTTGCTTGCCACTTCAATCTTGACCTCAACATGTCAATGTTTAATCGCTATCTTTACTACTTATCCTCATAATCTTCGCTTTCCACCAGCTTGTCTTCTTTCAGCATTACGATTTTGATATTCATTGGATCTCGACTGACCTTTTAATCGCGTGAATAAATATTCATGAACGTTCTCGCATTTAAAAGCCATGATAAACCAATGACACCCACACAAAATACGGACAACAAAATAAATTCTACATTTCCTTGATAAAGCCTCCCACACCCGATGACGAAACGCGTCCGCTAAGAATCGGGTTTCCTCTTAAAATTTTATTCATTTTTGTTCCTTTACAAATACTCTTTATCTGAAAATAATTTACACACACACACACACACACACACACACACACACACACACACACACACACACACACACACACACAGACGCGCGCACGCACACAAACATATATATATATATTTTCATATATATACATATATATATATATATATATATATATAATATAAAGAAATAATCATACATAGAATCTATCAGCAATATTAATGCGATTAATGGCGAAATCACTTCGCTAGTAGAACATAATGTATGCATTAAAATACTGTTAATCCATTGAATGATGTGATCCTTCTAGTGTATATTTTTTTAAGTTAAGCAAGTACTTTCGAAGATCCATGTCTTCATCATCAGGCTGTAAATTTTTCTTTTAAAGTTAAAACTTGAAGACGAAATAATTGTTTATAGACCGAAAGATGTTTTTTTTAAAGAATGTGCTATTTATTGACGGTTGTACAATCTTGGAAGGTGCTCGTCGCAACGCTAAAGTTCAAAATTTTAAGTGAGAATTTTTATATGAAATTTGTAATATGGTAAATCTACGAATTCTTTTTTTTACAAGTGTTTTTCAGTTAACATAACATGAACTAAGTATATAGTTCTATTAATATAGTGATATGTCTTAGTAGTTTTTTTTCTCAGGAATTAATATTGCTGACTGATCCTCTGTATGATTATTTCTTTATATATAAAATATATGCTGCCTAATTTAATATATATATATATATATATATATATATATATATATATATATAAATATATATAATTATATATATAAATATAAATATATATATATATATATATATATATATATATATATATATATATATATATATATTTATATATATATATATTATGAAATGGACAAAGTCCGACAATTATTTTAAGACATTTTTATGTTTATACATTCTTTTTATAGATACAAATATTGAAGTAAATGATCTATTTGCTGATGTATATATATGTTTATCTGATATATATATATATATATATATATATATATATATATATATATATAAAGTGACAAATCGAAAACCATTCTTAGCTGAGACGTTTCGTCCTTTGGGGGACTTTATCAAGGTAATTATCAAAGACATTATCTTGATAAAGCCCCTCAGAGGACAAAACACGTCGGCTAACAAATATTATATATATATACATATATATATATATATATATATATATATATATATATATATATATATATATATATATGCTTTGAATATAGCTTCCACATATGTTCTGGTGCTCCTATTTATTTAGAGAAACTTGATAAAATCCAAAGAAAATCTGAAATATTATAAGTCCTGATCTGTCATCTCGGTTTCAATTACTTCCTGCCCCACAGTATTGTGGCTCCCTGGTGACTTATCTATAAATGTTAATTGTTAACGAACTTTCCTCTTTATTGTTGTATTTTTCCCATCCAGCCACAGATAACATTTTACATATAGGAACTTCTCAGGACTTCATCAAAATTTTAGGTATTATGTTGGCTGTAGTAAGAATCGTAAGTAACAATGGGTTGTTTTTCTGTAAGGAATACTGTGGTATGTTTGCGTCCGTAATCGTGGCTAGCTAATCTTAAGTAAAGACAAATTGAAGACCAGGCTTCCCCTAACCTCCCTTTTGGCCTTCTGCCACATTTTTTATTTTTCAAAATGAATATTACTTTCATCTTTGGTACATAGACTTTATGAATTTAAGCGTAGTACTAAAGTGAGAGAAGGTTCTCTCACTCTAGCACCTCTAGTTTGAGGAACAGCTTCTTGCTTAGCAGTCAAATTTGAACTTGAAAAATTTAAATGCAATGTAAATCGTTTTCTCTTGTCTTCTTAATTCCTATTCTTTTATTGTTCTCGCTCCTTAGGCAGTCACTTATGTGCCAAGCGTTATACACGCTTAGTCGATCAAATATCTTTTGACACATGACTGACGAGGCAGATTTTTTCAGCAGTAGTTTGCCATTTCTTTCTGCGGTAGACCAGTTGCCATCCAAGGCGGTCTGTCCTGCTATTTACCCATAGCTGGAGGAGAAGAAGAGGATTCATACCTTTCCCAAGGGTATTAGCACGTAAATGAATGTAATGTATTTGACTGGAATTTGAACTCGTCTCTCTGATTCTTCAATCCGAGCCGCTAACCATTACACCATTGAATAAATAATGTTACTTTTTCTAATATTCTTCTCGCGCGTTTTCGTGGTGGCTTTATTATCTTGCTTGGGGTGAAATGATTAATATATATATATATATATATATATATATATATATATATATATATATATATATATATATATATATATATATATTAGGTTGGTTCAAAAATAATGACACAATAATGTTGTTTTTTGGCGTTAAAAATACGTCAAAAAACGACATTATTACGTCATTATTTTTGCACCAACCTAATATGTGTGTGTTTGTAGAATTTCTTTGTCTACATGTTGGTTTCTTTGGTAAGTTTGAAATAGTCTACGGTAACGTTGTCTGATAGGTTTATTGCAACCAAAAAAAATTCCTATCACATAGACACTACATTGATTCTTTAAAGTGATTGAGACGGACAAATGTACTTTTCAAGGGAAACAATAAAATATGAACTTTGGAAAAGTCATTCAGAATTTCGAGGAAAATACTAAATATATTCATCGAAAATTGGGAAAATACAATAAAAAATTAGACAGACCTTGTTACTTCTTTTTAACCAATTTTTTTTTAATGAATATTCGCTGTCTAAATATTCCTTATAATATTATGCGAAGAAAAAGTGGGTCATCTTCATTTTTATTATATATATATATACAAGGTAAACCAAAAAAGTTCTGTCCGTTTTTTGATTAGTCATTGAATGAAGTTGAAATATATACGAAATGCGTGTAGCAATGGTTTTCAAATTCGGACAGCCGGAAGTAGGAACATCAGACGTTATAAAAAACACGCGCACCGTGCCCGGCCATCAGTTATAAGCTGGACATTTGTGAGAAGGATGGAAGTGTCTAGAGATATCGTTCGGAGCTGTTTTCTTTACGACTTCAAAGTGGTCTTATCAGCAACGGCATCAAGTCGCCGCATATGTCAAGCATTTGGGGATAGTGCTGTGGATGAACGTACGGCAAAGCGTTGGTTTCGAAAATTCAAGTCGGGAGATTTGTCTCTCCATGATGAGCCTCGCAGTGGACGAACACAGGTCTTGAATGACGGAGTCCTGAAGGCGGCCATTGAAGAGGACAGTAGTCTAAAGTGTGGTGAACTTGCAAGACAGTTCAACGTTTCCGATGAAACACTTAGACTTCACGTGCACCGCCTAGGTAAGACGTACAAACTGAGCAAGTGGGTTCCGCAAACGCTGTTGGAGGTACAAAAGGGACAACGAGTGGCAGCTGCTTGCTCGCCACCGTACCGCATCCTTATTCAATCGAGTGCTTACCAGTGATGAAAAGTGGGTTCTGTACGAAACTTCCAAGCGTTCCAGACATTTGTTGTCTCCTCAGGATGCTGTCCCTCACACCGCAAAGACTGCCTATGCACCCACGCAAGATTATACTTTGTGTCTGGTGGACAGGTCATCAAGTGGTTCATTATGAACTGCTACCAACGGGCCAAAAGGTCACTGGAGACCTATACTCGCAGCAATTGAAACGTGTGCAACAGGCATTGCCTCAGAAGGAGCCAGCACTGGTGAATCGCAAAGGTGTGCTTTTCTTCCATGACAACGCCAGGCTGCATGTCGCGCGAGTGCTCAGGGATCCATACAGCAACTTGGGTGGGAGACTTTGTGCCATCTACATTATTCACCCGACCTTGCGCCATCCGATTACCACCTCTTCCACTCCCTGGATAATCATCTTCGCGGGAAATCCTTCACCAATGAAGCAGACTTGCGCAAAGCCCTCACGGATTTCTTTGCATCACAACCCCCCGAGTTCTACTGCAAGGGCATTGAACAGCTGGAGACAGGTTGGTAGAAGATGCTGGATGCCGATGGCGATTACTTCGAAGACTAAATATAAGTTACACATACTGTGAAGCGTTTTCTTTTTTTTCTTTTAAAAACGGACAGAACTTTTTTGGTTACCTTGTATATATATATATATATATATATATATATATATATATATTAGATATGTTTATATACATAAATAAAGATTGTGAATATTAGATATATTTATATATATATTAGACATATATATATTAGATATGTTTAGATGAAATATATATATATATATATATATATATATATATATATATATATATATATATATATATATATATATATATATATATATATCGCATCTAAACTTATCGTTCTGTTGTTAATATTTCGTTCTCTCCCGTGGTACGATGTCACAGAACTGTCTCATAAATTTAAGACTGCTTCTACTATTCCGCGACGGTTATCATCGCATAGCAAACTTATATGTAAATATAACAGAATACCATATTTGATGGTAAATATCTTTGTTGAAATGTCTATAAACCACTCAGATAATGGCTCATGTGAGTCAAAAGCTTAGATCGTGGAACAGCATATTCAGATTTTGGAGTGTTTTTGTTTTTATTTTCTCCCAAAATGAAAGCAACTATACAAATAACTCATGATCAAACATAATAGTCTATATAACAATATATGTTCATATATATATATATATATATATATATATATATATGTATATATTTAAGATTTCAAACGTTATTTTTTAGTCAGCATTCGTGTTTGTGTAGAGTTTGCGTTTTATTCTTAACAGTATTTATATCGTCTACCGGACTGCACTCCGGAGAAAACTTATTAAAGTTTTCCTGATGGTGTTCCCCTTTCACCTGCTAAAGGAAAGCAGGAGAAATCACCGTCTCCTCCGGTGTGCTTGAACCGTACTCCAACACGAGCATCAACTAAAACATAACGTTTCATCTATCTATCTATATATCTATCTATCTATCTATCTATCTATCTATATATATATATATATATATATATATATATATACATATTGGGGAAAGTGTAAAACAAAATTGAAAAGTTGACCTGTGAGGCGTTAAGACTGGGTCTTTTGACTAAACAAGCATATGAATATCCCATTAATTTTAAATAATTCACTAAGCCAAAAAAAAAAAAAAAATCTACGAAGTGCTTTATTCGCTAGATCAGCCAGAGTCAATATACGTGAAGATCCTTACAACGTATCACTTTTCTTGGCATATTTTCTCTTATCACAATGTAGAATATTTAATAACAAAGATGATCGAAAGGAAAAGAATAAAGATGAATTTGGTTAGATTGCAAAAATTATTAAAAAAAAGAATTCATATCCCAAAACATTGATTCTACCAGCGTCTCTCGTTCAAGCGCATGTGCAGTCAAAACAACGTCAACAAACCAGTTCGATGAAGTCCTAACGGATGATACGCGTCCCAAATAAACTTTTTTCATTTATTGATATATTAAAATATGTATCGTTATCACGCACACGCACACACACACACACACACATACACACACACGCATGCATACACACACACACACACACACACACACACACACACACACACACACACACACACACACATATATATATATATATATATATATTACGCACTGGTACATTAGGACATGTACATACCCACTTCAAGGCAGTACATCTGGTTTCAACGTTAAATTGACGTCTCTTCAGGTGGGAAACTATGATTTGTGTAGCATCATGGTTTCCCACATTAAGAGACGTTAATTTAATGTTTAAACAACATGTCCAGTTTTGTAGTGGATATGTACATGTTCTAATGTAACAGTATATAATAAATATATATTTATTGCTCTACTTTTGTATTGAGCCCTCTTTTAAATTAATGTTTTGAAGGTTGAAATTTTACACTTCGTTCTTTTACATTCGGATATATGTATATATATATATATATATATATATATATATATATATATATGAAGAAATATAGTCTTAAGATGTAATATATTTATGGGATAAAGTGCTCAATATTAGAGATAGAGCGTGTGGATAGAGCGTGTGTAACTATAAAAGTGAACATAGAAGTCAACACTTAGAGGCGACAGTTTGTTTCATGCTAGATGCAATCGTCAGGCCACCATATATATATATAGTAGTGTTATTATTATAAATTACTTTTTATAAACTATTTTTCTTACAATTTCCTCACTTCTGTTATTGATATAAAAAATATGTATCGTTATCTTATATATAAATATGTATCGTTATCTTATATATATATATATATATATATATATATATATATATATATATATATAATTATTTATTTAAAAATATAATTCTAACACGCTACGTAAGAGTCCTCATGTTTCAAAACAAGAGCCGAAAACTTCAATATAATTATAGTAAGCTCTGTTCCATCTTCAAGCGAAATTTTTTTTTGAATAACTTATTTCTGAAATTTACGTGTTTAAATAGCATATTGATTATTGAAATCAAAATTTCCATGGTAACGGCTAGAGCGATTGTTTAAATAAAAAGGGGTGTAGGGTGTCACTAATTTGTATCAGTATAGAGTTATATTCAGAGATGTCAAGTCATGGTAAGGTTGGGGTGTCTAAATTTAAAACGGAAGATGATTTCGCCTAGTCTGGTTTACGTGTCTATGGAGATTTATTTATTTTTTATTTTATTTTTTTCTGAAAGGGTTTTGTGTATATAAAAACTGCCATAACATTTGTTTTTTGACGACTTCATAAAGGGTTATCTTTTTTTGTAGGGTATTTAAACTATTTATTAGGACTATGGATTTTAAAAATTATTTTATTTTTTGTTTTATGCTAATTATTCAATGCAAAAATTTGGTGATGTCGGGAAAAATCCGTTAACTCATGTCTATTGTTTAATAGATTTTTATTATTTAGAAACTTAACAGTGTGTAGTTTTTCATGTAGGCATAAAGGGCATGGGTCATCCCAAGTTTTACAAGTTCTAGTTTTGTTTATAATTTTCCATTTTACTTTTGGTGTTTTATTCATTTCCTTCAAATGCCCAAAATATTTACCTAGAGATGTCTGATTTCTTTTATTTATATTGTTGAAAGAGCACTTATGCTGCCTCCATCTGGCTTTAAATTCATTCTTCGTAGACCCAATGTATATCATGTTAGTATTAGGACTCTCAATGGATGAGATAGTACATTGGTATATCACAGATTTGACGCAGCATTTATTTTCCAATGAGCAGTCTTCTGGGTTTTTACAATCACATAATTTTTCACTGTTTTTGTTTAATTTAAGTGTAGGGTTTTTATTAATACTATTCATGCATGGGGGTTTGTTTAGGATTTTATTATTGTGTTTTTTTATTATACTTTCTAGATTTTCAGTGCAGCTGTAACTCAATTTTAGGGTGTTCTTATTAAATATTTTACTAAGTCTACTATTGGTAGGAAAGTTTTTTTCAATTAAGGCTAGGAATTTATGTCCTAGCTTAATACTAACCATTTGGTTGAACGGAGGGGTATATATATTGAAGTTATTATTATATTTTTTCCTCTTATATTATATTGAAGTTTTCGGCTCTTGTTTTGAAACATGAAAACTCTTATGTAGCGTGTTGGAATCATATTTTTAAATAAATAATTATATTTATGCTCTACTTTTGTATCTAGCACTATTTTCTTTAAAATAATAACTAAAATACTAAAGAACTTTTGATTGTTTACCTAACGAGTTCTTTACTATTTTATATATATTTTTCACATATTTTCATATATATATATATATATATATATATATATATATATATATATATATATATATATATATATATATATAGCAGTGTTATTACTATAAAGCACCGGATACTAAATCGGTACTACACAGTTTTGTTTATCGATATTTTCAAATCTACCTTCTGCCTTTTCTTTTGGTTTGTTATAGTTTTCCTCCCATTCCTTCTTTTCCTTCTTAATATTTTTGCATGTTTCCTCCTCCTCTGCTTTCGCCTTCCTTCTGACTTTCTTTCTCGTTCTTAGCAATGTTCATCTTTCATCCTCTTTTCTCACCACTTATCTTTTCATTTATTCTTTCTTTTATTCATTCTTTCTTTTATTCTTTTCATTTTCTGCCTTTCTTTTTTCTTTCTTTCTTTTTTGAACATTCATCACAATCTTCTTTCTTTGTTGTTCAGTATCATGCTTTCTTTTCAGTTCAGTCAATTCCATCGATAAATCTGCCTTCAGTCTGAATAAAGTCCTTGGCTTTAATCTAAGCCTGTTAAGCTGGACCTAATGCCTTTCCCAAAAGCCTTCAACCCTCCCAAGAACCATAAGCGATCGTGGTTTTAAAGGAATATTAATATTTATTGAACATTTCAATGCTCATTGACTCAAAATAATTCATGCATACATAAATTCATCGCATGAGTGCACATTTGTCGACATTTATACACACTTGCACATGCCCAATTCTAACAACAAATACTTTATTGAGAGCAGCATTCACAGCCGTCACACCGACACATACACGCACATACATGCATACATACATAAAATTATAGGATTTATCGGTCTATCCAAGTATCCATAGAGAAAGAATCTGATTTTTGGACAGATTTTTGCGAAGTGGGTCGAGCTGAGAATTTATTCTGCACCACCTTTTACAATATTACTTTTGTATGCATATATTTCTCTTTATATATAGAAATGTTAATGTGAACAAGTAGAAGTGGAGGATCGACGTAGGAGGATTTTGTCAGGCTAATCATCCAAATGAGACTGTCTGCTTTGCAAAATAATGTCCAAAATCAGATACCAGTGCAAAAAAATTCTAGTCATCTGAAGATTGTAAGAGCGTGAAACTTAACTAACGACTCGATCTTGTTAAGTGCTGATATGAAGAATGTTTTCCTCGGTCCGCGTAGTCTAGGCGTTGAGCACTTTATTTTACTGCGGAGGTAGTTGTGTTTCTTTTCTTTTTCTTTCGTTAATCGGAAGGTTATATTGTTAGGTCGTCTGGCAAGTTGTCTGTTGGTCACACCAACATTGATGTTTTTCCTTCAGTAGTAGTAGTAGGAGGAGTATTAATATATATATATATATATATATATATATATATATATATATATATATATGTGTGTGTGAAAATATTGTAGAAAATAGGAAATAAACTGGTTTGGTAAATAATCCAAAGTTCCTTAGTATTTTTGTTATTATTTTAAAAAAATAGTGCTCGATACGAAAGTAGAGCATAAATATAATTATTTATTTAAAAATATGATTCCAACTCGCTACATAAGAGGTCTCATGTTTCAAAACAAGAGCCGAAAACTTCAAAATAATATTTGAATTAACTTGAGTTAAAGTAGGCTCTGTTCCATCTTCAAGCGAAATTTTTTTAGGAATGAATTATTTCTGAAATTTACGAGTTTTAATTGTATAGTCAGAATTGAAATCGAAAATTTCCATGGTAACATCAAGGGCGGATTGTTTAGAATAGGCAGAGGTGGGGTGTTAATAATTTGTATCAGTATAGAGTTACTTTCATAGATGCCGGGTCAGGGTAAGGTGGGGGTGGCTAAATTTACGACGGAGGAAGTTTTCGCATAGTCTGGCTTGAGCGTCTATAGATATATATATATTTTTTTTTCATTTTATTCTTTTATTATATCTCTTTATGAAAGGGATTTGTGTATATAAAAAGGCCGTGACGTTTGTTTTTTGACGACTTCATAAAGGATTATCATTTTTGTAGGGTATTAAAACTATGTATATGGGCTATGGATTTTAAAATTTATTTTATTGTATGCGTGTTTTTAGCTAGTTATTCAGAGCGTAAGTTCGGTTGTGTCGGCAGAAAACCGTTAATTCTTGCCTGTTGTTTAATAGGTTTTTATTGTTTAGAAGCTTAATAATGTGTAGTTTCTCATGGAGGCACAAAGGGCATAGGTCATCCCAAGTTTTGCAAGTTCTAGTCCTGTTAATGATTTTCCATTTTACTTTAGGTATCCTATTTTTTTCTTTCAGGTGCCAAAAATATTTAGATAGAGAGGTCTGATGTCTTAAGTTTATGTTGTTGAAGGAGCATTTATGCTGCCTCCATCTGGTTTTAAAGGCATTTTTCGTGGACCCAATGTATATCATATTATTGTTAGGGTTCTCCATGGATGATATAGTGCATTGGTATACCACAGATTTGATGCAGCACTTATTTTCTAATGGGCAGTCTACCGGGTTTATACAATCGCATAATTTTTCCCTATTATTATCTGATTTAAGTGTAGAGTTATTAAAACTATTCAGGTAAGGGGGTTTGTTCAGGATTTTATTATTGTGTCTTCTTATACCTTCTAGATTTTCAGTGAAGCTGTAACTCAATTTTAGTGTGTTCTTATTGAATATATTACTAAGCCTACTTTTGGTGGGGGAATGTTTATCGATTAGAGCTAAGAACTTCTGTCCTAGTTTAATACTAACCATTTGGTTGAACGGAGGTGTATACCAAATGATGTTTCTTTTCCTGTTTTTTTTTTCTTTTGGTTATTGCAATTGTCCCTATATTTAATGTTAGCATTTTTATAACCACTACTTTTTAGGGCAGTGTTATAGAAGTCGTTGTGTTGGTGGAATATTTCTTTGTTAGCGGAGTTACTGCTAATTCTATTTTCTATTGATGAGGGTATATGTTTAATTGTGGATGGAGGGTGGTTTGACTTCGGGTGTATATATAAGGGGTTAGCATTTTGTTTTCTATAAGGTTGGTACGTGTTGCTCGGTAAGTCTAGGGTTACGTCGAGGAAGTTACACTATACTTACAGATTTATATTAATTTATAAAGGTACATACGCATATTTATTTACAATATCTATCTACATATTAGCATGTGCACTATTTTATTCATACAAAATATATGCTCACAGTTAAACGTACTTTCATACACATATATTTCTAAATGATATACCCACATACAAGTCTGTTTCGTTGTATCATAGCTCATCAAGGTGGCTAGACATCCCATTGCTTCAAGCCGGGATCGAAACTTGACCGATTTGGCGTCAGTCAGAGACTCTACCTCTTAGCGCACAGCAGAGAAAGGGAATCTTTTAATGTATTATATACGTGATGTATATAAACGCCAAATCAGCAACCAGAGCGCTCTATTCATAACTGACGAGCGATGCGTTATAAACAGTAGCCGCAGTTTGAAAAAAATCTCTTTTCCATAGTGCTCGATCGGCGAACGAGGGAGAGTCATTCACATACAAGCCTGTTTAGCTGTGGCACAGCTCATCAGTGTCGCTAGACATTACATTACTTCAAGCCGGGATTGTAACTCGACTGATTTGGCATCAGTTATATATATATATATATATATATATATATATATATATATATATATGTGTGTGTGTGTGTATACGCACATAAATATATGTGGCACCCTGCATTTTTTAGAAAGACTAAAAAGAGATATTCATAGAAATATGATTTAATTTTTATTCGGTTTATTAACCAGTTGTTAGTTATTTAGAAACGAAGAATAATTGAGTTTTGAGAATCATTCTCTAACTGTATTTAGGCGATCCAAAGAGAAGAAGAAAAAAAAATAATAAAAAGAAAGAGAAAGAGGAATAGATAATACAAAACCCGGTCATAAGTAAAACTAAGACAAGACAGGTGTCAAAATATATCAGGTCAAATTACCTGACCGAAATCCAGGGAAATAGAAATTGTTATATTTGGTTGAAGAAATAGAGTTTGGAGATAATAAAATAAAACAAAAAGAAGAGGAAAGACAGAAACATAATACGAAACCAGGTCGTAAGCGAAAACACACTCGTGCGACCAGCACCTAACAAGTGTCAAAATTATCAGGTCAAGCACTTGAACTAATTCCGGGTCCGCGTGGGATGGAAGTTTGTTAAGGTTGGCTGAAACAATAAAGATTTTTTAGAACAATGGAAACGAAATTTTAATCGGAGGAAAGGTGTCTTTTGTGTTGAGGGGGTGACCGATGGAACTGTATACAGATTCTGACCTGTTAAAAATTGGAACCCCACGATGATGAAGTGGAGACATTTTCAATTCAGATAATTAAGATTTTTGACTATCAGGTCTGACCAAAAACAAAGAAGGAAAGAAAACGATTGTCTCGGCTCACAGATAGCGCCAATATTCTTTCCTGAAGTCATATCTAATTAGCGGCAGGCTGTTTTGACAGAACCCAGGTGAGAAAAAGCCAAGATTATCATTTTTCGTACGTGTGAAAAAGGCCAAATTAGATTTTGTTTTTTTTAGAACAAGAACGATGTAAGCCACGCCCGATTGGAGACGGGAGGCGTCCCACCACAGTCTCATTAGCCGAAAGCGGTCACGTGATATGCGGAAAGAGGAGGGAGAATGCTCGATCAAGAACCATTGGTCGAAAACGGTCACCTGACATACGAGAGACCGGGAGAGATGGGTATGCGTCTTCCCCCCAGAGGCACTGTGAGGAAGTAGGGGTGAAAATAATAGCGATAATGGGAAATCAGAACTAATGCGACTTTTGGGATTATCGAGAGAGCCCTGACGCCGACAGACCCACCCCGGTTTGCTGCGGCGTCAATAAAAGCAGGACCCCAATCGACAAAAAAATGAGTTCAGCCCCGGACGGCAGCGAGAAGAGATCACCTCGGACGACAGAGAGTTGCGGCTGAGTTGCGGCAAGAAATCCTTCCAGCCCAAGTCGAAAACAAGAAATCCTTCCAGCCCAAGTCGAAAACAAGAAATCCTTCCGGCCCAAGTCAAAGACAAGAGAAGTTCTATCTAAGTCGACGAAGAAGAAGATTACTCGAAAGCCGCGGAGAAGTTGCAGCCAAGTCGAAGACAAGGCCAAAGAGTTACTGGACGGAAGAAGAAGAAGAAGAAGTTAAAATCAAGCCCAGCCGAGAACAGAATTCGACCCAACCAGATCGAAGTGAAGAAATACAACTCAAGTCGTAGAGAAGAATCAACTGCGAATGATTGATAGAAATTAGCCCCAGTGTCGAACTAAACCACACTCCGACATACACAATTCTAGAGAGTAGACAATTCGAAATCGTTAAGTTGTATGATAGAAGCTTGGTGCCATAGTCCACATGAATGAGAACAATTTTTCTTTATGTAACGGACATTAGATATAAAAGGTTGTCACCCTTTTTTTTATCAGTAATTTTTTTGTCTCGTGAGTTTTTTTTTCTTTTACTTGTGTTTTGCCACCCCCGTCGGACTCAACTTGCATACGGCCCAATCCCTGCTGGTCCCGTCTGTCTAAGATCTAAACACAGCGTGGGTAGACAGACCGGAGATCAGTACAGTTGCTTTAGCAACCAGGTATTGGAAGTGGGTTGGGAAAGGCAAGGCTGGTGATCATCTAACCAAGAGGTTGGAGCGGCACGCTTGGAACCAGGAGGAGCGACCAGGAGGAGCGACGTCACAGTTGGCGCCGTAACCAAAGGATTCGACCCTGGGCCAGGTGTGTACCCGTCACATATATACATCTGTCTATACATATACACACATACATACATCTATCTATACATATACATACATATAAATGTATATATAAAACTCTTAATAAATTTAGTCTTAACTGTAATTTATATTCATGTAACATAATGACAATATATATATATATATATATATATATATATATATATTACAGCAAAAATACAAAAAATATCTCAATATTTCAAGCCGTTCCGTGCATGGCTATCATCAGCCCCTAAGTAATTGTCTCTGAGAATTGTTTTAAATTTATTTTCAATGTCAGTCCCCCTCTGCTAGATGCCTTGTTAATGAGAATGGGCTTTTGTTATCGATTAGTGGGGGCGTAAGATATCTTATCCCGCGGTGGGAGCGGTCTGGGAGTTGAAATTTATTTATGGTCAGAACCTTTGTTGTTTCTAGTTTAATACCAGTTCCTGCTATGTGGAGTTTCTTATACAGGTCCCGACAGTGTTTTTCTGGGATTCATAAATTGTAAATAGAATAAGTTTTTTTTTGTACTACTGGTGTCCAATATTATGAATAAGTAATGGGGGATTTAAACTTTAAGTTAAGATTAATGTAAATTAGTTGAATTATAGATTTATAGATTGTGGGTAATACCAGAGCACCCAATGGAATAAGTCATGCTGTCCAACACAGTTATATGCGTACATGTTTTCATACATACATATATGTACATTTACTTATCCATACATATATGCCACTATACGTACACATACACCCCACATATATGCACATGCATTCTTATGTAATTTGGAATTATTTTCTATGTCTACATTTCGTGATTAGTTCTTTCCGTTGATTTAATAGTTTGCATTGGTCTTCATATTTTATTATCCCGAGTTTTACTTCTAAACATAGCTTGCACCTATTCTTAAAACTATTGGGGGTATTCGCGGAACCTAAATTTTTTCCAATTTATTTGAGGATTCAGATCATTTTCCTTCAATTCCCAAAATTTTTTCCAAAGAGCTGTTTGGTGTTTTAATTTTAGATTGGTGAATGAATTTCTATGTGTATTGATACTCTTTTTAAATTCCCCTGCAGAAATGCCGATGTAAATATAATTTGTCATATTATCTTTAGAAATAATGGTTGCTTGGTATATTACCCTAGTGGATCTGCACTTGACCTCTACTGGGCAGGTTTCCTTAATTCTACAATCAAAGTGAGGGTTTCATGTTAGATTTAGTTTTTTTTTGCTGTGGAATTTAATTAAAATGTAATTGTTATGGGAGTTAATAATTATTAGTGCAGGAGGAGCTAATTTTGACTGATTTTCTGTTGAATATCTTATTTAGAGTTTTTTTTTTAAGTGTCTAGTAATTAAGTTTAGGAAGTACTGTCCAATGTCGATGACAATTTGCAGAAGTTGGGGATGAACCAAGTGATTTTTCTTTTCCTATTTTTACACCTACATTCCACTTTTAGGGTGTATTGGTATTACTAATGGTGGTTGCGTAAAACATTTTACTTTTGAATCCACTTTTTTTAGAGGGGGACTTTTCGTATAGTTCTTTATTTTGATTAAAGATTTTTTCATTAGATATTAGTTTACTAATCCTGGTGCAAAAGGTAGTAGGTATTTGTCTTGGGATTGCAATGGGGTGGTTAGAACCGATATCAATATAATTGGGGTTTTCCTTCTCTTTAAGGTAAGGTTTAAAGGTTTTATCATTAGCTCGTCAGAACATTTGCATTGAGCATGGCAATAAAGTACCGAGATGCTAGAGATCCGTGAAAAGATTTCTAGCTTTGTAAATTCGTCCTCCACAAACGCAATAGAAATGTTTCTGAAACTCTACTAAAGCTGTTCAGCTTCAGGCCAGATTTGACAGAAATATTTTATTTCTGGTTCGATCGTAACTATTAACCTTTTTTGCTATTTCAGTGATCTCTGTATCTATTTCGGACATCCTTCTAGCTTATTTATCTAGTTTCAGTGTCTCTAATATTTTGTCCGTAAGGATTTTGTGGTAATGTAAGAGATTATATTTATCATTTTTGTTGGATTTATTAGTCAAGATTGTGTACTGTTGGTAAAGTTCTATTGATTGTTCTTAAATAAAATGTAGGCGAAATCTAAATACACATAGACATATTGAACACAAGCTCTTCCAAATACATTTTGAAAGTAAATTTATGCTTTTAACTACGGATAATCCCGGATTAAATGTATTGTTGGTAATTCTACTATAAAATTTTATTATTTTTAATTTTACTATAAATATATATTTTTGGTAAATTTATATATATAAGTCACTTATATCCGTGTTTCTCTTATATCCGTGTTTCTCTTAAATCCGAATTTCTCTTATATCCGGGTTTGGTCTATTTTGTTTAGGTAAGTATGGCTCTAATATAATATCCGGGTTTCTCTTATATCCGGGTCTCTTATATGCGGGTTACACTGTATATATATATATATATATATATATATATATATATATATATATACATATATATATATAATAATTATTTTTTTAATTATTAAAATTAAATTGAATTAAAGTAACAAGCCCTGTTTTTTTTTTTGACGACTTCTCTTGAGGATGAAACAGGGCTTGTTACTTTAATTCAATTTAATTTTAATAATTATGTTGATGGTTTCAAAAACGAGAGCCGATTTCGTTTTTGAAACATGAGAACTCTTATGTAGCGAAGTCATATTTTTTAAAAAATAATTATATATATATATATATATATATATATATATATATATATATATATATATATAAGAACGTATAAACATGTATAAAAAATATAACACGTATAAAAATGTCTTAAAATATATAAAAATGTATTGCCAGTAAATTAATGATAAAAAATATATTTATATACCTTCATATTGTTTTGTTTGGGGGTTCAGTATTTGTCCCTAACATATACTACCATCCCGGTTCAGGGTGACCCTGGAAACAACACCACGTTTCTCAAAACTTCCAATCTCCCAATCAGAGGTCTGGCTGCTGAATATAGTTTATCGTCATACCCAGGACTAGCTTGGAGAATCTGACTTTGAGGCAAGACGGACAAACTAAAATCAAAGGAGAGACTGGGACTGATGATGAAAAGACAAACCGTATTTCAGCTAAAGTGATAGGATGCTGTGGAGAGCCATGAACATACACGGCACATAAAATACATTTTTTCCAGCCTATACTTCAGGAAAGCCTTTTACTAATGTTCCTTGATCAAAAATAATATTTTGAAATTTGTGTTCGAATATATTTTTCGATTATATTGTTCTCCACATTCAACCATGATTCTCATCTGTAATTCGTAAGTAAATGCCGTGTGATATTAAAGCAAAGGTGATCCAGGGACTAAAATGAAACTATGATCATGATCAAATATGAGCCAAATATAATACAAACTGAGCCACACATTTAAACAGTTATGATATATATATATATATAAATCATATTAAGATTTTTGTCTGAAAATAAAACAAAAATATTTAATCATTGATAACAGTCAAAATAATTCTAATTATAAAATAATCATTTTAATCATAAATATATTTTGGATGTTATAGAAACAAATCGGTCGAAAGATATAGTGAGCTCTACGAAAATCTCTTGATCTGAATTTTCGTTTAGCTCGAAATTAATGTACACAAAATCTTATTGCAATTCGAGTTTAAATTTCTGACCATGCGCAGATTTTCTGGTCGCAAACTTTAATGGAACTTAGCGATCGTAGATTTGAATCTGCGTGACACATGATAACCACAATGAAGGTTATATTATGGAGGGCGAGATACGAATTTAAATATACGTTGTTGCAAAGCCAGTACGACCTTCAAAGTACCGATCAACTGACTGAGGTAAATGAACAAATAATATATATATATATATATATCTGTGTGTGTGTGTGTGTGTGTGTGTGTGTGTGTGTGTGTGTGTGTGTGTGTGTGTACAGCCTGGCTGTTTAGAATATATTTTATTTATCCTAGCTCTACTTAGTGTACTCTACGTTTTACTATTATTAGTCATTTGTGTTTTTTATTTGGAGTAAAAACTTAAGCCACTGGACGATTTGTTTCGCCTTGTTAGGATATTTCTAGTTCTTACTTTTTTTCCAATTTTTTTTCCTCGGATACGAATTAGTTTTGATATACTTGCAAGTTGTGCTATCTGAGGTTTTTTACCAACCGAGTATTACTATTCGTATAATACACACACACACACACACATATATATATATATATATACATATATACATATATATCTCTCTAAATTCTATTTTTATTTCCGGAGTAGGTTTTTTTCTGTTTTCTTTTTGAATTTGTAGGTCTGATGAATTGGATCGTATTTACGATTCCAATGGAATAAATTATCACCATGGAATATTAGTGTTTAAGCCTTTTTATTACATACATATATATATATATATATATATATATATATATATATATATATATATATATATATATATATATTATCCCGTCCCCAGGCTGAGAACATCAAGGAAGTCAGTAATCTGATAAATCGACCATGCTCAGAGTGGAACCCAGGTTTCACTCACAGTCGGAAAGCTAACATTCCGAGCACGCGACCACAGGTTGACCCAAACGTTGTGAATGAAATCGAAACTATTTGGGAACCGTCGATGGTTGTACTAGCACGAAGTCACAAGTCATCGTGACCGAGGATATGAACCTGCTGGCCTTGATCAGACTGTTGATCATACCAGTTCATTCAGCATAGTAGCATTATAAGTATTCCGCAGCCCGCCCGCCACGAAATCATATGTGACACAAGGTCGTGGTTTTTAAAATGTCTTTTTTCGGTAATACCGTGGAAGAATAACCGAAATCCATCGGCACTTCCCCTTATTGGGATACCCTCAGTCGCTAGGCAATAAACTTAGTCCCCGGACACGGGACAGGTAAAGCCTGTGGAGATGCTCCCCACCCAAATGGGGACTGGGCTTAGTGTTAGAATATGAGGAAATCCCATAGCTGTTATATAAGCCCCAGGTTGGCTCTGTGTGCGTCGAAGAAACATATATATGCCTAATCAGGCGTTTTCAACTGGTTAGTTGTCGTTTATATATATATATATATTAAAGAAAAAAAGACCACTTTAAGGTACCATTATAATAATTTATTTCACCAGAGCCCTTTTAAAGGATGCCAGATCATCAGATAGCACTTCCAAAAACGTTTGGATTTACATTGAGCTCCCAGGATTTCATCATCCTTGGGGTTACCCATTCGGATTACTAAGTTTTTCATAACTTAACTATATATATATATATATATATATATATATAT
>OZ010579.1:91819353-92106853 GCA_963932145.1 Acanthosepion lycidas
TCTGTGATGTGGTATTATCATTATTTACATTATTTACAGTATTTGGACTGTTATCCGCATCTTCATTGCCATATTCACAACGTTTCGGCCGTTGTACGCTCCGGCCTTCTTCAGGTGATTCGAATTTTGAACCGAACCGTTTATTTCGTCCACCGGAGTAGATTGTTCTAGTTCTACGTGCCATGCCTCTTCCGGATGTCTCAGTTATTTCCCTTTAACTCAACTCTCCAAGTTCTGGTTATCCACTTTATCCATGGCCCAGTGGATAAAGACGTTGGTAAGATCCAGTGACTAGACCCCAAAAGTTGTGTGTTCAATACCAGGCCACGGCAATGGTGAACCAAAAACCTGGAGAACTGAGTTAGAGCGAAATAACTGACACATCCGGAAGAAGCATGGCACGTGGAATTAGAATAACCTACCCCGGTGAACAAAATAATGGGTACGGTTCGAAATTTCAATCACCTGAAGAAGACCGGAAAGTACAACAATGAAGATAAAGATAACAGTTCAAATATTGTAAATAATAAATTTCTGTATATATATATATATATATATATATATATATATATATGCATATAAAAAATCGTTGCATAATCAAATAGCGAAAAACAAAAATGTATAACGTTTACCGTTAAAATAATTTCATCAGTCTGATGAATTCTTCTTAAATGAAGAAAAAACGCACGGAGAATTTATTCCATTTTGTCATTTTGTTATCAATATTTACTATATACCAATATGTGGCAATATGTACTGTAAGTCGGGGTGTATCAAGAATTAATGCATCATAAAAGAAGAAAGGTAGTTCTCAAGGCCATCAGACATACAGAGGTATCCCAATTGGATTCATTACTGTGAAAGTGCTAATGACCATTGTATTAATTATTAACACCTTTGTAAGAAAATCGACTCCTCACACACATCTTTAGCTTTCCTATTAGTAAGGTATATGGTGATGGTAGATATGTCATCAAACAACTACAGGAAATTGCTTACCTCTCGAGCAGAATATTGTATAGCTTCTATGTAGACCTCAGAACAGCATACTACACATCATTAGGAATATTTTGTCCATTACAAATTAACCTCCGAATTCACTGAATATCTTGTTCTTCATAGAAGAACTTCATCGCTTCACAAAGTCCGACATTTGACGATGATCCCAACTTCATTAGGCGTACGACAAAGGAAATAAGAGCCTGAATTTAATCACTTTCTAGATTATACTCTGCGCATATAAGAAGTGAGACCACTAATCATTTAAGCCTTTTCTACGACATCCCAAACGAATATTCATATAGAAAACAGTGTTCCTGTTTCCCCTCCCGAGGCCAGTGTACAAAGAATTAGGCAAGCTATGCTTCATCCTCTACCAAGGTTACCCCACCATAAATGTACTTAACATAAATCTTTTCAAAACAGAAACAATGATATAGATTGAAAGCAGTGATGGCGTCTGAAAACAATCAGAATATTGAATTAATAAATATTAAACACTTACAATATTCGGTGTATGGATCAGCTATAATAAAATTAGAATACGGGGATAAGAAAATTGAACAGAAATTATGCTGTGCTAGGGTTAGTTTTTCCCAACACTGCAAGTTGCTACTGAACCAAAATATTAACCTAAAATCATGAGATCGAGACATTTATAAGGATGCCATACATAGCACCATTCTTGTTCAAAAATATCTAGACAATCGATAATATACCACCGCATTTTCAGGCCGATATTTAAAATCGTCGCTTGAAAGTTACAAAAATATTTCTTAAAATAATTTTTCAAGCAAATAGGTTTCTTAAGTCCGTTAGCTGTTCTCGTTCCTTTCAGTGTTGACTTGATTTTTCTGTCTAGCTTTTTGTTCGAAGTAGTGTGGAATGTCTGTATATTGGTCATATCCTTATTTTCTCTTCGAGTTACATGTGATATCCATTTTAGTTTTTCTTCCTTGTTGAATGTACTCAACTAATGTGGTTTCGTTGATTTGATCCATTTCTTTGTGCTTTTGTAACCTCCTCGCCACGAGATTAAAAAGGCGATGATCCTCGCTAAAACTTACATGCTTTATTCGTTTGAAGCTATTTTTAATCAATGATCTGAATATGTAAAGGCGTCCAGATAAAGTGGTGCAGGAACAGAATCAGTAAGAAATGGAATCGAGATTTCATAAACGAGCCAAGACCAAAGCTGCAAGGAGGCTAACAGCAAATATGCATGACAAATCTACTGAGATTTTTCGCAGCGGTTACGCAAGATGCAACCCAAGATCATCAAAACGCCTGCACATGACGGCTTCAGTCATGCATTATGACCTCAGTGCTTCTTCTAACGGTGTCTCTGAAGGCAAGGAGGCCGGAAAAGTGCAAGAAATTTCTCAGGTAGCATTGTTAAAATATTCTATTATGAGAAAACCACCAGAAACTAGTTTTCAAACGCCGAAACAACCTGTATACCAAAACACTGGAGTGTTTTGCACTCAGTGCAAGGAAAACCACAAAATACTCGATGCTTTTACTATGCAAAAGAAACAATATTAAATAAAATAACATTAAATAAAACAAACATTAAATAAAACATCTTTCACCGGAGGAGATAACAGTTTAAAGTCTGTATAACACATATGCGTATAAAATAATGCATAATAATAGCTGTCCACACGTTTTCGAGGATGCCTGTCCAGTAAGGAGGCTAGCTAATTCCTATTACAGATGCTTACTCAGACACATTTGTGTTCAACACCCACAGAGCCCATACTGCAACTATGCTGAGCAGACCTTAGTTACAGTTTCTGGGAAAGAGCGTGTCATCTAGCGTGATCAACAATCTGAACAGGGCCAGCCCGCTGTGACTTGTGACTTCGTAGTAGCACAGCTATCGACGGTCTACCCAACTTTACTCACAAGTGTCAACCCGTGGTATGGTATTCAGGCACTTTCCAAAGGTGGCACACGCTGGGATCACCCCCCCCACACAACCAGACCGTATGAATCACTGAAAAAACCTTTAAGTTAGTCAGCTAAAAGGAGAGCAGGTTTAAATCGTTTTGCGATAGGCCCGCTTTGTCTTCCCAACCGAGCAATGGTAAGAGGAAAATGATCATTCAGGCCTTCAGTAATGGTGCCAAAATTAATAATCTGGCTTCCATCATCAAAGTTCATTCAAGAACTATCAAGAGAACGGTGAATAAGTTTTAAAAAAAGAGGGAACAATAGAGAGGAAAACTGGATTTGTGGGTCACAACAGGAAAAGGGATCATCATTTAAATTTAAAGCTAAATACTTTTTTATTGTTCAAAGTAGAGTCTAACAGTGTTATAAAAAAACTCGGAGAATTCCAGTAAGATATCTTTAATCCTTTCTAAGGTACAACGGCTCTAAACTTATTCTAACAATTGGACAATTTTGCTGTTACATACGGTATATATATATATATATATATATATATATATATATATATATATATATATATATATATATATATATATATATGTGTGTGTGTGTGTGTGTGTGTCTGTGTGTGTGTGTGTTATAACATATATACTGACAGACATGCTTAATTATGTAACATTATTATATGCGGACTTTGTTATTAGTTGAAATCTAAGATCATGCCCCTAATAATTTACACGGTATAAAGTACGGCCTAAATCAACTGCTGTACCATTGAGAATGTCAGTTCATTAAATATCTTCATAGATTCTAGTCATAATTCATTAAGTTATAGACGAACAGCATTTAAACCTTCTTCTTCATTATGCCTGTATGCTGGAAGTGACCTGACCTTAAATATTTAATTTCATGGCTCACAATGTTTATCTGAAAAAATCATAATTAATTCAGATGATTCATTTAAAAGTTTAAATAAATGTAATTCTTTATTAATAATTTGCTTTTAATATATATATATACAAAAATTGTAATAAAATTGACAGAACAAGAATAAACGGATATTTTAACCCATTCAATACAAAGATGATGTCTCCTAGCTTTAGAAGTTCAATTTGGAACAAGGTAGCGTTATGCCAAGCTTGAGTTTTCGAAGTCCAAAATTTAAGTTTTAAATCTTGGCATATACATATCTTAATTTTTTATATTCAAATAGAAGTACGGTTTTGCAGGTTATTTAAATATTTTCTTTTAGATAAGAAGTGGTTTAATGATATGAGTCCTACTAAATAACCCATAGATGGGGGAGAAGAGCTGGATTCATACGATTCTCTAGGGTATTTTGCGTATAAGTGAATCTAACACAACGAGAATTGGAACTCGGCTCTCCAATTAACAATTGCAAGCCATTATACATTACACCACAAGCACATCCAAACTTACAGCACCTAGTATTCCTAAGTGGTCACTCATCTCGATATTAATCAGTCTCGACGATTCTTAACTTCGCTGATTGTAAGACAATAATTTAATTGGTAATTTAAGGCTTCTTGCTGTTAATCTAATGTTCCCGGTAAATCTGTACATAAAAATTGAACCGTGAAAGAGCATATCGAAAAAACAAACGGACATTTTTAAAACTATGGGCGGTTGACTCAGTATTCAATATGCCAGACGCATACGAGAGAAGGAGCTACTTAAGAAATTCTTAGACAGGGACTAAGAAACCAAAATAAGAAAGTTCTATTATTTATCTATCTAACTATCTAGATATATGGATAGGTGTTTAGATGTACGAGTTGTGACAATTCAGTTTCCGGCTCTGTCAAAGGGAAGTTTTTCTTGCTCGGCCATTACTGACTGTCGCCCACTTCGAAATACTCATCTTGTTAATCTATGCACTTCGTGAGAAGACGGTGACATGGCTAGAACTTAAGTATCTGTCTACTGAGATAAAATATTATGTACACTATTTACATTATTCGGACTATTGTCCTCATCTTTATCGCCATATTTATTACAAGAACACATGGCACAGAGAATAAAGGCGTTGGTTAGATCCAGTGACAGGATCCAAAGAATGCGAGGTCAATACTCTGTTAAGGAAGTGGAGAACTTGCAGAGGAGAATAAACAGAAGATAACTGATATCCATTAAAACATGGCACGTCGAACTAGAATAATCTACCCCAGTGAGCGAAATAAAGGGTTCAGTTCGATATTCCAACTACCAGAGGAAGGCCGGAACGTACAACGGCTGAAACGTTGTAATAAATATAGCGACAAAGGTGAGGACAATAGTCCGAATGATGTAAATAATGTCGCTAGAAATTTTTTTTCCGGGATGTTTTTCAGTAATGTTGCCACGTGTCGTTAGATGCCAGGCATCTCAAAAGATGTTTGTCCTCTCAGGAAATTAAAAAAAAATATTTTGATAATAACAGGGCCAAAAATCAGGGGGATAGAGTAGATCGGCCATTTTTGTAATTGATTGATTTCTCTGCCAAGAACTCTCAAACCCCCAACGCGCTATTTTTTTAAATTCTAAAATTCTCTGAATCTGCGCCTCTATTTTCCTTTTCATATTCAATTCTTATTCAATCTGCTTTAATTGGCATTTGTTCTTTGTATTTTGGTGCTGTGTATTCTTCCACTCATCATGTATATCCTCTCGCTCTTCCTTGAATTGCTTCTGCCGCTTAAAGACACGCGATATCATCATAGAATATTCACCATACATTATGTTTAACACTGACACTCAACTAACCACATATACTGATTTATACAAGTTAATGTAAATTCGCTTTTCTAGATTGATTGATAGATTCGTTTTTTTATTTCCTACCAACCCTTTGCAGAGACGGATGTGCAATGTGATTTGCCCTGGTCTGGCATCTCGTTTACAGTCGCTCTCTCACAGACGTGCCGTCGCTTCCCTCTGCCTTTACAACAAATACTTTCACGGCAACTGCTCCGATGAACTACTTTCGCTAGTTCCCAAACTGCATGGATTTAAACGTGCTACAAGATTATTTCAGTCCCACCCTTTCGCTGTTGAGACGGTTAAATGTAGCCGTCTCTGCTACTCTAATAGCTTCATGTCTAGCACTTCCATTCTGTGAAACTCTCTTCCTCTTACTTGTTTCCCTGATAGCTATAATCTCCAACTATTCGAATGCAATGTCAATCGATATCTCCAGATGCCTTGATGTAAGTCCCCGTCCTTCTCTTCATCCTTTCCTCTGTCACGCCTCTTTACACTTGCTACTAATCTCTGTAACCCTTTGCCTGCTAGTGGCACTCCCACCTTGCTTGGGGTGAAAGACTTAAAAAAATTAAACCAAGAATATTTTTTCAGATTGTAAGATTTATGTATCTAAATCTTGAAAAATTGGTACATCTCCATCTTTATCAGTCGGTTATCTTACATGGAATATGAGGGCAAAAAGAATGTATATAAGGATAATGACCACACACACACAAATACACACACAACAAGTAATCGCACATACACACACGCAAACACATACTCAAAAACAGACGCAAACACACACAAAATATAAAGAATTACTAAAAAATGCTCTGCCTGAACAAGGAGAGTTATCTAGGACCAGGAATATGTTATTTAATCTGTTTAATCTGCAGTTGAATACATTTAAGTATATAGTTTCTCAGCTATGTTTAAACCTGAAAAAAACTTATCTGACCGAATTGAAATACTAATTTTGGAAAGAGACCTCGACAAATAACATTTTATATATAGACAGGTATTTGAAAACAGATTCTAACGGGAGATAAATGGAAGATGACCTAACGGAATGTTGAGCAGCACCCGCCGAATATTATTGTTAACACTTCAGATTTTAGAGAACATTAACATGGCATCTTCTAGTTTGATATAGAAAATGAAAATTTCCGTAAAAGGTTTCGATAACACGTTGTTTGAATGTTAATCATTCCATTCCTGAAATTGCCAAAGACTTAAGTTGTTAAATCTGAAAGAAAAAAAATAATTAGACACTTAAACTTAATTCATATTCAAAATCGCTTCAAGTTATTGGAACACCCTTTATAATGTAGCATTCTGTTTCTAATGCGAGGAAAATGAATCAGAAAATTTTTTTGAATTTAATGAAAAATATTAAGCTGACATAATAATATTAAAGGAAAGAAAGAAATAAATAAAAAAGAGGCGATGTAATTCGCTTGTGCCTATCGTCTGCTTCAATGAGATGAAAAACAATGTCAATTTTAAATCTTTCTTAAATTCAAACAAACTGGGTCGGTGGCAGATGTGAAAACACTATTGCATGCTCGTTTACGCTGTTCAGCTGAAAACATTGCTGCAAAGCACGAAAATGTGGCCGGAAATCCAGACACCTCTATTCATCATCCCGTGCAGGAATTGAACCCCTCCACAACAACATTACATCGTTTCCAACTGCACTCTCGTTTGGTCGATTATGTTGACCAAAAAATCGCGAAATACATTTCTGTTTGAACGTTCATTTTCGTAATTGGCTTCGATAACTTTAACACGTTGTTTTATTGTTAATCTTTCCATTGTTGAAATTTCCAAAGACTTAAGTTGTTAAATTTGAAAGAAAAAAAAAATTATTAGACGCTTAAACTTAATTCACATTTAAAATTGGTCAAATTATTGGAACACCCTATATTAAACGAGATAAACAGAAAAGACATATTTCCTAATGAAAACTGAACTCTTCTTACAAGAAACTATTCAATCAACCCTCCCCAACGAAAAAGAAAAAGAAAATTAACTTTTCTCTATATAAGTCTACCTAGGTAGAAACTATCGTATCCCTCCCCTCGATTAAGGCGGGCGCATTGACATTGATGCCGGAAAACTTAATTCACATTTAAAATCGGTCAAAGTTATTGGAACGCACTTTATAACAAGCGTACATTCATTCAGCTTTTCGCATAATCCCGACCTCGAATTTTATAAATTTCCAAATCAGTTTCACTGAATCCGTTTTCGCACAGACGGAATATAGCACAATATCACGTGACAGAGAGCAATAATAATGAACCAATAATATCGCCCTATTTTCTTGTTCAAAATTTCGAAGCTCTTACCCTCTAAAGGGAAATAGGAATAGAGATAACAATCCAAAAGTCAGCAGAGGTACGCCCTCCACGAATATTCCGTGTTCGCTAGCGGCGACTTCAAAGGAAGTTTATCTAATCGTCTTTTACAGACAAACTTACGCTGCAAACAGTAAACAGTTGAAAGTTTAATAGCCTCCCCTTCATCTCTCACATTAGTCCGCATTCTTATAAGGTAATGAATGTTTATTAATTTACAATAAGCTATATATATATGGGGGACTGAAGATTGTGAGTGCATGAAACTTGATTAGTGAATCGAGTTCTCCTTCGTTGTTTATTAACACTGTGAAGCATTTTTCCTTTGTTTCAATAGTTTAGGTGTTCAACACTTCATTGTTTGAGGAGATTGGTATTTGTTTAGTATTCAGGATTTTTTTCTTGTCTAAGGTATTAGGTCTTTTCACAACTTATCTCTTGGTCACATCATCATTGTTTGAATTTTTGGTATATATATATATATATATATATATATATATATATATATATATATATATATATATATATATATATGTCAATAAATATGTCAATGTATATTTTGGAGCAACGTTGTGAATATAGCAATGAAGATGAGGATAACAGCCCGAATAATGTAAATAATGTAAGTAATCATAATACCTAATCTCATAGATAGGCATAGATAGCAACCTGCCTTTCAAACATCTTTCATTGAATACAGTTGACAAAGAAAATTGTACTGATTTTTTATTAAGTTTCCCCAGCATTCGGAATTTTCCGTTTTGTACGAGTTAAGGGATATAAAAATATATATTAAGGATTATATATATATAACATAACATAAATATATTATAAAATCACTACAAAAATAGGCATTTTCTTTCAGCACCTCCGGTGTCTTATCAAGTGATGATGTTGAATGTAGTACTATGTATAGAGCTCTCTTTTAAGAATAGTAATTCTTGATTATTGGAATTTATTCTGTATACACCAATCCTATACCTGGGTATATATATATATATATATATATATATATATATATATATATATATATATATATATATATATATATATATATATATATATATATATATTAAATGGCTTAAATGATTCTATAATTTTAGGCCAGCTAACGTTAATTACGATCCAACTTTCTGCAGTGTTTGTAGTAAACATTATTGTTCTCTGACAACAAATTAGGCGAGAAACGGACTTATTTTAAAATGTCAAATGTTTTTATTTTACCTTTTGTTAAATTTATGTTGAATTAATTAAATAAGTGAGAAAATAAGTTTGAGGAATTATTTATTATTATTGATAAATAATAGTGAAACATTAATAAAACAATAGTAAATTATTCAGATATTTTTCGCCTTTTCCGATTTATGTATCTATATCAAAAATAGGAAATTCAAGTTAATTTGTTATAATGACAAAACGAGTTTTACGAAATAGAGATACAGGTGAAAATATTGTTTATACGAAAATGTTTTGAGGTATGATATATCAACGAACCTCCAAATATGTTATTATATATTGGGTTCTCTTCAGTCTCTCCTTCATGTTTTTACGTTGAAGCATAAACTTAGGTTTATTTTTGATGAACTGCACAAAACGAGAGAAAAGATTAATTGTGAAGCCATGAAAATAGGAAACAAATGAGATGCAATCAGTAAACGGTCGAAAATAGAAACAACTTAAATTGAATGTTCCAATACAAAGTCGGAGTTATTTTGCTTGCATTGTCAATTAAAATAATTGGTCATTGCACTGGGCTTATTAACTTTATTTCCGTCTCCGCTGAAGACGAGTTAAAATCAAGGGGAATTACTCTTGGAACCTAACGAACAAGCCAATTAAAATGCAGCTCATTAAAACATAGGAGGAAATTTGAAGAAATGAAATCTAATATTATACAAAGTTTGCTATAATGTGTATGGGGATTAAAACACAATGCTTCAAGCAACAAAGCTTAAGGTCGTTGATTTCAATGTTTGTATTATGGGATTATTACACATTGTCTATCAGGGAACTTCTCTTAATGCTGTTTATGGTCAACGCATGCTTCTCCCAGGGTTCGTTTCTCAGTCCAAACCTCTTTACAACTATGCATATTTTTTTTTGTAAGCGTTTCACCCCAAGCAAGGCGGGAAGCCACTAGGACGCAAGGGGTTACAGAAACTTTGGAGCAAGATCAGATAGGAGTGATAGAGGAAAGGATGAGGAGAAAAATAGTGGATAGATCAAGGCAACTGGAGATGTTGATTGATATTACATTTGAATAACTGGAAATTATAGCTCTCAGGGAAACTGGAATAGGGAAGGGAGTTCCACAGATAAGAGGTGCGAGACATGAAGCTATTGGAGTAGAAGAGATGGCTACATTTAGAGATTCGACAGTGAAGGCGTGAGAGCGGAATGCCAGCCTCGTAGGGCGCTTGAATTCATGAAATCTGGGAACCAGCGAATGCAGCTCCTCTGAGCAATTACCATGAAAGTATTTGTAAAAAAGACAGAGGGAGGTGACGTTGCGTCTGTGAGAGAGTGACTGTAGACAAGATGCCAGAACAGGGCCAATTATATTGCATATCCACCTCTGGAGCTTATCATGAACTGCGAGGCAAACAGAAGGGGCACCAGACCATATATGTCAGCAATACTCCATGCAAGGGCGAATTGTTGATTTGTAGATCTGGAGGATCGATTCCGGGGAGAAAAATATCCTGGCACAGGGAGCCAACTTTCCCTGCGGTGGACGAAGCAATTGACTCAATATCTGCCTAAGGATATATCCCGATCATTTGTGAATATTTATACAGATAATAAAATGATATATGCATACATCTCCAAAACCCTCGATGAACAGATTTTAGCAGCAGATCTCACCTCTGATCGATCCATGACAGCTCAGTGTGTCTGTATGTGGAGGGGGACTAACCGGTAACATTTAATGCTTCAAAAACCAAACTAGTGACCTTCCACCATCAATCATTATGAACGGATGTTCCTCCAGAGAGGCATCTACGCCCACTGGGACTTAAAATCAACCCAGACCTTAAGTGGAACGCGTACATATGATCTAGCGCGAAAGATGCTGGAAAAATGCTCGGTTTCTTGTACAGCTCTTGCAAGTACCTCACTCTTTCTGTTATCTTCTAACTTTACAGGAACCATATCAGACTGAAAATCGAATACTGTTGTAATATATGGACAGAAGCTGTCCAGTCTTCACTTTCCACTCGCTCAAAAGCGTCTCAACGTCGTTGCCGGTTACGAATTTTCAACCTACAATCCCTTTTATCATGGACGAGATGTCGCAAGTGTCTCGCTGCTCTATCGCTGTTTCCATGGAGAATGTTCAGATGATCTACACTCTTTAGTTCCACCAGTTCTAATCTTCATCCCTAAGACCCTCTATGCCACGCACATTGTAGCCAACTACCCTTATTTCCTGCCTTGCGGAACCGACTCACAAGAATTTGTTTTTCCCGATTACTACAATCTTAACCTGATCGAGTCTGGAGTTAACCGTTATCTTCCACAGATATCTGCATAAGCTGTGCCTCTTAATCTGTAACTATCTACCTCGTGGCCATCACGTTTTCTATAGGGTGAACATAACTTTATCTAAAAGATAGGACACTGTATAAAGTTGTATATTCTCTATTCGGCCAGAGGATGCGCTAGTGACAATTGTGTCTACTTTCTCTTCCGTTGTATCAATTCCCGGGCGAAGCAGTTTTTACTCTCAAACGAATCACATGGTACATCACTCACGCATATTACAACCGATCACTTGAAGGTATTTTTAGCTCGTTTTCTGAGTTATATTCTGAGTTTCTGTTATACACATATCTATATGAAACTTGAATGTTCTTCAAATCATACATTATTGATCAGTGTTGGCAGGAAATCAAGAAGCCGGAAGAGAGCCTCCCTGTCAACTTTGGTCTTCAAAAATTTATATACAAAGTCAATCGTTATCTTCTGTCTTCTTAGTTCCTGTTCTTTTATTGTTTTCCCTCCTTAATAATATTTTTCTCATATTCTGTCACGTTCAGTAACCCCTTGTGTCTTTGTGGTTTTATTGCCTTGAATGGAGTGAAATGATTTCAAAAAATGTGTTGCAGAGAAGAGAAACGTTTCATTCAAATTCGCCAAAAGAAGACATTTTTCTTAATTCTATCATTACCATTACTGCCATTTTGCCTTCTTTGACCGTCATATATAATACTTCTTTTCTATAGAATTTAATTCACTTCCGTGTTTATCCGTTTCATTCAAAAGAATGATAGATTAAATTCAATGACCTCACGTTGGCTTCAAAACTTCAAAGCTTTAATATTGTTCCTTCTTGTCTTTCCCTATAGAATGATGAGAAATTAACAGAATAGATATTGAATAAGACGCAAGAGGAAGAAAAATGAAAGAATAAGAGAATCAGCATTCTCAATAGAATATAATTATATATATTAAATATATGGCTTTTGACACATTCACTTCGGAAGTGTAGAGAGATCTTCTGTCTTTTGATCGAGTACCTGCATCTGGCAACCTATTAAACTCTTCTACAAAGATCTACTGGTAGGCTCAATCCCTTGTTTCCATAATGTGAGAGAGGTTATGGACTGTTCAGTGATCGTCGTCATGGAAGACTTCATGAATATTTGAACATTTTCTAGTTATTTGCTGGTGAATAGTCACTAAACAATTATCATTTTTAACTGACACTTGACTGGCTTTGAAAATATTCCAGCCTGTTCATTCTGCAGTCTTTCGAATGCTTTTTAGAATTTCCGAACTAAATATTCCCTCTCTTCCTCTCTCTGTCTCTCTCTGTTTCTCTCTCTCTCTCTCTCTCTCTCTCTCTCTCTCTCTCTATATATATATATATATATATATATATATATAAGTATATATTTATATATATATATATATATATATATATATATATATATATATATATGGGAGTATATATATGTATATGTGTATATTATAAGTTGGGCTACATCTATGAAAAAAGTATGGCGCAATGCACTCCGCCAGCAATTTGGAAACGGTAGGCTACGCTGCTTGGCATTCACGTCGGAAATAAAAACATTTCAGAATGTCAATCTGAAGACAGTGCAGCGGATTCGGAAAGAGTTGGATGAGTGTAATTATCACTCTGATCGTTCTGATATGAAAAGAACTCTCGAAATTGTTGGCGAGGGACTAAATCTTAAAACGGAGGTCTAAATCAAGTGCTGTGATGTGGTTGTGCTGCACTAAGTCAAGCGAGTGGCGTCTGGAAGACCCTATATCTGACAACATGATTCTGCACCATATCACACAAGAAAGAAAACCCAGTCATAACAGTCAGACAATTTATGCAACCATATCACTCCTTACCACCTAACTCCCCAGACTGCAACCGCCTTGATTATTGTGCGGGGCGCTGTTGAGCGACAGACCAACAAAACTGCTTTTAACACCAAAGATGAACTGAACACAAGGATTATTACAACATTCACCAACTTAAACAAGGAGACCATCCAGAAGAGTTGAAGGAGATTCCGAAGTCATTTAGAGGCTGTTTTTGATGTTAACAGACATTTTGTGTCGATTAATTTTACTGATTAAAATTTCCAAATTACAAATGACCCTTTTTAAGAGAAAGATGAAATACCGTTAGTAAATTTCAGATATATGAACCGAGCTTTCGACTTTCTTAAATCATCATCAGGATAGATGGAGACAAATGTTCTGACTTAGGCAAATAGTGTTGTAGAGTAAGCAAGATGTGGTGTGTGTGTGTTTAATTTTTATTTGTTCATTTTTTCGTTTATATACGGCTCTTAAATTATAATTGTTTTTATATGTAGATGGTTTTTGTTTTACGTGTATTGCTTCAAACATCATAAGTCTGTTTTTACTAGACAAACCAAATAGTAAAATCAGACTTAGGATCCTTGAAACAATACTCATAAAACAAAAACAAAAAAAATATCTCTAAATAAGAAGAATTTTAATTTAAAGTTCAGCATCCCCAATTTTATAGTTTTTATTACCATTGACGGCATATAGTGACAATTACGATGGTCTTTTCTCTCGCTGCTCAAAACGAGTCTCAACAAAAGGAAACACAATTAAACCAGTAAAGAAAAACAAAACACAAACAAACAAACCCCTAAAACAACAACAACAAACTACTCCCTCAGCCTTTCTTTCACTAATATTCGTGGTAACCGCTCCAATTTCTGCAGCGTAGGATCTTTCAACTTGTATTGATGCATTTTGTCATTTGTATCAAATAATTACGAGAATATATACTATTATTTATATGACACTTACTATTTTCTGTTTTTGCACAACTTTTCAATATCAGCTTTTACAGATGTAGTGGCAACACGTAGCTGACTCGGCAAATTATCATCAGTAAGCTGACTTCGGCATTTGGCTTTTGTAAGATTCATCCTTGAAAAAAAACAAAAAAAAAAATGCTCCCAGCAGTATGTTTCCAAAAACAGAAATCATTTTAATGGCATGGTATTCTCAAATTTGTATATTTTCCACTTACATACTTAGAATAAATTATCACCAAATCATTCTCACTGTATACCCCACTTCAAGTCGATATCTGACTGCAAATCAATTTGATAGCAATCAGCAATGTCTTTAGCTGCCGTCGCTGATGGTTAAGCAAACAGTTTAACTCCTTTTCATATTTTCTGAAATCCACAAACCTATTGGCGAATTCTTCTCTCAGTTTTTGAATACTTACAACATACTTTGGACAATTGAGGTCAGGGGAGTTAGTGTTTTTCTTGCTTCCAGACAGGGAAAAATTGCGAAACACACTGACAGGCTTCGTGGGTCACACTGTCCCGCGGACCGCCTCTTGCCCACCCCTGTTCTAAAAAATAATAATTAATATCGATGTCGTTTGTTTGTTTTGCAAATTCATAAAATGTATTTCAGCATTCTTCAGACTTGTTGGGTTACGCTTTAGGCTGAATTTACGGATGGCTGAAACTTGGGTCGTGATTCTAATTCCAACTCGCTTTGAATTCTTTCTTGGACGACCCAATCTTCCCTTGGGGTGATACAATTCTAATTTCGTTCTATTCACGAACTTTTGGAAACTGAAACTGAGTATGTAAAAGCCCTTCAACATTTTGTTTCAGTCTTTAACGAGATATTAAATTTCAATCCGTTTTTGTTTTTTTTGGAATTCTCTTTCGTTTTTGTTATTTTCTTTTTAAATTACTAATTTGTTAAAGAAAAACATTGAATGAATGTTTAATTTGAAAAATAAATAAATAAAAAATAATGAATTTTTAATTTGTGAAAAATATAAATAAAAGGGTAAATATTTAATTCTTTTTAATCAGATCACCCACAGGCAAGGCGATAATGTTACACAGACATTTACTGATAGGTTACTGAGATTAGAAGAGAATGAATAGATTTTTTAGTGACGAGAAAGGACAATAAAAAATAAAATAAATCTCTCTCTCTCTATCTCTCTCTCTCTCTTTTATATACACTCATCTCTCTCTCTCTCAGAAATACACCCATCACACTCATTCTCTATCTCTCTCTAACACATAGACACACAAACGTGTACATAAACACACATGTACAAGCACACACACTTGGACAGACACACACACGTGCAGAGACGCAGACGCATATGGATTGGAAGTAAATACAGATCAAATATGGATCAGAAACCGACATAATGATAAGATAAATAAAAAATGAGAAACGTTTATCAATATAAGATGTTTCACTGATGAAGCCTTGATAAAATTGAAACATGTTAGCTTGATAAACGTTTCATATTTATTCTTTATCACAGACATATATGTAAAGACACACATATATTTGTACATATGTAGTTACATTTATATATTCCTTGTCTAATGATTGAAATATAATTTATTTTTGTTTCAACGTTTTAGACTAAAATTGTCTAGTATAGACATTCACTACACAGTGTTATTGCTATGGTTCCCGTAGCAAGTAGTTTCTTATAAGGTGGAGTTCGTTGACTCTGTAGACATTGGACATAGCGTCATCAAATAGAAAGTGTGTTTTTACGGGGTGGAGATGCTAGACGCATACCCAGCCGGTTTTGAATTTAGAAGTACAACTCTTAATTTGACTCACTAGCTTTGTTTAGTTACCAGTCTAGTTGAAGTAGTCGCCTAGCAAGGCTAGAATGTTGAGTTAACCCTACTATTATCTGGTTGCGGGGATGATTAGGTGGGTTATCAATTTTGCAAAAGTATTTGTGCGAAAACATTCGAAACGGCTTCCGTTAGAATTTTGGTGCCGAAAAAAACAAAAACACCATTAATTTATTTTAAACAAAAAATATTTATTTTCAAACGTAGTCTCCCTCCTTGTCAATGCTCTTAATTATGTAGAGTATATTAATCACATGCATTAGTCGTGATAGCGTGAAAAAAATTCTGCTGAAAATGTTTGTTAACCCCTTCCTCGTCAATTATTTTGGGGAAAACGTTTCATAGTAATTAAGAAACTGACGTACCTTGAAGTACCCGAGCGGTGGCTAGCAATTTTACCAGGCGTATGAGTTGACAATTGAAAACGTCTCAAACCCAAAACGACATAAAAAGAATCAAGATCGACGTTTAAACACGTCTGTAGCAGGATTTTTGCACCTTATGTTTTGGATCTATTTATTCATCGTAATCTAAAAAAGACTCTTTCGGTAAAAACGTATATACATGTCTACGTTGGGAAAGTGTTTAATAACTGAATTGATTTGAATTATTTGCAGATTTTTTTTGGAAAAGAATAACTTATACAAAATCAAGTGGCTTGTTACAGACATGAAATACGCTGGCGAATTCCTTGTACAGAAAATATTTCTTTTAATTCTCATAACAAAATAAGTTAAACTATTTTCGGCTACCGATTCACTACACGCATAAAACACCATTAAGTTTCAAGAATTAATTCAGGTCTTTGAGTGATTGTTTTTTTGTTTATCGGCATTTGTGCTAGTGGCTTCCCACCTTGCTAGGGGTGAAATGCTTAAAAAAATATCAATCTAAATATTTTGTGTGCATTTCTTTTTTATTTTAGAGATAATAATGAATTTAGCGATACAAGTCCTACTATTTAACCCATAGCTAGGGGGAGAGAAGTGGTGGATTCATACCTTTCCTAACGGTATGTGCGTGAAAGTGAATATAACGAACCCAACTGGAATTGGAACTCGGCTCTCAGATTAACAATTTCGAGCCATTATCCATTATACTAACTACATATCCAAGTTTACAAATCTAATATGCCCAAGCGACACATCTTTGAGATTTGAGTTCTTTAGAGATTTATGAGGCGTGAAAATTCTATTACTTATTATGTTTTTAAATATATATATATAAAAAAATAACAATAGGAAATAATACAAAAAAGAAAAAAAAGTCTTTCTGTTTCTTAATAGTTTCAAAATAACTTTTGTTTGTTTTCTAATCAAACGAATTTATGCAAATTCAATGAACTTTTATGTGGAATTTGAAGGAAAATTGTTGCACAGGTGTTAGTCTCATAAAACGTGTGGTATATAATTAATCCTACTTTCAAAAAAACGGCTGCGTAAATAGACATTATCTAAAATTTACTGCCCTGTAGTCGTCAGGCAAATAAACATTATGACATTATCTTCATTAACGATCTCCCTGACGTCATAGGTTCTCAAGTAAGCATCTATGCGGACGACACTACTATTTACTTCTGCCTCAAAAACAAATCTAGTGTCGCCGACAAAACTAACCTGGCCGTTTGTGTTGAAAATGACCTCCAATCGGTTGTGGCCCGGGGCAGGAATTGGCTGGTTAACTTTAATGCCTCAAAAACTAAACCGCTCTCTATTACTCACTACAAAGAACCATCCCTGCCTCCCATTAGAATGTCTGACGCTCATCTCCACGAGTGCACCTCTTTGCGACTGCTCGGTCTCACACTGTCCGCTGACCTGAGATGGAACGAATACACTGAGTCAATAGCTTCGTCCACCGCAAGGAAAGTTGGCTGTCTGTGCCGCGTCAGGAAATTTGACCTTGCTTGAAGTATTGCTGCCATATATGGTCTGGATCCCCTTCTGTTTGTCTCAAGGTCCTTGATAAAATCCAAAGAGGAATATGCAATGTAATTGGCCCTGATCTGGCATCTAGTCTGCAGCTGCTCTCAGACGTGCCGTTGCCTCCCTCTGTCTTTTTTTACAAATTCTTTTACGGTAACTGCTCCAATGAGCTGCTTTCCCTGCTTCCCAAACTTCATGAATTTAAGTGCTCAACTAGGCTATGAGAGAGATATTACCATTTACTAGGACTAGAAGAGGACACTATACGCGAACCTTTTATTCTCAGTTGAATAAAGCCTACACCTGCTTAATTTTGTCATTATATATATATATATATATATATATATATATATATATATATATATATATATATATATATATGATTAGATGCAAAAGAATGTCAACAATTTTGGAAACGGTATACTTTTGAGTTGCAAATAAGCGATTATTCTAAATAGACACCGAAGAAAAAATATCCCCAAAACATTTTTACTGGAACCGTCCCTTTTATTAAATATTTAATTAGGGGTGAGGCCATTCTAGCGTTTCATTAATGAAAAATAGTTTTAAATTTTTTTTCAATTTCAGAACACACACCTTCTATTTCAACCATTTCCCGTATTTTAAACTCAAGTGTTTTTGCAGCAAGAGTTAAATTTATTTATCGAGAAAATAATCTTCATTATTATTAATAACAAATAAGAAACGTGCACTCTGAAATTGCTTGTTTATTCATTCTTGAAAATATCTGGATTCTGGACAGAAATAATTCTTATAATACCGAATTTTTATTTTAACAATGAACATGCTTACGAAAAATGTTCAATATTACAAAAATTATTACAAGGAATAAGGTAGCATGAAAATAATCCTTATAAGGAATTGCCTCCAAATAATGTGTTATCGTGAATAATAAATATTTCGGAATATTATATTTAATAAATAAAGATGCTTAGGTATATCCTTTTTTTTGCTAGATATTTGATATTCTTGAAAGTTTGCATTAATTTTCCACCGCTGTAACATAGTTTTTCTGTACTTTTTCTCTAAATATTATCGTTCTCGAGAGCATCAACTTCTCGAAGCCTTCTTTCTTTATTTTGCATCCTGGAAATTTCAACGTTCTCTTTCTAATTCTAGGTATAACCTTTCTTTTTTTCCATATTCCCTAAAACTTTCTCGTCACCCACATGTTCATTCCATGGTATTCTGAGCATCCCTCTGTAGAAACACAATTCTGCTTGTTATTTTCCGGTTTCTTAACATTGCTTAGCTTTGGGAAGGCTTATTTCGATATTCTAGTCGTCGTTCGAAATTTGCGTACCACATTTTCTGTACTCTGTTAAAATTTAAATTTAAAATTTTCGTACGTGCTCAATTTGGATTCGCATTTTGGGCTTTTCATTTTTCTGACAAAGATTTATTCTGTCTTTTTACAACTGATGCTTCATCCTTTCTTATACTGTCTTCTTTGGGAGTTCCTTCAGTTTCATTTCTGTGTCTGCTATCAACACTATATCATCTGCATATCTTATGTTGGTAAGATTCTGACCGCCAATATTTAATCCTGGTAGGTCTTATTCTCTAAGGATTTCCTCAATCTTGAATAAACCAGATGACAAGACACATCCTTTTCGTGAATGGTTTAATAAAGAAAAAGCATTAAATTAATTAAACTCTCAAGACCTGTCATGGCACAGTTTTTTTTATCCATTAAGGACGTAAGTGCAAACATGTATCACAGCTTTAGCAATACATGTGCCACTCTGTAGGTTGGTTTGAATTCAGAGTTTGCCCCACTATTTAACCCATAGCGAAAGGAAAATAATTTCATGACTTTTGCAGGCGAATTTGCACGAGGCGAACGTAACAGCAGCGAGCGAGATTGAACTCTGCATATCTAAATTAAATTTTCGTGCCTATAACCGACGCAGTATCTGTGCAGTAGAAATGAAACGAGAAGACATTAATATTGAGAATTTTTCCTTTTACTGGACAAAATGAAATTTGAGAGATAAGTGGGGGGGGGGGAGAGAGAGAATAAAGAAGAGAAAGAGGGACGGAGAAAATCAAATGCAGAAGAGAGTGGAACAATCGAGGAGATATTTAAATGACCTGGAGAAACTCTGACATATGTTGGCATCTTTTTATAAAGAGTCTAGCAAAAAGGGAAGCACAATGTCATTTTAAGACTGCCAAAAATAAATGCAAACGCAAAAGTCTGTTTCTGGAAATAAAAAAAAAGAAATTCCATATTATATTGGTAGATGCAAGTTGACAGGAAAATCAATTTTTAATTGGCGTTTTACTTTTATCTTAGTTGGTAGTATCCCATAGCCTGCTCGGCAAAACATAAACTGAATGATTGGGGAAAAATTAGCCTTTTCTGCTTCAAATTTTGACTGATTAGAGTGATAGTAAACGCACATACACACACGCGCGCATATATATATCAAGTAATAAATAATTGAGGTGTTAGTTGGGGAATGTGGATGAGTCGGCACATCTTCCTGGCCTCAAGAATTGAAGAGTTCCGTTACAATATCTTGAAAATGGAAGCTATATCCCACCTGCGCAGCATCTGCATACGTACGTCCTGTGGCTTTAAAAGTGACAGATTCATGTCGACACAAAACGCACACGCAAGGCGTGCAGCGTCTGAAGCACCAACTGCAATGCATTAGTCTGATAAGTGCAGATGCCGGAAAGAGATGTGGTAGCGCGGGTGAGGGGTGCGAGCCGGATGGGGAGGAAGTCGGCATTAGTAGTTAGACACGGTTTAGGCAGATCCGCAAGGCGATAGGCGATGTATCATTTGGGATGCATCAGTGAGGCAAATGGGCGTGAACGCACGCGGAAACAAGATTGTAAATCATGCATGCAGTGACTTTAATAGACTGCGAAGCTAACGGCATCCACACGAGATGGCAAGCACAGACAGCCCGAACGGCGTGTACAATCTATTTATACGCACGCGTTATTCTTAAAGTTCTTAAATTCTTGTACACACACACACACACACACACACACACACACACACACACACACACACACACACACAAACACAAACAAACAAACAAACAAACAAACACACACAATAATGACATGGGCTTACTAATCAATATACGGACTATCCAGAATACGCCGCAAGGCTGCATACAGATTCGTATTTTCTCGTATACACAATTATAAGATTCTTCAAAATTTGCATAAAGGGACAGACAAAGACAAATATATTTAAACGCAGTACTAGGATGTGCGTTGTGGTTTATTGAATATTATCTCGGAGCCGAGTTCGAATTCCATTCTAGTTCGTTAGTTTCACTTACGCACAAATACCCTTGAGAAAGGTATGAATCCATCTCTCCCCCGGCTATGGGTTAAATAGCAGGACAGGTTGTTTTTTTTGTTATCCTTGGTTGGCAACCAGTCTACCGGTGAGAGAAATGGCAACCTACTGCGGGGAAAATTTTCTGCCTCGTCAGTCATGTAACGAAAGAGACATGATCTTCCAAGCGTGTATAACGCGTGGAGCTTATTTGACTGACTGACAACCAGTTCTCATCATTTTACAGTTCAAATAACAAGATGTAGCTATAGGTCTATTCTAACAGTTTCTTTTCTTGTAATTTTTGCTCCTGGCTTCTTGTTTTCCTACCAACTTTTATTTTCAAAAATTTAAATGCAATGTCTATAGATATCTTCTGTTTTCTTAATTCCTGTTCTTTTATTGTTCTCGCTCTATAATAATGTTTTTTTTTATTCCTTTTTCTGATATTCTTTCACATTCAGTAACTCATTACATCTTAGTGGCTTTATTGCCGTGCTTGGGGTGAAATGATTAAAACAAATGTATAAATTAATTCACCATCAAAATTTCGAAGGAATACAATTGGTGAACCTACTTTGATATATTTACTTCTTTTTCAAGATTTCAATTTCATTCGATTTAATCCAATTAAAATTAAATTAAAATCTTGTATATCTAAATAATTTTGCGGTCTTTATTGTTAATAATTAATTCATTTTAACATATTTTAATTATTTACAATTAATTCTGCAACAGTTTATTTTTACTTATTTAAATAATTCTGTATTTTTCAAAATAAAAAAAGTAATTCAACGAAAAACTTAATTTCTGTACTTTAATAATTTACTAATGTTTTTATTACTTATAATAACAACATTAACTTCAACAGTAAATTATTTTAATTATTTTAATTATTTTAATACTTTTTTGTCATTTAAACACGACGGGCATGTCAGGCCTTTACTTATATCTTTTTTTTTTTAATTAAATCCAATTAAAATGAATTTAAATTTCGGTATGTTTTAATAATTTTATAATGTTTTTGTTTTCTACGGCTGCTCAACCCTTTGCAGGTTATTTAAAGCCATAATTCAGCTTGAAGTTGTGAGAATGTTTTGGCGTTAATAATAATTTCATAATAGAAGTCTAACTAATTAACCCATACCAGGGGTCGGAGAAAAGGTGGATCTATACATTTCTTAATGATATTTGCCCGTAAGGAAATATAACGAAGCCAACGTCTATAATAACTTGGCTCTCAGATTAACAATTCGAATTTACATTTTTGATGAACAAATTAGACGAGATATTAGAAATATTAACATACATAAAAAAAATACTACTTCCTCAAATAACCCTAAATATATTAACCTACTATATAGTAATCAAATACAGTCTGGCTACAAAAGAAAATGTAAAATTAAAAAAAAAAAATTCTTATGGACATTAATATATCCCCTACTGATCCTCGTAAAAAAGTGAACTAATTGTATACTAATATATATACTAAATTGTACTAATATATATATATATATATATATATATATATATATATATATATATATATATATATATATATATATATATATTCTAATATATATATACTAAATTTAATACAAGCAACTTAATCATCCGCAATGACTATTCTCCGTGTACTAGTGTTTCGGAAAAGACCAACATTGTATATCAATTTAAATATCTTTTTGGACATTGTATCTTTGATAAAAAAGTAAATATATATGTTGGTTTCACGACCAGAATATTATCAAGGAGACTTACATTACAAATGTCGAATTCAAGTTATATTGCATAACATTTATTTAGAGAAATATTAATTGACAATACAATTCTTGGGGTTCTCTTTATAAGAAAAATACAGCCGACACTAAATAATTATGAGTATAGCAATAATATTTTGAAATGTCTATAAGAACAATGTTTTAAAATGTATAAACTGCAATTTAAAAAAAAATATTACAATTATATAAATTAATGTTACCATCTTTAAATAAAACATTACAAATTTAAAAGTTCATTTTTAAATTACATAAACGGAACGCTTTCATACGCGTTTATAATTAAAACAATGCACGTAGCTTTTAGAAGAAAAAAAAAATAAAATAAAATCACAACTATCAAATACATTCACTTTTTTGTCGTAGCAATTCACTCCTGAAGATGATTTTGCATGAGATTGAAAGTACTTGGGAAAATAAAAGAAATGAAAAAAAATACGGTGCCTTCCTTAATGAATTTAATATCAACATTAAGAAGAGGTTTAAAATAAAGATAATTCGACATAATGCGTCTAGATTATTCAGCCAAACATGCTTGAACATGTATCCGACATTTTTATTACTTCAAGTATTAATATAGGTAAATTCTCCTTTTATAAGTTTTCTTAAATGCGCCGGCCGATAGCCGTATTAGGCATTGTTTAAAATAAAATGAAAAATGAGGTGTTTATTTCAAATGCAAGTATACACTATAATAACACATGAAGTATATATATATATATATATATATATATATATATATATATATATATTGTAATAAAAAGAAAATATATATATATATATATTGTAATATATATATATATATATATATATATATATATATATATATATATATATATATATATTGTAATAAAAAGAAAGAACAGTATATAATCTGGTGTTCGCATTGATTTTTTTATTTTTACAAAACAGTGCTCAATGTAAATTTACAGAGCATAAATATTATAAATTAACTGATTTTAGATATGTTTTCTTCGCTAATTTATTAGCTTGGAAGCCAAAATTCGCTTGAAGATGAAACAGAACTAATGCTTTTAATTTAATTATATAATTAAATTTGAATTTTTAGCTTCGTTTTTTGAAACATGGTAATTCCGGTTTGGCGAAGAAACCGTATTTTAAATCAGTTACTTTATAATATATATATATATATAGAGAGAGAGAGAGAGTAGACATATATATATATATATAGCATATATGTGTCTACACATATATATGCTTACTCACAACAGGCACACACACGCACATATATATATATATATATATATATATATATATATATATATATATATATATATATATATATATATATATATGTCTACAGATATATATTTAGTCACATTATCTATAATTTTCGCCTTATTAACCGGCATTTTAGGCACGTCGTCATACAGTTAATGGACGAATATTCGCTTGAATTGGATTAAATCCGACACAATGATCACGTCGACATCGGCGTTAGATTTATTGAATCACCAAAACATTACAGATTGGCGCCATTACACATTTAGGCCTACTTTTATTCCAAGCGCCTTATCGTGATCAAATGGCGACCAGGGTTCATAAATGTACCACAAACATATAACTGGTTAATGCGCTTAGATTCTTGATTTTGTTAAGCTAATTTGACTTACCACACGTGAAATAGCAGAACGTTGACCATCCATTCGCAAAAAGCGAGATAAACATAAACATTTATTTGCGCTCATGGAATGAAGTATTTTTACCATTCATTAAGGATTGAATTTTTTTTTTTTTTTTTTTTTTTTATCTCCATCTTGTTTTTCTATAATCATTTTCCAAGTTGAATGCTCTCCGGCCGATAAAGCAAATAGCGTGCATCTGCAAGAAAATATAACAAAAATATGAAACCAAAATCTTTTTGAAAATTTATAATTAGTGAATATCTATTTTCGTAACCCATGATTCATGCTGGAAGTTCATTAATTATCAATTAACAAGAACTCAACATCAGGATGTAAACAGGTATCGGAGAAAAGACAAACGTCCTGTTTAGTGATCTAGTTGCCCATCGCATTGGAAGTCTGGCAATCATTTCCAAGAATAATGTCAGCTGGTATTAGGAAGAATCAGGAGTATTTTCGATACTTGCAGGCCGTTAGTCTAAAGCTTATTTCATTGTCACGTTGATTGGACGAATGGTTTCATGGTGTATAAATCATTTACGGGTCATTTAAAAGCAACAAAGACACTAGCACGTCGGGTGTTACTGACCGCGTAAGAATATAGGAAAAAAAGGATTAAGGAGGGGGAGAAGAATAAAAAAAAACAATTTTAGATGACCAAAGATAACGATTGACATTACATTTAAATTCAAATTTGACTGGAAAAGAAGAAGCTGGAAGAGATTTCCACAAGAGAGAAGTGCGAGAAAAAATCTGTTAGTACAGAACTTATGGCTATATTTAATCATTTCGACGCAAAGATGATGAGACCTCACCGGCAATCCAGTAATGGGATTAAATTCATCTCCTAATTGGTGTCTCTTCTTGGTATAATATAGGATAATTCATTTAATGTCGAAATCATTTCTTTGTTAGAGATAAAATGAATAAATCGATAAAAAATGTTCGTGTTTGTAAGAGAATAAAATATTTTTGTTGAGGTTATTTTGAAAAGTGTATATTTTGAAATTTTGAATATAGAAATTTGTATAAATCGGATATTTTTCGTAGTGTGTTTTGTTTCACTGGTGTTAAAATGGTTTTAGTGTTAAAAGCATAAAATAAATATATGAAGAAAACGTATGGTGCAGAAGGAAGGAAGAAAGAAAGACAGACAGGCAGACAGACAGACAGACAGAAAGAATGGATTTTCTTTATTGATTCTTCTGGCTTATATTAGCTGGTTCGTGGGTTGACTTTCAACAAGCAAGGAGATGTGCTTACAGTACAAACTTAAATCAGGTGAATACAGAACGTCTAAACTGTAATTTGATGTGAACAAAGGCGAAGTAAACAATTTCAAATGTGACATGCCTCGCAGGCATTACATTTTTTCCGACAGGGAAATCGTGAGTAGATAACGTACATATAATTCTGCAACAAGGCATTTTCTACACGCGTGCGTGTGATGAAAATTTCATTGTCATCTCTTTGATATATAAATAAGAAGGTAATGTTTTCTATGTCGGTAAATGTTATAATATATAATTTCATTTGTAAATATGTTCGTATTGACGGACTTCAAAGGACGATTTCAAACGGAAAATGTCACAAAATTAGGGTCTAACAAATTGGTTACAGAATGTTAGGAACACAAATTCTTTCTTTCTCTTTTTCCCTATATGTTTTTACCCCTACGCAGAGGCGTGCACGCACACACACATACGCACATATACACAAATATATATCGTTTTAAGGCGTGCTATATTTATATGTAAAAGCAGGACATGAAGTTCAAACATAAAACTGACTGCTGCCACTTGCTGTTGGACTCAATATATATATATATATATATATATATATATATATATATATATATATATATGAAAATTTCTCCGATTTAACCAGTAGAGAAGACAATATCTACGAATAAAAATAACAATAGGAAAACTATTAGGTTGGTGCAAAAATAATGACGTAATAATGTCGTTTTTTGACGTATTTTAACGTTAAAAAAACGACATTGTTACGTCATTATTTTTGCACCAACCTAATTGTAATTGCTGACGCGTTTCGTCGAATGTGGACTTTACCAAAGCAAAATACGAAAATTACGAAAATTTTCGTGTTTTGTTTTGATAAACGCGTCAGCAATTAATAGTTTTCCTATTGTCATTTTTATTCATATATATATATATATATATATATATATATGGATTTACATTGAGCTCTTTGGATTTTTCATAAACTATATATATATATATATATATATATATATATATATATATATAGACACTAACTTAAAAGCCGCCATATTAGATGACATTTGAGCAAGCTCCGGCGAAGGGCTCTTGATTAAGCCTTCGGCTTGTTCAGGAGTCCCTAAGATTTTGCATATTTTCACCATTGGAAGCTCCCCTGACTGCCATTTGATCTGGGCTTTCATTCGCACGGGACTTTCTTTTCTTCCCTGCAGCCTTGGCTCATGTTGACTGCAATCTGGTCCTCTGCTGGCGGAGATTTCTTTTTAGCGAGACAGACTGCTGCCGTATTCGATAGGCAACAATAAACTACAAAAGAACTCCAAATTGATCGATGCCTTTAAGTATTGAATTAATATTTTATGCTTACCTTTTAAAAGTTCAACGATAATTCTTCCGCCGTCACTTAATTTAAAGACAATATGCCCGGTTAATAAAATTTGAGGAATAGAAAGACATCATATGGATAAGAATGTTGTCAATAAAACCAATGATTTTTAATATAAATTAATCAAAACGCCTCCTAATATATAATCAACATCATCAGTATTACTGGCAATATTATTATCATTTTATTTTAATTCCTCAAATTTCATACATATTAAGTTGGTGCAAAAATAATGACGTAATAAGACAATATCTATGAATAAAAATAACAATAGGAAAACTATTAGGTTGGTGCAAAAATAATGACGTAATAATGTCGTTTTTTGACGTTAAAAATACGTCAAAAAACGACATTATTACGTCATTATTTTTGCACCAACCTAATATTATAAGAAGCCCACGTGGTTCAACGTTCCTTTTAGTTATATATAAATTTAATTATATATAAATTGCCATATTATTTAAAAAAAAAACGCAGTCTCTTAAATTTTCAAAAAATTCAAACTTGGCGTTGCGACTGCCCGCTCCAAAAGTTTGTATCCTTTAACAATAAAACATTTAACTAAAAACATATTTCGCTTCGCATTTAATTTTTTCGTCTCGGATGCTACCTGAATTTTACCAAAAACAAAAAAAAAATTACCATGCCTGAGGATGACCGAATGTACAGTTGAAAGTACTTGTGTATTAACGAAAGGCTTTATACAGTTTGTAATTTTCAAAAACAAATATAATATTCATCGAGTGATTTGTAGGTTAAAGCACCTTTAAAATTTTGTTTGCGAAAGGATTTCGCCATTTTATATCATTAACTTTACTAATCTACTTTTTGTATGAATGATTCATTGTAATATATATATATATATATATATATATATATATATATATATCGTTTAAAGTGTATTGATACAAATAAAATAGTTCTCGATATATAATAATACAACTATAATTTATATTAATAATAAATATACATTTTTCTTCAACCGATAGCACAACTTCAGGTTCAGATTAAAGACTGAGGCAAATTGATGTGCAATGATATTATAAGAGCATTCTATCTGCTGGGCCAGTCAGTTTACAATCAGCACCTGACTATTGCGGTGTACATGAAACTCGGTGTTGTTCTACCAGTGAGGAAATATATATATATATATATATATATATATATATATATATATATATATATATATATGTTATTATTATTATTATTATTATTATTATTAATAGAAATCTTATAAGTATAAGAAACTATACTCACTGGGAAAACCTTAGGTGTATTGATTTGCAAATAAACAAGCCAATGCCAAAGGGAAAAAAAGGTGTAAAAAAAGAAAGAACCAAGAATATGTACGTTTACTGAAAATAATCATCTAGCATACGAGTTCAAGGCTCAAAGAAAAAAAAAAACGATGCGAGTACCCAAAATAACTAAACAAAGTGCTCAATACAACGAGTAGAGTAGACCTAGTTAAACCTAGAGAGCCAGACAAACCTACCAAGGTTTCACCTAAGCGGATCGTCAAGGAAAGCCGGCCTTCCATATCAGTCCGCTTAGATTTGTCTGACTCTCTACGTTTAACTATACATATACATACATACATACATACATACATACATACATACATACATATATATATATATATATATATATATATATATATATATATATTGGGCGCAATAGAAATATTGTCACCAAATTACACTAATATAAAAATAACATGGACAGATATTTTTACCAGAATTACACAAAAATATCTTGAAATACTAAACAGTATATTTACTCAATAAAATAGTCATTAGCATCAACCATGGCCTCCAGACGAATTCGAAATCTCCAGCATTTCTGGACAGTCACCTTTTTTAAGTTGGTGAATGCTGCCATAATCCTTGCCTTCAGTTCATCTTTGGTGTTACAAGGAGTTTTGTTGGTCTCTCGCTCAACTGCGCCCCATGTATAATAATCAAGGAGATTATAGTCTGAAGTGTTATGTGGCCAGATGTAAGGAGTGATGTAGCCGATGAAAATTCTCTGTCAGCCATGTCTGGGTTTTTCTGCTTGTGGGGCATGGTGCAGAATCCTGTTGCCAGACATAAGAACTTCCAGCAGCCACCATCTTGAACCAGAGCAGCACTACCACCTCACGGCACTTGATGTAGGCCTACGTGTTGAGTTTGATTCCCCACCGATAAATTCGTAAGTTTTTTTCTCATCAAAACGATCAAAGTGAGTTTACCGAGCTGCCGTACCTTCGTAATCACCATTAGACTCAACCAACTCTTTTCGAACCATCGCATCCTGTATATATAGAAACTGGTTTCATTAAAAGAACCGATAAGGATTCTCAGTTTAATTTTTTATTATATTTTTTCCAATTTTTGAATAAGGTGTTGATTACCACATTCATGTTTTATAATGACTGCGATGGTCGAAAGTGCATGAACAAAAATAACAAAAACATGGACTTCGGACAGGTTGTCCACAACTTCAGCCACAATTCTTAATATATCCGAAAACTGGGAAAATACAATAAAAATCAAGATACACTTTTGCCATATATATTTTTAATCGTTTCACCCCAAGCAAGACAATAAAGTCACTAAGTCGCAAGGAGTTACTCAGTATTAGAGGAAATGAGAACCCCCCCCCCCAAAAAAAAAAACAAACACTCTTATGCAGAGAGAACAATAAAAGAACAGCAATTATGAAGACAGAAGATAAAGATTGACATTGCATTTAAATTTGTCAAAGGTGACTCTGAAGCAAGAAGTCGGAAGAGTATTCCACAACAGAGAAGTGCGATAGAAGAAACTATTAGCATAGAACCTACGGTTATTTCAAGGTATGTCTACTGCAAAATGATGAAAGCTTGGTGTTAACCTATTGTATAAAGTGTACTGATGCAAATAAAATAGTTCTCGATATATATTAATAGAACTATAATTTATATTAATAATAAATATACATTTTTCTTCACCTGTAGCACAACTTCAGGTTCAGATTAAAGACTGAGGCAAATTGATGTTCAATGATATTATAAGAGCATTCTATCTGCTGGGTCAGTCAGTTTACAATCAGCACCTGACTATTGCGGTGTGCATGAAACTCGGTATTGTTCTACCGGTGAGGAAACATATATATATATATATATATTGGGCGCAATGGATATATTGTTACCAAATTACGCAAATATAAAAATAACATGGATAAATTAAATTCATAGAGTCTAGGTGTTCTAGGGGAAAGAATGATCAGCACAATTACCAAGAAATTATTCATAGAAAAAGCCCGGAGAAGCTACGTTACGGCGGTGGAAAGATGACTCTACCCGGCATGCATAGTTTGGTAGGATATCTTATGTGCAGAAAATTTGTGGCATCGATCTTACGAGAGCCAACAGCGGTGGCCTCGTGGGTCTCCTGTTCCCAGATCCTGTGAAATCTAAAGAATACTGAACTAATCTCCTGGTTATTCGGGTAGCACATTCTACATTAAATGTGATTGTAATTTGAGCCATTTTGCTCTTGTCTGTTTCCACAGACAATTCAAACCATTATCCTCTGATTAAGATCATTATAAAACCCGTGGTCGGCGGTTGCTCCGCCCACGGCGAAAAAAAAAACTTTTGGTGGGTATTCGTGGAACACACACAACATCAAAGGTTGAGGAATATCTATAATCAAGTCAATTTCGGAAAAAAACCAATACTATGACTCCAACTCTCGTTTGAATTTGTATAAAAAAGACGAAGGGAAAGAAAACTGTAAGTCAGGAATAGTTGATTAGTAGTTATACAAAATATACATAAGACGTGTACAGGCCAGACATGTACAGGCCAGACGTGTACAGGCCGTTTACACATCTACGGCAACTATTTTTTTGCGACAACGTGATTTTGTCTTCTTCATACTGCAGGTCCTTAGCAGGACGATTAACTGCATCTGATTGCGAGATTGGAGGTTTTGAGGAGTAGGTGACCACCTCTTAATTACTCGCAGATTCAGACTGATCTTCGGCTGTAGTTCCTATTAGGGTCCCAGCATTGAGTTTATGGTGAAACCCTAAACAAATATCAAAACACTAGGAAAATATAAAAATACATTTTTGTTGTGAAATTCCCAACAATACATTTTTATAAAGAATATGATCAACAATAGATTTTTCTAGTAAAACTACCATAAAACATTTTCGAGCACCATTACTAAAAATACATTTTTATAGCAAAATTACCAATAATACATTTTGTAGTGAAATGGCCAGCAATATATTTTAATAGTAAAATGAACAACTATATATTTTATAGGAATATAAGCAACACTACATTGCATAATAAAATAATGTACTATGCATTTCATAATAAAATGATGAACAATACATTTTTAATAAAATGACAATCTTTTGTGATGTCAATGAATACTCATTGCCACTTATGTGATGCCAACGAATACTCGTTGTCACATTTGTAATGCTCGATGTAGTAGAGACTTTGTAATCGCAGAGTCAACTATAGTACGCCGTTGAACAATACTGGTATCAGACGCCTTTGAAAAATCTCGGACTAATAGTACTTGCTCGATAATACTCGCTCGACAAGTAGTCTGTATAGTAATCTGAATAGAGAAATAGTATAGTGAACAGAGGAGTGAATAGTAATAGAGCAAATAGTAGAAATGTAGATCCAGTAGACGTCCCAAGACTTGCTACTTATGCTTTTCCTATATGGTCTACTTAATTTAATAATGGGATCGTCCGTGTTTGCTCACTGGCTATCTACGTTCAAACTCAGGTGTCGGTAGCGACACTTTATTCCTATATAACACAATCAATACAACACATTTATATTGTAAAATTACCAACAATACATTTAAAAAAAAAAAAAAAAAAATTAAAATTTGTAGTGGAATTATCAGCAATAGATGTTTTATCAACAGTACAATTTTGTAGTGAAAATATCAGCAACATATTTTTACAGGAAATTATCAACAATATATTTCATCATCTAGAAACTATATCTCTAAAAACATATATCTGTAGTTGAAGGCATGATACTGCGTTCAAAATATTCAGATTCCAGTATTAACTTACCCATAGACGTTGATATGCTGCTTAACAAAATCAACCGGAAAATAGGTTTCTCAATAAAATTCTCTGGAAAATCGGTTTTTCAATAAAATTCTTCGGAAAATCGGTTTCTCAATAAAATTATCCGGAAAATATGTTTCTCAATAAAATTCTCCCGAAAATCGGTTTTTCAATAAAATTCTTCGGAAAATCGGTTTCTCAATAAAATTATCCGGAAAATAGGTTTCTCAATAAAATTCTCCGTAAAATCGGTGTCTCAATAAAATTATCCGGAAAATCGGTTTCTCAATTGCTGTAACTGTCATCACTCTTCCCGGCATAGTTCCTTCCTGACCTTTTGTTTTAAGTAGTGATTACGTCATTATTTTCTTTTCGTGTAATGAATGCTATCCATTTTAGCTGTTGCCGCTGTTGGTAGTCCTCAAGGGACGTGTTTTCTGTTATTTTGTATAATTATATGATTGTGATTCTGTGGTGTCAATTGACACAGTTCGAAGAAGGTTCTTCTTCGCCAAGGACCCCAGGCTTCACGTGAAAGAAGAAAGAAAGAATGGGTATTTTAAATTACAGTAGTCTTCTGGAAAAAAGAGAGTAAGTGAGAGAGAAAATAAAAACAAAACAAAACAAAAAACAAATAAATAAATAAAAAGAAAGCTTTTGTTTTATTTTTTTCGATTTATATTTTCGGTTATTATTAATCATTTTCCTCTTTTTTTAACCTTGCTCTTTGTTTTTTTAAAAAAAATCTTTTTTTAATCCCTTGTAAAAATGGTAAAAATCCCTTGTAAAAATTGGTAAAAATGGCGTGCCCCCAGGAAAATAATTATCACCAACAGTATTCCAATGTATCATCACAAAAAATGAAATATTCTATAAATCACGCTTTTCGAATGATGAACAACTTTCTTTATTTCCCATTATCCCGGATCTGCGCGTATCTTCACGGTCACCGAGGCGGTAATAGAAATCGGTTAGCTGCGAATAAATTTTCACTAACTGTCGGCCATTGAACTTCACACAAATGCCTTCGGGAAAGGCATGACTCCATCTTGTCTTAACGCCAGTTAAAGGTATCGGGGAGACTGTGCTTTCTAAGCCTCGAGTTGCAGCTATTCTAATATATATATATATATATATATATATATATATATATATATATATATATATATATATATATATATATATATATATATATATATATATATATATATATATTATTTCCAAAGAGTCATATCATAATTCGCAGATAATAAAAAAAGAACTGTGCCAGGATATGATTGTCTATCTCCTGAAGGTAAATAGCACTTAAAAAATAACAACTTCTTTTACAATATGAGAATTAATCATTATTTGAACTTTTAAAAGGAGAAGGAAGATGCTTGAGAGCTTTGTCAATTTTGGTACGGTTTATCATCTTGATTTTAACACACACACATACACACACACACACGCATACACACATACACACACGCACACACACACACACACATATATATATATATATATATATATATTATAGCGTACAGTGAGTGCTGGTGGTAATAAAACAGCGTTCGATGCAAAATAACAAAGCTAAAATGTATACCAATTATAAATATACATTTTGTTCTGAAGCGTTTGGAAACAACTCTGAGTTTTATGCACGTGGCAATCGTCAGGCATGAATTGAAAAGTGGCGATCAGTTTTCAATCCGTGCCTGATCATTGGCCGTTATACCAAACGATGACTAACAAAATATGTTTTTAGTTAGTAATGTTATATGGATACAGTCCCCACAAAATGTATTCGAACGGCAACGACAATTCCGTTGTTTTTGTTGTTCCCTGAAGACATTTCGGTTTCTGATCAAAATATGAATACGAGACAATTTAAAATTTATAGACATTTTAAAACATTTTTGCTATATTCATAATTAACCGTATTTAGTGTTGGCTGTATTTTTCTTATATACTCAAATATTTGGAGTTTTTTTCTTTGTGTTCATGGTGTAATTTACGTGTATTTTCAATTAATATTTCTTTAAATCGTGAATGTGGACAGGAATGTTCCTTTAAATGTTGTGCAAAAGAAAACTGAATCTGACATATGTAATATAAGCCTTCTTGACAATATTTTGGTTGTGAAATCAACATATATATTTACTTTTTTTCAGAGATACAATCTCCTAAAGACATTTGAATTGATATACAATGTTTGTTATTTAGTAAAACAAGGGTTGACAGAGAAGAGTTAATTTTTAATTAACTATAAATGGGCGCGTTCATACGTATTTATAATTATAACAGAGCGCGTTGCATGCGTATTTACAAAGAAAAAAAAAAGTACAGCTACAAACTACAATAAATTTTTGTCTAAGCAATTCCCACTGAAGATTATCTTTGATGAGAGGGAAAGTACTTAAGAAGATAATGTATCCAGATTATTCAACCAAACATGCTTGAATGAAGAAATGCTGCCTAAATCTCTCTCTCTCTCTCTCTCTCTCTCTCTCTCTCTCTCTATATATATATATATATATATATATATATATATATATATATATATATATATATATATATATATATATATATAAGAACAGTGTTAAAAGTTTTCATGACCTCCATGAAGAATCAAACTTTATATTTATTAACACTCATAATAATAATAGATAAAAACTAAGACTGAAAAACGGGCTAGCTAACCGGTTTCGAACCTCGCTCAGCAGAGCTAAATCGAGGTTAATAAATTATAATAGAATTATCACTAAAAAGTTATGAACAATAAGTATTGGGGGAAACTATATTGCTTAAATGGAAATTAATTTGAGGCCCACTCTGAAATACTTCTGTTTGCACAGAGAGGGTTTCAAAGATAAAATATAAATGGCCTCCAACACTTTTAAGTGGTAATTCGAGTGGGACTTGAAAAGAACATTAAATTAGTCCACACTGAAATTAGTAGCACAATTATGGTTATTTATTAGGTGTTCTGTGATGGAAGACCCATGCGTATCGGTCAAAATGTCTGACTTATGTGTACTTAAGATTGCGGATTTTCGTTTGAACATATTGCTTTATTCTGATATCTAGCCTTTGAATCGTTCTCCCTATGTTGTGTGAGTCGCAACTACATTTAAATGAATGAATTAAAGAATTATTTTCATGTGGAAGGAGAACGTCCTTCCGCATGGATGGATGGAGAAACTTGGCAGAAAAAATTCCACGAGTTTTAGAAGCAAAGTAAGAATGTCGAACAGCTAAGGAAACAGGCTTAGCATATTTATCACTGATATTACCCATCCAAGGAAGGTGCAGGTACACAGGGCAACTTTGTACTGTAGCAGGTTTAACTTTATTGTATTCAGCAATTTTATTCCTAATTATTGGTTGAACAATGCTCAATGGATAGGCAATGTTGCAGAGAGTAGTAGTAATAAACTTGAATTACATGATAAAATGCATAAGTGTTTTATTTTTGTCACATTTTCATGTCAGCTTCATTGTTTCTCACATGTTCAGTCTATGGTATTCACAGCATCCTTCTTTAGAATTGCGTCTATTTTGCTTCGAGTCTCTTCCTCATCCGTGAAGAGATTGTTTAGCATTCACTCTTATATAAAATGTCATATCAAAAGTCTTTTCAACGGGGTAATGGTTTACTTCTATTAATAAATAGCACAGAGTGTATGGTCTGTATTACTTACTTTTATTGTCCTAACAAGGGAAATTTTGCGGACTTATTGTCAATGACGGAAATGTTGGAGTGAGTAAGAGAAACTTCCATGTCCTAGCATTGCAGGAACATACCCAACTCGGCAAAGAATCTTACTGAATACTTTTAGAGGAAGAAACTTTTTTTTTTTTTTTACCAGGAGTTATCGCGTTCTCGTTAGTTGTTGATTCGTCAATTAACGGACCAATGAAAGTGACTGCTACATATTACTTTTTTATTTCGCTGAATTTGTGCCGGTCAACTGGCCCTGTCGTATATATGGTAATTCAGGAACATGATATAGTTCCAACAACTTGTATTACTGTTTATCATTAGTAGAACATTCTTCCCTTAATCATTAATTTATTCGCATCTATAATTGTTACAGCTGAGTTGTTGCTGAGGGGAACGATTTCATTTTTTCTATTCAAATTGATTTCATCTGATAAGGGCTGAAGTAATTTTTAAGTAATTGATGGATTTATTTTTTGAATCGACATTATTTTTTCGTGTAAACATCATTTTCAGGTGTTACACGTGTTTGAGGAGACATTTCTGTATTTTTTAACAGTGAAACTTATATCTACAGGCGTAGAAGCATAGAGAGTCTTGATAAAAAAAAAACCTCTAACTTATTGTATGTAAACATTTCACTGTTTGAAAAAAATGTATATCTACTTGATCACGTATACCTATAAAAAATAACATTTATACTAACACGGAAATTCGAACTAACTCTTGAATATATTATTGACTCTTCTAAAAGTTATTGATAATAAAGTCTTTATTTTGAATTGAGTTTAATTCAATTTTAACTAATAAGTATGATCGATGTTAGCAAAATATCTGGATATTTTCAGTAGACACTGTGAGCACACATACACACATATTGCCATAGGTGGGCTATTTTCTTTTCGTTAATAGCTATTTACTTTTCGCAATGACGTCATGTAGTGTTACATTAGAACATGCACATACCCACTACAAAACTGTACATATTGTTTCAACGTTAAAAAAACACGAACATTTTTTTAACGTTCCATCACGTGGGGAATCACGATGCGACTGAAAATATTATATTTAGAAATGCAGTTATCGAAACATGCCTTCCACTTCCAATACTGGAAAGTTTTGTGCAACTATAGCCTAGTTTTAGAGATACAACGCAAGCGTCATACCAACTGTACCAACGGACCTCGGTGACGAAGATGAAACTGAATAGACTCGATATAGCGACCCCACTCACAAATTCCATGGTGATACTTATCCAAGTATTCATAACCCAACGAAGTGTGCCCCAACAGCCACGACTTTCTTTTCTTCGAACTGGTCCATTGCAGGACATTAGCTGTGTCAAGCAAGGATATACAAGTAATAGAATTTTGGGAATTTAGGCAAATCATTATAGTTGTATCGAAAAAGGTTTGGGTTTGAATCTCGGTAATGGGTGTACACTGCTGATTATTCCCAAAATAGGACGAAACGGTCGTCCGCAGAAAGAAATGGCAACCTACTGCGGAAAAAAATCTACCTCGTCAGATATGTATCGAAAGATCGCCTAAGCGTGTATCACGCTTGTCACATAAATGACTGACTGGCGTACGATATGTTTTAATTGCTATAGCAAAAATGGAGTATGAGAAAAATGCTATTATTTTCACAAGCAAAGTACCCCTGGCGCAACAGAATTACAATGAACATCAGTTGAACACTTCCAACTGCAGTAAAAAGTAAAATGGATAATACTAAAATGAATTATTTGATATTGACTTTCCACACTACAAAAAACAAAACAAAAAACAACAAAAAAAAACCAAACAAACAAAAAAAAAACAAAACAAAAAAAACCAAAAAACAATAATGAATAGGAAGTTGAATCAATACCAGAAAGACCTATAGGATCTAGTGCACTTGATCAGCCTATTTTCCGGAAAAAATGTTTTGTTCGGTCAATGGATACTGGTAGTTTTCTTTATAAAGGAACATCTTGGACACTTGTTTCTCTAGATCAATTAAGATTGAATTCATGAATTCGAACAGTACTAGGTATCCCATACTTTCGGCTTTGTACCACAAGTAAGCTGCGCTTAGTAAAACATTATTGGAGCAATTCGATGTGGTATAATTGTCAGAAAGATTGCATCGCTAGATCAATTACGACTGAATACAGACTTCGATCCTCACTGGGTGACCCATATTTTTGACCTTGTGCCACAGCTAAACTAAGCTTAGTGAATCATTATTGGAGCAATTCGATGTGGTGTAATGGTCAGAAAGATTGCATTGCTAGATTAATTACGACTGAATACAGACTTCGATCCTCACTGGGTGCCCCATATTATTGACCTTGTGCCACAACTAAACTAAGCTCAGTGAATCATTATTGGAGCAATTCGATGTGGTGTAATGGTCAGAAAGATTGCATCGCTAGATCAATTACGACTGAATACAGACTTCGATCCTCACTGGGTGCCCCATATTTTTGACCTTGTGCTACAATTAAATTAAGCTTAGTGAATCATTATTGGAGCAATTCGATGTGGTGTAATGGTCAGAAAGATTGCATCGCTAGATCAATTACGATTGAATAGATAATTCAATCCTCACTTGTTGCTCCATGCATTCGACCTTTTGTCACATCTAAACTACGCTTTGTAAATCGTTACAAAGAAACTAGACCCACCATTCTCGTTCTATGTAACGTGTCCCTTCAGAACATAGTTGACCATGGCTCTCCACAACTTCCTATCTCGTGTGATTTCTACCATTGCTAAACCTCCCGGCCCCCGTCTCTGCCATCCATTAACACAAGTATGTGCCATAAGTGGCTCGCTGTCTTCACCTATCTCTCGTTCTCTCAATATGCCCCGTGAGGATTAGCATTTTGTGTTCAATTGATTTCAGCTGCCTTTTCCTGATACTGAGTAGAACTGTTCTTTCTGTTGCCATTTTTAAAGACGTCTTTGATGCTTACACGTTCCGTACATGGAATTTCCACTATTTTTCTGTTTTTCCGATGTAAAACCATTTTTTTTCTCATCTTTTTTAAGCAATACTTTCGCTCCTGGCAAATGAAACAGACGCTCTGGTTTATCCCTGCGGTGTCTAATCTAAATTATATATCTATATTATATATTATGGGGAGATTGTCCACCATTCACTCTCATATAAGAGGATAGATAACACATGGCAATCCAAAACTCTTTCACAATTAAGCGTATTTTGGTTGTAAATCCTACTAAAAATTTTCTTCTTTTTTTTCTAATTATTTCACCCCCACCGCAAGTAAGGCAGAAATACCACTAGTGTGCAGGGGGTTACAGGGAGTGAAAATAAGAGAAAAATACTGAGTATAGAGAGGATTGGAGAAAGGACAAAAGTTGAACGGGATTCAAGAAGATAGAAGATGGCGATTGACGTTATTTTCAAATTTTTGCAGATTCTAGTTATCAGGGAAGCAAGTAAATGGAACGGAGCTATTTTAACAGTAAACGGGTGGGACCGAGATGCCAATCTAGTCGAACTCTTAAATTCATGTAGTCAGAGCATCAGGGGAAAAAAGCTCGTCAGAGCAGTTGCTATATAAATATTTGTAGTAAAGACAGAGGGAAGCCGGGCCACGTTGGTGGGAAAGTGACTGTAGTTAAGATGCCAAATCAGGATCGATTAAATCTTACTTATTATAAAACGCAGATTGTGTGTGTGTGTATCTGTTACGTTTATATATTGGATCGGATTTCCTACACTTTTCAACCAATTTCAACAAAACTTCACAGGACAAACGTAAAATCACCTTGTGGTGGTTCTAACAGCGCCAAAATTTAGAAAAACACAATTGTTCTTGCACAAAATCAATTTGAAACACGATTAAGAGGTATTAATGAAAGGGGGACAACTCACTTCGAGTTATACTTATTATAAAACCCAGGTTGATTGGTTGTGTTTGTTTGTGTGTTTGTGTTCCTTTATATATGGGATCGGATTTCCTACATTTTTCAACCGATTTCAACAAAACTTTCCTTTTTTTTTGACAGGTAGTGTTTCTTATTGTCTTGCACACTTTTTTTTCTTTATTTTTACATTCAGAATGCTTTAAAAATTCCATTTACAAGACAATTGTTTATAATAAAATTCTATTCAACTGGTAGACTCATAACGATTGAAAACAATGTTTTTGTTTGAGTTGGGGTTTGACCAATTCGTAAAAAAAAAAAAAAACTAATTAAGACATGCGTGTCCGTCAACCTTAAACAAATAATCTTTGTCAATTTTATTTTTCAGTCTTTATGATGGTCGATACTTGATCAATCTCTTACTGTTACATCCCCGGGCAACGCCGGGCTCTACTGCTAGTTAGAAATAGTTCTCTGGATTTTGTCAGGAACATGTAGATGAATAGAAGGAGCATTAGATATGACAGCAGTATTCAATGCACGGACGAGCGACTTACATTTGAGAATGTATTCTCGTTAGATTGTTAGAGGTACCAGTTTAGAAATTTGCATGCTGTGTTGATTTCGTGCAACCCCTTGGTCTACTATAGGTTAAGATGTTCCCGGAGGAGAAACGAGACACGTCCAGATTCAAAGTCAACTTGTGGGTCATGAGCACAAAAAGAGAAATTTCGTTCTACGCGTCCCCTTATTGGTCACTAAACACGATCATTAACCAAGCAAAATAATGCCCAATATCAATCTACGAATTACACCTCTGCGCTGCCCTACATTTACAATTAGCTGATGTTCAGAGCTGCACCAAATGCACCTAGTCACTTTTACAACTTGACTTCCAGCGTCAAATACGAGGCGAGATCACCAACATTATCGTTTCAAAAAACTGCATTGATCTTATCCCCACCCACAACGCAATCAGTGCACTATCATAGATGTTTTGCCATCAGATTTTACTTAAGGCGTTATTCTGAGCGCAAGAGTCACACGGTGAACAAACTGAACTAATTGTGTCTAGAATTAACTAACGAGAGAATGTATGTTCACACACGCGCAGTAAAGTTTCACCTGATTGGATGCAAAGTTAAATCAAGTCTGCACATTTTCTCGTGATATTCAAAATGGCTTGATACCTTTTAGAGAGAGGTTACGTTAAATCAAGTGCGGCATAGATCAAAGGAAATATAATTTAGATTAGACACCGCAGGGATAAACCAGAGCGTCTGTTTCATTTGCCAGGAGCGAAAGTATTGCTTAAAAAAAACGTCAACGTTGTGATCAGACGAGCAAAAGACCTTATCTACTGAATAGTCTGGGAGTGATATCAGAAAGTTTTGAGCGGTTATTGATTTTTCAATCTATCTCGATAAAATGACTCCGAAAATCTTCAACTCTATCAAATGGCTCTAACGGATTTTGACAGGACAAAAAGCTGATAATCTCTTTCTGAAATATGATTCCTCTCCAGTCTGTTTTCTTGTTTCTTTTCGGCTTTTTCTTAGACAAATTCTACAGATCATTTTTCGAGCTGTTTGCCGCTCACCACGGCACTAATTTTATTTCAGTTATTTTTTATATTCGCCATCTTCATTTAGAAGGTACTTTTCCTCATCTGTGATAGGAGTAGCTCAGACATTCAAGTACAAAAAAAGCATAAAGGTCTTCTTCTCTTTCTTTCTTATTTTCTTTCTTTTTTCCTTTTATTGTTTTTGTTCTTTTAATGAAGAAATTTTTTTAATATGCGCTTTTTCTTTCCTGTGTTTCTTGTGCTAGAGTTTTTTTTTACCCATTCCCCACCCACCATCTTTCCAACTTTTTTTAAATTTTTCACTATGTCTATTTATTGTTTTACTATTTATTATTTATCTTTTTGTTTCCAATTCGTTTGTTTATTCCGTTCTAATATTTTCTTTATTTTAAATCATTTGAAAATTATATATATTTATATCTTTTCTTTATTTTTTTCAGTGCTCAGCTTCTTTCTTTCTTTGCAAACTTTCATTCGTTGTTTATATGAAAATACATGGTAATAGTCATATTAAATATTTCCCTTTTTTATATAACTTTCCTTTAAATTTTCCATACTCAGTTTCTTTCTTTCTTTCTTTCTTTCCTTTCTTTTCTTTTTTCTTTCTTTCTTTGCAAACTTACAGTCGTTGTTTATATGAAAATACATGGTAATAGTCATATTAAATATTTCCCTTTTTTATATAACTTTTCTTTAAATTTTCCATACTCAGCTTCTTTTTCTTTCTTTCTTTCTTTCTTTCTTTCTTTCTTTCTTTGCAAGCTTTCATTCGTTCTTTATATGAAAACACACGGTAATAGTCATATTAAACATTTCCCTTTTTTATATAACTTTTCTTTACCTTTTTTCCATACTCAGCTTCTTTCTTTCATCATTCCTTCTTTCTTTCTTTCTTTCTTTCTTCTGTTGCGTCCCCCACGTGTCGCTGCGCCAAATTTGACGTCTGCCTGGCTGCGTCCGTCGTGCTATCCTGTCCTATGATGACCAACTGGCTTGGTATTGGTCGCGGCACCGAATGTGACGTTCTAAATTTTTGGTGATTCGGATGGGAATCTGGTTAGATTCCGTAACAGCCTTGCCGTTCCCAGCTCGCCTCCAACGTCTGGTTACCGAAGTAACTGTTTTGATTTCTAGTCTAACCTACCCACGTTGTGATTTGATCTTAGGCAGACGAAATCAATCAGTCGACGGGCCGTAATGCAAGCCGAGTTCGATCAAGGGTAACACCGCACAAGTATATGTAAAAGAAAATAAAATAATAACTCGTAAAGTTCAAATGTGTTAAAAAAAGGATAACAATATTTTATATCTGGTTGTTGAATACAGGACTGCGTCTTCTTCCCAACCCGCTCTATGGATTCGTGACATTTTGTGTTTTTTAGGCGAGTCTTAAGTTGTTTGTTCTTTAAGAAACTGGTTCTTGGTGTATCTTCAGGCGATATTCGTGAAACTTGTTTTGGTGGTATGAGTCTAAGTCGTTCTTCAAAAATAAATTGTTCTTGGCTAGAAGTTGAGGTCTTGATGCCTGGAATCTTTCAAGTCAGCTATCTGCGAGGCGGGTGCAACTCCAACTGCCAACTTGAACTCGAACTCAACTGAACTTAAACTCTCAACTGGAACTCGAACTGGTACTGCTTTTCACTCTCTGCGACTCTGCTTCTATGGACGCCGACCAAAACCGGGGTGGGCCTGTCGGCGTTTGAGGTCCCTTGATAATTCCAAATCTACAATCCTCTTTTTTGTTTTCGGTCAGGAAAATTTATTATTTTTCATTTTTGGAAGTCTTTCGTCTTCCCACCTTCTTCTGTTCTCATATTGGTATCTCACCATACCCTCAGAGGCTGTCAACGGGTTTCCCCTCTCTCTCACAGTGGCATCTCACACCTATCCCTTCAGGAGGGCGCAACAGGCCTCCCCTCCTTCTTCATATGATTACCTCCGCCTAACGCTCATGCCACCATCTAGCCAATAGGCGCTCAGGGGCGTGGGTGTGGCCAGACTAGCATCGGTTTAAAAAATCTTGCTCAAAGAAAAAAAATTATCTTCCTTTTTCTTTTTTTTTTCTTTCTCTTTCTTTCCTTCTGCCCGACAACAAACCTTAGACTCTTATCTTAGTCAAATGTCACTTGGACTTTATCACCCGGGGCCTTCGCCAAACAAGTGGGTGGTCAATTGGACGTATTTGCATTCTGTTGCTAATTAACTGTTCTGATAAAATAATTTCGCTATCATAGCCAGCCCTGACAATAAACAGGTGTTTTTCCCAAATGACATGGAGGTCAAGCTTGATCTAATTAATTTTTATCTCCCAGCACCCTGCAGGAGGCCGCGCGGTCATTTTGTTTTTTTCTTAATTAATTTTTATTTCTTTAGAATTCTGTCTCGCAGGCAATTTGACCAGCCTGGAATTTTCACCATTGCCATGGGAAGATTGGCTATATCTTATTCTCTGCCCCGTAACATAAATCAGATTAAATCCAGTATCTTACTTTCCTCCCTTTCTTTCTTTCTTTCTTTCTTTCTTTCTTTCTTTCTTTCTTTGTTCCTTCTTTCTTTCCTTCCTTTCTTACTCTCTTTTTTTCTTTCTTTGCAAGCCTTCATTCGTTTTTTATATGAAAACACACGGTATTAGTCATATTAACTCTTTCCGTTTTTCATATAACTTTTCTTAACTTTTTCCATGCTCAGCTTCTTACTTGTTTTTTATTTCATCCTTTTTCTTTCTTTCTTTCTTTCTTTCTTTCTTTCTTTCTTTCTTTGCAAGCTTTCATTCATTCTTTATATCAAAATACACGGTAATATTAGCTGTTTCCCTACAAGGAAACTTTTGGCATTTATTAACCGAGTAGCCATTACTGCTTTTTATTGAAATCTATAAAATCTTTCTCTTAAAACAACTTTTCAGGGAAGAGAAGTTTTTCAAGTCCAGTAGCTGTTATCGCTCTTTTCCAGTATTTTATTCGAAGTAGTGTGGAATGTTAACACGACGTCAATACAGACGTCAATTCAGTACTTCAATCTATTTTTCTTTTTCTTTCTTTTTACATATTAATTTATCTTTCTCGTGATGTCTTTCCTACTTTGTTCATATTCCTATACTTTCTTTTCTTTCTTGAAACTCCTTTTTGTCCATTTTATTAATATTTTCTTTCTTTCTTTCTTTCTTTCTTTCTTTCTTTCTTTCTTCAATAATTTAGATTTTTTGATCTCTTTGATTGTGTAAACTAACTCAAGTATAAGACCCACACTTATCTCTGCTTAGCACAAACTATACACGCTGCCTTATTTCTATCTACACCCCACTGTAATCTCATCCATCTACTAAGGCACCAACCCTCCTTCGCACTGCTTAACATGTTGCATATTTCCCACGTCTAAACTTTTGTGGCGTCCAAGTGGGAACGGTAAATTATGACACGATATGTTGAAGCCGTGATGGGTACCCATTGTTCGTCCCAAATCCCGGAAGCGAGCCAAGAACTCATCTGTTGCCACTTAACAAGAAAGCGATTGAAAAAGAAAGTAAGACTGCTCTGCAGACTCTGTAGGCCAAAATGGGTTTCAGAGAGAGAAAAGGTTCTTGGAAAGATCAAAGAGGGGATCAAGTCTTTCTCTATGATCGTCTCTGTGTGCTCACGGAAATTTTGAAATGAGATAGATTTGAACAAATTAATATATAGAGAGATAGAGGGACATACAGTGTAACCCGGATATAAGATACCCTGATATAAGAGAAACCCTGATATAAGAGATATAAGTTTTTCAAAATATTTTTGATACACCCTTTATATATATATATATATATATATATATATATATATATATATATATCATGATTCTTTTTAAAATATGATTCCATCGCTACATAAGAGTTCTCATGTTTCAAAACAAGAGCCGAAAACTTCAATATAATTATAACAACAAAAATACTAAAGAACTTTGGATTATTTACCTAACGAGTTCTTTCCTATTTTCTATATATTTTCACATACACACACACACACACACACACACACACACACACACACACACACACACATATATATATATATATATAGTAAAATTGAATTGAGAAGAAATATAAGCGCCACTGCTAGTTTAGCGCCTACATTAAACGAGGAAATGGCAGTTACGCTTAAAGTACTTCTTAATTTAGTCTTACAACTGTTGCAAGTCTGTTTACCTAACATTGGAAGCTGTTTCAAAATAAAATTACACGATAGCGATTTTGATGTTCTTAATAACACTTGTGTTACTATCTATCTATCTATCTATCTATCTATCTATCTATCAGGAGTCAGTAATATGCCATACATGATACACACTTCGATACATGACTGACGAGGCAGATTTTGCCCGCAGTATGTTGCCATTTTTTTCTGCGATGTCCTGGTATTTACCCATAGCTGCGGGAGGTGGCGAAGAAGAGGATTCATAACTTTCCCAAGGGTATTTGCACGTAAGTGAATGTAATGGATTTGACTGGCATTCGAACTCGGCTCTCCGATTACTTTATCGGAGCCTCTATCCATTACTCCAACGCGCCTAAATGAACAAAAAATTGTACAAAAGAATTTAAATATTGCTTTGAAACAGAATGCATTCTTTTAAAGGGACCTTTTTCTTTCCAGCATAAGATTCGTTGAAACGGCAATAATAAAAACAGCGAAACTGAAAATGGCAGACACAGCAGATAAATAAGATGCCACGACTAAAATAAATGTTGTGCTAAGAACAAACAAATCGGTGTAAATAACCCCTTGTGAGTAGAAAACATAAAGAAGAATTACTCAACATCCATTCATGAGACAGAGAACGAAGAAAGTTCTCATTCTGCCTGCAGAAAAGTGGCCAATGAAGCTTGATGTAAACGGTTTCTAGAAACCGTAAATGTCAACAACCCGGGTTATTAATCAAATGAAGTCCAATCGCTGACTCACAAAATCAAGCGATTACTGTTACACGATACACCCTGTCTCATATAGGCAGGCATGTGTTGTTCATTCCGGGTCTCTAACGACTATTTGGTTAGCCCTACATTGTCAGCTTCACACTGAAATTTAAATTGATAAAATGATATATATATATATATATATATATATATATATATATATATACATATATATACATATATATATATATATATATATATATATATATATATATATATATGAAAGGTTACTGCATTTGATACCCATGTTTGAAATAGACGCCGTATTTTTACTTTAAGCATTGTGTGTGATGTCTATCAACCAGCGTATTTGACAAATGTGAATAAAGAATATCTTCTCTCCGGCAAGAAATAAACCTGGGAGCATATTTTTTGTTGATATTTATTGAATATCAATCGATAGACGTGATACACGCTTTTTAAAGTAAAAATAAAACATTAAGCGTCTAATTCATATATGAGTATCCAACGTACTAACATTTGAAGTAAACATATGTGTGTGTGTCAGGAGGCATGGTCGAGTAGTGGATAGTGGCTCGGATTGAGGAATCGGAGTTCGAATTACAGTCGAATCCATTACATTCACTTACTTGTCAATACCTTTGTATTGATGTATTAATTCTCTTCTCCCTCCATGGGTAAATAGCAAGACAGACTGGGTTTTAAATACTTGGATGGCAACTTGTCTAGGAGAAGGACAACTCGTAACTCAAAACCTGCGGAGGATTTTTTTTGGACCTTGTGGTACCAGAAACCCGTGTAGCAGAATTATGGAAAATAACATATAATATATATTTTAAAGTAAAAAAAAAATCACATTTGTGTGTTTTATCTTCTTTTTAAAATATAATAATCTCTTCCCTATATATATATATATATATATATATATATATATATATATATATATATATATATATATATGTATATATATATATATATATATATATATATATATATATATTCCATGACAGTTATATATATATATTTTTCCATGTCAGTTAGTCCGAGCCTTACGCTGCTCCATATATTTTTCTGTAGTTTACTGCTACCAGCAAGCAGAAATATTTCTTCTCCTGATGATGGCAATTTTGGCCGAAACTAGTCGAGGAATCTAAATGAAATAATAATAAAAAAAAAAACAACAAACGAAAGAATATTAATCTACAACCCAGTGTGTCTGAAGATTTTAATTTTTTAATATTTTTTTTTATTATTCAATATATATATATATATATATATATATATATATATATTGAACAATAAAAAAAATTAAAAAATTAAAATCTTCAGACACCCTGGGTTGTAGATTAATATTCTTTCGTTTTTTTTATTATTATTCCATTTAGATTCCTCGACTAGTTTCGGCCGAAATGGACATCATCGGCAGGAGAAATATTTCTGCTTGCTGCTAGCACTAAACTGCAGATATATATATATATATATATATATATATATATATATATATATATATATATATATATATAAGAATATTTATTTTCAGTAACTTTAATGCTATCTAACCTTTAAAAAATCATATAACTGTGAAACCGGTAAAGTTACTTTTAATAAATATTCTTAAAGGCTCCAATTACATTTTCAACTTAATTTTTGGCAGCAACGCTCAATTTTGAGTTTTATCTGGCTCTTGTATAGATAGAGCATAACTGGAAGTATCGGGTTCTTTCAGGATTGGTACAGGGACAAACAATTTCCCAGTGTCTTTAGTGATGAGTCGTATATACGAGTTGCATTTAAGATCTGGTGTGAGTTTCAGTCCGAATAGATGTTCCATGCAAGGATACTCTTGGAGAGTACAACAGTTTATCCTGACTGGAGAAGAAATCTATGACGATGACATATTCGTTTTTGGAGTTATTTAACGTTTAAAAGCTTGTTTCTTCGCCAGTTAGTCCGAGCTTTACGCTGCTCCATATTTGTAGCCTTTAGCCAAACTAACATTGGTTCAAAAAATCAAGTTTTAAACGGAAAGCTGAAACAGTAAGATAGGGAAACTTTTTTTCTTTCTTTTTGGTGGGTAGTAGGTCAGTTCTCTGTAAATTTGAAAGCAATTAAAATATGTTGGCCTGTTTCTGTCAAGTAAATCAGTGGGCGACTTGATCGTGATTGATCAGCTCGACAGGCCAAAAGATAGACAATCGGTTCACGAGAGGCACAGCTAATTAGATTTACGTTTCGTTACTTCATTATGATTGCCACTGAAATCGCGGAGATATATACTTCTTCTTGTATGTGCAGCTTCAAGCCTTCAGAATGTTAGCAATAATGGCTCTCCACAACATGTTCAACTTTGTAGCTCTTTTTTGTTTGGTTTGTCTTTTTGCTAACCCCCTTGCTAACCATATGCACTTTGCTGCTTTCCTCTGTCCCTCTTGCCCTTTCTCTAATTATCTTTCAAGCGTCATATTCTTCAAACAATCTTTCATCATCACGTGACATTCCAGCATTCTTTTCTTTTATTCTAACGTGGTATTACTGTTTCTTTGTTTAGCTTGTAGAAGGAATTTTTGTGATATTCCAATTCACCTTTTGATTTCGATGTCATATTTCCCGTCTTCTGTCACAAGCCTACCTACATGCATTATTTACATTATTCGGACTTATACCCATCTTCATTGCCATATTCACAACGTTTCGGCCGTTGTACGATCCGGCCTTCTTCAGGTAATTGGAATTTCGATACGAACCCTTTATTTCGTCTAATCGGGGGAGATCGTTCTAGTTCCACGTTCCATGCCCCTTCCGGCTGTCACATTAATTTCCCTTTAACTCAACTCTCCAAGCTTTGGTTATCTACTTTATCCATGACCCAGTGGATAAAGACGTTGGTTAGATCCAGTGACTAGACCCAAAGAGTTGTGAGTTCAATACCAGGCCACAGCAGTGGTGAACCAAAACGGAGAGTTGAGTTAAAATGAAATAACTGAGAGATCGGGAAGAGGCATGACACGTGGAACAAGAACAATCTACCCCGATGTACGAAATAAAGAGTTCGTATCTAAATTCCAAGAAGACCGGATCGTACAACGGCCGAAACGTTGTGAATATGGCAAGGAAGATGAGTATAAGTCCGAATAATGTAAATAATGCATGTAGGTAGGCTTGTTCGAAATTCTAATCCTTTGGAGAAGGCCGGAGAAAACAACAGCCTAAATGTCGTGAATATGGCAATGAAGATGAGGATAACAGTCCAAATAATGTAAATAATGCAAGTAATCATAATGCCTCATCTAAGAGATATAGACAGAACCTACATAGATATTTAAAAATTTTTTTCAATGATTGATTGATTTTGTTATCTCCCATTCGTATCCAACATCTTGGGCTGTTCTTTTGTTGACAACATTACATTCTATTTTCTTACAAATGATGTTTATTTTTTAATCTCGATTTCCTTTATTTCTTTTTGTAGGAGTTTTTCTGTGTCTGTTATCAACACTGTCTTATCTCAATATCTTGTGTTGTTAAGATGGTAGCCGCCAATAATGAATCCTGGTACGTCTCTTGGGATCCGTCTACACAACTTCCTGTTATCTGAATATCGAGATTCCAAACATTAACAACAACAAATCTTTTAAATAAATCCTAGAAAAGGTTATTTTCTAAAGGAAAAGTAAAAGCAGAGCTTCAGTTGAAATAACATTTATATATTCTTTTCAGAAATATACAATAGCAATTAAATGTTTAATTTCTCTTGCAATGAACGTTGTTTTATCAAGTAATTAAGAGTGAACAGACTTATGTTATGATGGTCAGCCTACTGTGTGTGAGTTCATAGAAAAGGCTTAGTAGGCGGTTGCTGGTTAAACCCTTCTATTGTGTGCGTGAACAAGGCCTTAGTTGGCTGTGGCTGATGGCTGTCTCTCTTCCGTTGTTTGCGTGTGGGTGGGTTCCTATGTATGCACGTGTAATAGGTTCCAGCATGAATGTCTTTCATGAGGAACTACTATATAAGTAACACCGGTTCACCGGAAGAGTCCTTCTTAGCTTAATTAGTCGACAGTACTGTGTGGCTGGTTTGAATGCAGATAACGGCATGCATTCTATTGTAGCCTCAGACACGACAAAAAAAAAAAAAAAAAAAAGCACAAGAAAGACTTTGTCTTACCGCCATTAAATAAGATTCCGTTAGTATTTTTTTTACATTCCTGCTGTCTGTTGTATTATTACAGAAATTGAAATTTGGTTATACCTTTTTACCGCTGCCACCATGAATAAGATTCCAGGATACTGGCGTAACTTTAAATTACTTTTATTAATAGAAGATAATGTTAGAATACATGTTGTTATCGGCATTCAAACCAGCCACACAGTACTGCCGAGGAAGTAAGCTAAGAAGGACTCTTCCGGTGAACCGGTGTTACTTAATATAGTAGTTCCTCATGAAAGGCATTCATGCTGGAACCTATTACAGTACGCACATGTAAATCAAACTGACTTCAGAAATTGTTGTGAGCTCTGAGAAGCAATAAGCTTCTATTTTTATGTCCGTATCGGAGATCGAAATTTAATTTCACATAAAGGTGTGAAATTTTTTAATACGAGGTTTTCATTGGTTTAAAAATAATTTCACACTGGCTTTCAAAAATCTTTTTCTCGAATTTGCGGGAGTGGTGAATTGGGCTTTTATTATTTTGTAAATGAGCCAAAAATAACACTGCAACTACGTCCGCAAGTCAATTTTAAAAAGAATATTTAGACATTTGCAACGCGATTAAAAGATTAATGTTGGGGCCGACATTGAGAATCCAAATTTATATGGGATCAAAAGAAAAGACTAACACGTTTTTAAGTCAATTTTAAAAAGAATATTTACACATTTGTAACGCGATTAATTTAACCACATGCGAATCATTTTCTATATTTCACCATCATTGAGGCAGATTCATGATTCTCTCCCTCGGGAACTTGACATCTGTCCGAGTGACTAACCAGTTTAAGCAGATTTTGCGAATTTCCAGAGGGTTGAGGGTCTTCTCAATAAGTGAATTTTGTAGAGATCGAAACAATTCATAATTCGAAGCTACAAGATCAGGTGAGTACATTGTGTGTACTAGAACATCCCCACCAAGCTGAACCAGTATCTGTTTGGTAGTCTAAATGGATGAAGATAATTTAGGCACCCTGGCCCCTTTTCTTTGATTGCTAACTTTAATAGATCCAATTAAGAATAATATTAGTATGAATTTTACATCTTATTTTGCGAAAGGATCTCGTAAATATATATTGGCGTACCAATCCCACTGTCTTAGAATACCTTTTTTGTAGTTGTTAGCAGTAGCTTATTTCATCTCCCCCAGTACCTTTTTCAGTTCACATTGTCGTAACTGATCTACTTTCTATCTCCTGTGTTCATGCTGTCTAAAGATGGTTCGTTTTTGTGGCGTTTAAGCAGAAGGTTACAGATGGGAATTATGTTCATTAATTTTTTTCCAGTTAGATCGTGAATCCTCCAAATACGATATCTATTCAGGTACAAAAATGTCTTGCAACCTTCATACAATATACTTAGATTATTTTGGCAATTTTTTAAGCAAATATTCTTCACCGAACTTTCCCGGAATTTAAATTATGTCTCTTGAGCAGATATGATCAGGAATGATTGTCGAAGATTTGTTGTTTAAAAACAGTAATTTGTACTTTGCTAACCTGACGCTTCTCTGTGAAGAGTAATTCTAATTGATGAAAAGACACCTAAAGGTTATTTAATTATAAAAGAAAACAAAAAAATATTCCATTGATATCTTTAGCTATTAAACTTTTATTCATATCGACAGACAATGACTCTTTTGAGTTCGTTCGCCTCGTTAAAGATTCAGACACTTTCGATTACGTTTTATTGCAGACAGCTTGGTGGATGTGTGGGTGGTGTAATTTGTAACTACTTCAGTCAGCTTCCTTTTATTCACTTACGTGCAAATGCTCTTCGATAAGATATGAATCCATCTTTTTCAAATAGTAGAATTTGTATCTGAAAAAAAAATCATTGCTGTCCTAAAAGAATAAATTGTTAATGCAATATTCACTCATAACAAAGGGATCATTCTCCCAATCCAAAACGTGTCTGCTTTAAATAACCCACAAAGGGTTGATAAAACGTAAAAAAACAGGTCAATCAATCAACATATAGACATACTGGTAAAATCGTTCTTAATGCCTTTCGCTTTTTTTATATAACAAACAAGAATGCTAACTGGGGGGGCGGTTTCGTCAAAATTTTCTAATATTTCTAATTTTCAAATATTTGAAATTCTCCAAAGCAAAAGCTATATAGTCAGACAGGTTGGAAATATGGCGGTGCTATATGCGAAAATGTGTCGGTCACAGTTTGGTGGTGTTTTGAAAATGCCCGTCCGAGAGAGGAAAATATATGTTAGAAAATCTTATTTACACAAAGGCTTCGACTCGAATTCAACTCGATACGCTAATAACCCTTTTCCTAATATTGATGCTGCTGCCTTGCATCGAAACCTGGCTCTCTCCGCCATCTATCAAACAAGCTCCGGGTTAAGCACCCTGCAAAATAAGACACACTCGTTTGTGTACAGTCATCTGAGCATGTGTTTTCATTCACTCGCATGCACAGAAAGAACAGAAGAAAAACATGTGAATGTGTCTGAAGAATAATCATGGAGTATTGATTAGCGACTTGGTTTGGCAGCCATTGTTAATCTTGTGCACATTGATTGTTTTATAGAGTAATCGAATATTAAGTCTCCTCTCGCTCGATACAAATCTTTTCGTGTTTCATTTTTATTCTTTAGACATCGATCAGAATGCATTCATATCTAGCTACGCGATATACAATGGCATGCAAATGTTTGGGGCTAACAGCATAAAATGATTATACGCCCTTATTTTATTAAAAAGGTAAGATTATTTATGTTATAGTGGAACACACCTATTCTATAGTTAATAGACTCTCCCACCTATAATAAGTAGGAGTAGTAAGAGTAACGAGTCGGTGTGTCAGTCAGTCAGTGAGTCGATGTCGGACGACAGTTAGTCGAATACGAAAGTATCAGCGACCACCACAAGATTACTCTCCGTAATGCCTATTATATCAAGTGCTTAACGTTTTGTACGTGGAACCTATTTTAGGACCGACTTAGTACAAATACAAGCATCCACTGCGAAATAACTCCACAACAATTTACCAGTATGCTTTTATCAGGCGGCACGGTGGAGTAATGGATAGCGGTTTGGATTGAGGAATCGAAGATTCGAATTCCAGTCGAATCTATTATATTCACTTCACTGATAATACCCTTGGGAGAGGTTTAAATCCTCATTTTCTTCTCCCAGGACAGGACAGGGCAAACCGGGTTCTGTAGATAACTCGTCTACCGCAGAAAGAAATAGCAACTTATAGTCATGTATCGAAAGATACATAATCACCTAAGCGTGTATCACGGATGACGCATAACTGTCTGATGCCTTTATTTGTAGTGTTTGGGGACGCTGGAAACAACTTGTTGCGTTTTCTTAGCTGCTGTGTAACAGGAGATACGTTGTTTTGAATAGCTTGAAGCTGAAAATTTCAATGCAAACCAAATGTGTCAAAGAAAGATCTGAGATAGCAAAGTAATGATAATATGCAAGTTCTTAAGTAAGATTTATTTAATCTGATTAACATGAGTATCGAGGGCCTTGACAAATAATTGTAGTTGAAAATTAGTTTACTTTTATAGAATAAAATCATGTCTATATTTTACTGTCGAAACAAGCGTGTAAGTTTAGATTTTGAAGGGGAAGATGACACAACGGCATATAGCCAGGCGGCTGTGAATTTCCAGAAACAGTGTTGAAACCATCCAAAAGACTTCTGGATGTTCTTGAAGTGTAAACAGAAGCGGAAGACCACAAAAGTTTGACAAGAAAGATGAAAGATTGTGTCTCAGTCGGCAATCCAGAATTAACAGTCAGACAAGAGAGGAGTGAATTTTAATTGTTGCTGCGAGATGAAACTTCTAAAACAGAACTTACGGTTACATCTAGCCAGTTCAAATTTAAGATGATAAGATTTAGTTAGTATTAGCGCTTCAATTGGGGGAAAATGACTCAACAAGTGATAGCCATGTGACTGGGAATTTCCAGAAACAGTGTTGAAACCACCCAAAAAACATTTGCTACTTCTGGGTGTACTTGAAATGTAAACAGAACCGGATGACCACAAAGTTTGACAAGAGAAGTGAAACATTCCATTGATATCATTAACTATTAAACTTTTACTTTTTTATAGTATAAATATAATTCAATTCTATTTACTATAAAAAGTAAATTACTTCACCACCGTGCCGGCCAATGGAAGAAATATGTACATACTCTAAATAACACACCAGCTTTGATTTTATTTTTATATAACAGGAAAGGCGCAGTTAACTCGCCAAGGGCAGATAACTAGCATTAGGAACTTCCGGAAAATGCTACCGGCAAAGAAAGAAAAAAAGGCGCGAACTTCTATTAAGAAGGAACCGATAGACTGGTCGCTCCCTGGGCACGACTTTCTGGGGCCGGGGACAGACTTAGAAAAAAAGAATTACTATGTACCTAGAAGTAAGCTAGATCAAGCAGCTAAAATACATGATTTCCATTACGCTAACAAATATATCTCTACTGAGTCCGCTGACAAACTATTCTACGAAAAAAAGGAGGGATTCGCCGCTAGATCACGCTGCGGGACTTGACGTATATTTCCGACCTGAAGACGGCACTATACATCTTGTTAAGTGTGACGGCACTGACATTGGCATCGAAAATATGGCGGAGAGTGAAAAGAGTAATACCAGCGAGGGTGGTAGCGGCACGGGCTGGTCAGCAGAGGTCATAGTACATTCATTACCGACAGAGTCCACAAACGCGGCTGCAGTATACGTATTCAAAAGACTATCATGATTGTGAGAGTTTCGGTAGTTAATCCAAAATTAACAGGCAGACAAGTTAGAAGTGAATACAGTTTGAAGAGTGAAATTTAAATTGATACAGTGCGTAGTGTATTACAAAAAACTCAACAACTTGTAAAGGTATATAGCAGTGGAACTGAAAACATCTATTTGCTTTTATTTATGGCATATCAACCCCTTTTGTCATTCAGTGACGAAAATTTAACATTTTTTTCTGAAAATATATTCAAACAGTGAAAACATTTTCTTTTAAATAGTAAGGCTGCTGTTAATTATGTGTATATATATATATTTTTAATTATATTTTTGAAATCAGTTTAACTTCTCTTAGAAAATGGAATATGTAAAGTGAATCAGTTTTTTGAAAAAATTCTTTTAAGCGGGTTGAATTAAAATCACTGCATTTAACCAAATTACATAGGAATAGAAAAGTGAAGTGTTCAAAAGGGAACATCTAAAATGAAATGCTGTAAAATGGCGAAAATAATTTTTAATGATGAATGCAAAATATATTTATATAATGATGAAAGATTATTTTAGAAGACCAGTGGAAGAAGTGTTGGGTTGTTTCAAAAGCAATGTTAGAAGAAAACTTGATGGAAACCTAAACAGCGAAACTTACATTTAATACGGTATTATCTTCTGCCAGTCAACGAAAATGGAGAAATCTTTCAGTATGACGGACATCTTGACACCTATGACATGCAGCTAAAAAGATTCTTGTGGGGCAATATGATCAACGTTTAGAAGACAGACCAGCAAAATTTCCTGAATTTAGTATAATCGTGCCATTGTTGTGAGTAGTGAAGAAACAAGACCTCCAGCGACAACCACAATCTCCACGAGCATTGGGAGATTACTGCCAAGAAAGATGGGAAAAAGAATTTCGATTGATAAAATTTTAAATGTTGGTCTTTTTAATGCCACAACGAACTGAAGCAATTGGACGAGACAGCAAAACTAGTTACTAATGCCATAGTTTGGTGTTCTGTACTTTCTGCAATAATATATATATATATATATATATATATATATATATATATTATAATTATTTTAAAAAAAATATGATTCCTTCGCTTTATAAGAGTTATCATGTTTTAAAAACGAGTGTCGAAAACCTCAATATAATTAAAATTAAATTGAATTAAAGTATCAAGCTCTGTTTCATCCTCAAGCGAAAATTTAGGAATAACCAATCTTGAAATTTGCGCCCGGATTAATGAAACCCTGTGAAATTTTAAAAGGTAAGCTTAATTATTAATGCAATGGAAAAATCGATTTTAAATTCTTCTGTAGTTTATTGTTGCTCGTCGCATTTACTCCTCCTTATCTATCATAATGAAGGCCCAATTAAGAGCCCTCTGATAAGGCGGCTTTTAAGCTAGTATTGTAATAAATCTAACATGTCTAGGAAAATTCATTTATTCTTTTTTGATACAGGTTTTTGCAATGAAGCATTTTATAACTTATTATCGGATAATTATTTGCTACATTGGAAACATTTTGACATCTAGCTTTGGCTTCGTTTTAATTTTTTCAGTTCTCCTTATATATCAGGTTTTTAATTTGAGAGACGTAATAACGTACAATTGGATTTCAGACGCCAGCAGCAGCAGCAGCAACCGAATATTTTAAGTGAGTATCTAGTGACGAATAATAATACTGCAACGCCTTGAATACGTTTTTTTTGTTTTATGTCCTGCATAACAGACATGCACATTATAAAGCTTGCTTGCAGTAAAGCATCACATATACACATCAATGCTTACAGAGGTTCCAAAATTCAGTGGTAGTTTTGCAATACTATGGGTCTATCCTTCATCTATCATGTCACATATATTTTCACAGTGGAATGGAGTCTGGGTAAAATGACCACCAAGTACATTTTGTGCGAACATCACCTGGACGAGTATTTTCGTCCTAGAATAACATATTGGAATCCTTTTTAAGGAGACAAAGCAGAATACTGGCGGTACACGGAGATGTTCAACATTAATTCCCGACACCCAGCAAAAAAAAAAAAAAAGAAAAGAAGCAAAGACGAGAAAAATTATAACAGAGTATGTCAGAGTGTGTCAGGAGTTTGGCCTTTGTATAATGGGCGAATACACACTGAAAAGGTCTCTCCTCAAGTCGAATGACGTCCTGGGTATGACGGTAAACTACATCCGCGTCCTGGGTATGGCGATAAACTACATCCAACAGCAAGGTCTCAGATAATGTTTTCGGAAAAAATAATGTTGCCAGCTATAAGTTTTTGAAACAGTGTTGCCTGCTATACGTTTTTTGGAACCAATAATGTTGCCAGCTATACATTTTTTATTCCATACAAAATAGGCATTTAAAATTCATAAACTGGATTTGGCATTAAATAACCCACAGTGGTTGATATGCCATAAAACCCAAACGAACAAACGAACATCAAGTCGAATGTACACGAAAAAGCTATCTGAGTTGAAGTTTTTGTAATGATTTCACCACAAGCAAGTCGAGAATGCTATTAGTACGAAGTGGGTTGCAGGGCGTGAAAGTGAAAGAGAAGAATGATAATAGGGAAGATTGAGGAAAGGACAAAAGAATTTAAGAAGACAGAATATGGCGATTGATGTTGCATTTAACTTTTTGAAGATTTTACTTATCAGGGAAGCAAGTAATCGGAAAGGAATTCCACAGGTGGCAAATGCGAGAAAAGAAATCGTTGGCGTAGAAGTTGCGGTTGCATTTACCTATTTCAACAGTAAAAAGGTGTGACCTACATGCCAAACTAGTACCCCGCTTAAATTCATGTAGTGGGGTTACCAGAGAAAAAAGCTAGAAAAAAGCCAAAGCAATTACTATGAAAATATTTGTAGAAAGACAGAGAAGCCATGTCACGTCGGCGAGAAAGTGACTAAATTCGAGATGCCTGATCAGGTTCGTTGGTAACACAGAGAAAATGCTGACTGGATCCCCGAGAAGTAGCAAGCCTTGTTTTTGTGACACTGTTTGTTACTGGTAATCATTGGAAGGCTTTTTTTTAATAGAAGGAACGATATACTGACAGACGCCTGATGTAAAAAAAAAAAATTGAAGATTTTAATTCTCATGTAGACAGCCATCTGAATTGTGTGCCGGGGTTTTGAACAATGAATCACATAGGGTTGACGTGGATTTGAACTGCGACAGGTCAAATGGCGACAATGATTGACGCTTTTTGGATCACATGCAGAGCAAAACCAGCACACATGGGATCATATTTGATCTCATGTGTGCTGCTTTTGCAATTCGTCGATTCCTACTAGAACCTCATCTACTAGTTTAAGAATATTTATTTGACCACGGTGCTTAGCTGGGAAACACCACTGAGCGAACCGTCTTGAGAACCTAAAATACAAATTCTTTTTGACGTATATATTACTAAAGACGTATGTTTAAGAAAATGTATGTTTTTATGAAGAATGGATCTTACCTCAAACGTAGGTACCCATTACAAATAACCATTATAATAATAAGTGATATGGAGTTAACATACATACATTATATTATTATATTTTTTAATCTCGGATGCTATCTGAATTTTACCAAAAAAAAAAAAAAAAATTCCATGTCTGAAGATGACTGAATCTACAGTCGAAAGTACTTACGTATTTAAGTAAGACCTTATACAGCTTATAATTTTAAAAAACAAGGATCATAACATTCATCGAGTGATTGGTAGGTTAATGCATCATTAGAATTTTATTAGTGAAGGGATTTCGCCATTTCGTTAACTATACTAATTTACTTTTTGCATGAATATATATATATACATATATAGCTACACACACACACAAATATATATATATATATATATATATATATATATATATATATATATATAATTCCGTATATAGTTTTCAGTTTTATGGTTATTAATATCTTGTCTTGCTAATTATGGAAATAGCGATAGAATAACGACAGGCTAGCAAGATCGCGTCTGTTGGAAAGAGACAGCGTAATGGAGAATAGCACTTCCACCATAACGCTGTGTAAACGATTTTGAACTCTATTAAGCCTGAAAAGTGAAATGACCAACTAGAATCCAGGTATTCCAGTAATGGTCAACTTTTGTTTTGCTGCATTTTCCGATCTGTATAGTATGTCCATAAATTTTCAGCCAAAAAAATAAATAAATAAATAAAAATAAAAAATAAAATCTGTATTCAGCCGTTAGTTCTTACAAAATGGCTTCTCCGATCGTTTCCACACAATTAACATATCCGCCTTTACAAGATGCTCCTGAGCGCTATCATTGTCTTTTACGAAATGTGATAGGGAGAATGTCTTTAAAAAAAAAAAAATATGCCGATTATCGTCTGTGGATTCTCTTACTGCAATTAGCTATATCTCTCCTTTCTTCTCTTTTATTGTTGTTGAAAATGTCCTTGCATCTTCAGGCCAGCGGTACCTGGAAGTTGATACTTGAAATGGAGTAAGTGTACGTCTACTTAGATCCTAAGCACTTTCTTTCGCAAGTTCGGCATGTCAAATTTCATGTTGTCTGGAGATATTTAACCCTTTTCTCTAACAGAAAATTCTACAATTTCATAACCGAAATATTTAAGATACCAGAAACATCATTATTAGATGTACGACACTTACCTCCATTTTACAGGGTTTCATTAATCCGTGCACATCTGTCTTCATGGTGAACGAACAGTTGCGTCCCTGGACATTTGCGTCGCGGACAATTGAATACGAGACAACTGCATCCCTGGACATTTACGTCTCTAGACAAAAGCATCCCTGGATAATTGCTTACCTCCTTAATTTTTTGAAGTTAACATTTTTTTAAAAGAGTTGTTTAATATAGAAATTTGCACACCAATACCTTTAATTTCTCTAAAGAAGCAGAAACGTAGTTACCATAAACAAAAAAGAGAAAATCTCTTTTTAAAGCAAGAGAATATTAAGCTAGCATTTTCAGTTCCCTCCAGCAGTCCGTACGACAAACATCTAATAGATTCTGGATTTTAGAGATTATATTTTTATTTAGAACCTATGGCTAAGTTCCGAAAATCAAACACTGGTGGAAAAATATTTGAGGACGAAGAAATTTACAGCTAGAAATATCACAAGAAAAAATGCTGATGAAACAAAAACATACTGGCGATGTGTAGGGCGATCTTGCAACACTGTTAATCTGTCATTGCATTTTAAACAAAAATAAACTTTTCATTTTTCTTTTATTTTGTTCCGTTTATTCTTTTAAAAAAAATTATGATTACTTTGATTGCCTTTTTTCAAAATTTATGTTAATTTCCTTTAAAAGCTTTCAAAAATTATCAGAGATACGCAATTATCCAGGGACGTATTTGCCCAAGTGTCGCAAATTTCCAGGGACGCAATTATCTGGTACGCACTTGTTCGGGATGTAAATGTCCAGTATGCAACTGCCCCAAAACAATGTCTTCATACATTTTGATTCTCACTCTCTTTCATTTCGAGTCTGTACAGCACAGGAACTGGTATGGATCAACATTTGGCGAAATGATTTCCTTTGTCTATGGCAAACTCTTAATTATTTTACCCCAAGCAAGGCAATAAAGGCACCAAAGGTTACTGAGTGTTAGAGAATATGAGAGAAACTCTATTAAGGAGAGAGGTCAATGAAAAACAAGAATTTCGAAGACAGAAGATAACAATTGATGTGCACTTAAATTACGACAGAAGAAACTGTTAGTATAGAACTTCCGTTGACATGTAGCCATTTGAACTATAAAATCATGAGACCTTGTCGCCAATCTAATACTGCTCTGAAATTCATAAATTCTAATTACGATGGATAAAAGTAATATTTATTTTAAATAATGCAAAACTGTGGCACAAGGCCAAATGGGAGGGTATAAGATAAGACTGTTCTTGAATATGTCTTAGCAACAATCACTGACCCAAACATAACCACAGTATTCCTTACACCAAGACAACACATTCTTACCATTTTTACTAGTGCAAACATAATATGTCAAAGACTCTTACTTTTTTTATACGAAATACGGCTTGGAGAAATCACTTCATACTTGAAGAGTATATATATATATATATATATATATATATATATATATATATATATATACATGTATATATATATATATATATATATATATATATATATATATATATATATGTGTGTGTGTGTGTGTGTGTGTGTGTGTGTGTGAAAATATATAGAAAATAGGAAAGAACTGGTTAGGTAAATAATCCGAAGTTCTTTAGTATTTTAGTTATTATTTTTAAAAAATAGTGCTCGATACAAAAGTAGAGCATAAATATAATCATTTATTTAAAAATATGAGTCCAACACGCTACATAAGAGTTCTCATGTTTCAAAACAAGAGCCGAAACTTCAATATAATTATTTCAGTTGCGAGTTCGATACTCACTGAGTGCCTCATATTTTCGGCCTTGTGTCACATCTAAGTTACGCTTGGAAAATCGCTATGTACAACTTTTCCGTGTGCGTATCGGAGTGGGGGGATTTAAAAAAAAAATTCAAAAAAGAAACCCCAATGAATATTTAAAATGACTACAATTTATATATAAGGAATTAAACAAAATAGTGTTAGCATGGAGGCAAACTCTTCAGTACAATTGCTATGAAAGTATTTATAGAAAAGGCTGAAGGAAGCTACGCTACGGCGCTGGCAAAGTGAACGAAGCCGAGGTGCTAGGTTAGGACCAATAAAATTGCAGATTCTTCTTTGGATTATAATAAGTGTAGGTTTAAAACAGGAGAGCTCATCAGAACAATTACCATAAAAATATTTATAGAAAAGGCTGGGGGTAACTACGTTACGGCGGTGTTAAATTGACTGAATGTGAGATGCTAAGTCAGGATCATTGATATTAATTCTTCTTGTAGTAAGCGGCCTTACGATTTAATGCAGGAGAACTATTTTTTTTTTCATTTGGAAAATCGCAGGGAACTTTTTGACGAAACTATTATGAACACGTTGCAACGTGGAACTAGAACAATCTCCCGCGGTGGACGAAAAAAGGGGGTTCACTTCAAAATTCAAATATGTTATCACCTGCAGAAGGCGGGTGCGTACCACGACCGAAACGTCGGCAATATGACAATACCGATGAGGACAATAGTTCGGACGATGTCAATATTGTAAATAGTTAAAATAAAATAAATAAATAAATAAAATAATAAAAAAAAAAAATATCGGTGGTTGATATAAAAATGACGTAAATATATTTTTCTTTTTAATTTTATTTAGTGTAAATTATATATATATGTATGTATATATATATATATTAGGTTGGGGCAAAAATAATGACGTAATAATATCGTTTTTTGCCGTATTTTTGAAGGTCAAAAAACGACATTATTACGTCATTATTTTTGCACCAACCTAATATATATATATATATATATATATATATATATATATATATATATATATATATATATATATAAATAAATGGTGGTACTCGCTTAGAAAAACTTCGGATAGCTCAACTTCCAGTAGAACAAATCGGCATCCGAGGAAAAATGGGGAAAGAAAGAACCAAGAACTTTAAAACAAGCTGAAAACAATCGTCCAGTGTTCAAGCTCTAAGTCACAATTTATTATTATTATTATGTCACGTGGTCATGGCTAATTTTGGTTTTAGCAATAAATACTTTTCCATAATTTTTCCTTTTTGGTCGGCTTTAACCTCAAGATCAGTTTAGGTCAAACCTAGGTAGGTTTGTCTGTCTCCTTAGGATTATCTGATTTATACACACACACACATATATATATATATATATATATATATATATATATATATATATATATATACTCTTCAAGTATGAAGTGACTTCCACGACCCGTAATTCGTATAAAGAAAACGTTAAAATTCCCTTCTATTCTGTGCGACGATAGCCTAGAGGTAAGATATCTGACTGATGTCAAAGCAGTCTTCAAGTATGAATTGTCTTCTTCGAGCCGCATAGAAAAAAAAAAACATTAAAATTCCCTTTCTTTCTGCCACGTGACGATGGCTTAGGGGTAAGATATCTGACTGATGTTTCGATCCAAGCTTAAAACACTGAGAAGCTGTGATACAGCAAAAAAAAAAAAAAAAACTGTCCGTGGATAACTATATATTATAAAATTTTTTACATACGAACAAAAAACAATTATACATCGAAACAAAAATTCATCTTCGTCGTGAATAATTGCTTTTGTCCTTATGAAAAAATTTATAATAAATAACTACTGTTCTACACCTGGTTTGAGCCCCCTTTTGAATTAATGCTGTGAACGTTTGAATTTAGTAGGTCGCTTAATGAGATAAAAGGGAACAAAAACAAAATTATTGGCATTAAGATTGATGGAGTTTATTATATATTAGTCTTTTTACTAAATTGAAGTTACGAAGAGAAAGATTTTAATGTGGGAATTTTCAGACACGCCTGTGTCCTTTTTCAACGAGACGAGAAATAAACAAAAAATGTCGGACTTACTCTTTCGGGGAATATTTGCTGTTAGTTAAATGGCTCACTGTGGAAACTATATTCTTGGAATAAACCCAAATTTCTATTTATTGATTTAATGTATGATTTTGTTTTAAAAATTTATCTTAACTCTGATCTGTGTCTTTCTTGTCGGCTGTTAAATGAAGACGCCAATATATGTATATATTGTCATCCACAGACAGACAGTCTCGCTGTATCACAGCTCATCAGCGAACTAGGATCGAAAACCAACTAAACTGGCGTCAGTCGGGGATTCCACCACTAAGCCAATGGCGCATGGCAGGGATGAAGGTGAATTTAAGCGTATTTATTTTTAGATAAACACACAGTGACTGAGAGAACTCGACTCGATTTACCGAAGAGTCTTGCATTATTAGCAGTAATAGTCACTGTTTACAAACCCACACTTCCTCCCCAGAGAGCTCAACCGAAATAAATTTTTCAGGAGCATACATACATATATATATATATATATATATATATATATATATATATATATATATATGTGTGTGTGTGTGTGTGTGTGTGTGTGTGTGTGCGTGTGTGTGTGTGTAAAAATAAAAAATATCAGAAATCACCACTTTAGTTTATATTTCCATTTAAAAATTGAAAATTCAAATCATTATTTCTCTACCTGGTACTAATTTTAGAAAACAAATTAAATCGATTCAAATCCTACAAATTTGTATTGATATAAAATTTAGAAAAAATTGATTGAGTCGTTATATGCGATTGAATTATTTTTGTCACTAATACATTAAATATAAAATTAAAGCAAATAATGGCGCCGTATCATATGGAACGATTTAACATCAAACGAAACTCAAAGAAAATCAATGCCGAAACGATTTTTAAAGTTGGACGTAATGCTTATTTTAGTTTTTCCAATAACGAGACAGTGAAAAAAGTGCTTTTCACCTACTGTTGCGTTGCAGTTAAGGCCAGACACCAGGTTTCGTTGAAAGGGTGCAGTTTCTTTCAGTCAAACGCTTGTAACTTAAAAATTAACCTTTGGTCTGATCGTTAGCCACAAGTGAAGAACAAAACAATTTCAAGCAGTTAATAAGATTTTATTATTAGGTAGTAAATTACAGCTATAAGCGAATGAAGTAGAGTTGAGGTGTAAGAAAGTGGGGAAGTGTCGTCCTGCGAGGCCTACTTCGTTCCTTCTGTTTTTCTTTGTGCGGGATATTCAGTTTTGTAGACAACAGTTTTCTTTATGTTGTCATCTTCGTTTAAAAATGTAATTCATCTTCCTTCCGTCACTTTCTCGCAGTCTGATCCTCTTGCTCTTGTAGTTTGAAGATGACTTCAATTACTGATAGCCATCGGTCGAAAGTAAATGTTCCGTATCGAGTTGTGCGACATGTCTCGCTGTTCTTAAAATTTAACAAGACAAGTTTGACTCATGTTGCTATACTGCATTGCCTATCAGGATTTATTCCTTTTTATACACTTGATTTTCACCCTTTCATAACAAAGCAAAGCAAAATGAACAACTGCTTTTAACTGCATTCCATTGCAGTTTTGGCTTTGAAGGTAATTACAAGGCGTTTCTTCTTCTTCTTCTTCTTCTTCTTCTTCTTCTTCTTCTTCTTCGTTTCCTGTGTGCCGTGTACCTTCAGGAAGCTGATATTCATAGCTCGCCACAATTTATTGTCCTTTGTAGTTTTTAAGAAATATTGTCCTTTTGTTATCTCTCTTATACTTTGCTCCGCTATCCACTTCCTCAAGTTTGGTAGGTAGGTCATGCATTGTTTTCTTCACTCTTTCTTATCTTCAACATGCCCTGTGAGTATCAGATTTTACAAGCACACTTTTATCATTATATGACCCAGAAATGTCAACTGTCTCATCTTGATGCTAAGCAGAATTGTCCTTTTTTCCCATTTTCTCTAAGCAGTAGATTACTCATGCAGGATAGCATATAACTCAGTATTACATATACGCCATATTTATGGACAGTTATTTTAATTTTGCAAATACATCCATTTAAATTTAACCTGTAAAGTTAAGAAACAGGCTAAACGATAAAATGTGATAGTAAGGTTGAGTTTAAGTTTCCCGGCAAAAGAAAAGATAAAAGTACAAATAAAATGAAAACGGCAAATAATTAAACTATACAATACTTAAAAAAAAGGGTTAAACTTAGGAACACTAAGACTACCTCCTCGGTTATCCATTGAAACTGTAATCTACCGAAATAAGAAAAGAAGCCAATCCCCACCGCGGACCATTTAAAAGATAGTTCGCGCATCGGATTGGTTGTTACAAACATCCAATCGGATCCGCGGAATATGTTGTCTTTTTTCCTCTTATTCTTTAAAAAGGCCAGAGTAGCTGTTAGCGTTTATTTGGAAGAGGGAATCAGGGGTTGATCTCCCCTAATTGGGTCGATTTGGTGAGGGGGAGTATGATGTTGAAAGACCCGAAACTCCCTGATGAACCAAGTCAAAACATCACTGACGACCCCCTCGGTCGCCTACTTAAAAGCGTATTTTTTAACATTTATATTTTGAAGGCATACGTGGTGACATGGTTCAAGAAGAATGTAAGCGAGTTTAAAACGAATATGATGTTTTTTCTTAATTCACATTAAATCAAAGTGGGCTTAGAAACGTAATGAGCATCTGAATAATATTTCCTTTGGAAGACAATCATTTGATGGAGTGCCTGACTTGCTCGCCTGCTGTTTCGCTTATTGTAATACTAACTGATTCAAACAGCGAAAGTCAGAATGTGGGTTATTAAAATGAACAAAACTAATTCAACTGATATTCAATTGTAACGTTGAAAAATATCATTACTCTACACGCAAGACGCTAATGGTCCACTGGCGGACTGCCGATGGCAACGCTAGCGATCCTCTGTTTGCAATGCCGAGACGAACACACCGGCGGTCCGACAGCGGGCCAACAGCGTTAATCGCTAGTAGCATACCACCCATTGGCAGCTAGGTGGCTTGCTTTTAGATTAGCATAGATAAAGCAGTGCAAGAAATCCATAAAGGCTGTGTAAATTACAGAGAGTGGCTTGCACATCAGGTATATATATATATATCCAATCGGATCCGCGGAATATGTTGTCTTTTTTCCTCTTATTCTTTAAAAAGGCCAGAGTAGCTCAAAATTGTCCAAATTGTGTTACAGCCATGGGGTAAATGTCAATCTCACAAAATGTTTCATATCTAAAAAAAAAACCAAAAAAAAAAACCAATAAACTAATGGAGTTTCTTTTTTCCAGGTTTTCAGATAAGACGTTTAGCCATCTTGACACAATTTGTCCTAAGAATCCCACACACAAAAAAAAAAACTCTGTTATTCACCTAGAAAAAGAACAGGTTAAAATAATTTTGTGTCCGCCCCACTATATATATACAACTGATGCATGAAGAAACGAAAATGATTATTCAGGCCTTCAGGAATGGTACCAACATTTATACACTGGCTTCCATCTTCAAGGTCTTTTCAAGAGCCATCAAGAGAACGGTGAATAAATTTAAAAAAAGAGGAAACAGTAGAGAGGATTGAGGAGGTCACAACAGCAAAATAGATCATCATTTCAATTTAGAGCTAAATACATTCTTATTGTTCCATGTAGAGTACAACAGCGTTATAAAAACCTCGGGGAATTCCAGTAAGATATCTTTAATCATTCTAAAGATACAACGGTTCAAAGATTGCTCTAACAATTGGACAATTTTGCTGTCACACGATTTGGACGATTTTGCTGTTGACCCGGCAAATGGGATTTACATAAATACCACCCAGTAAAAGTTTGAAAACAATTTTGCAAACGAAGCAAACAAACCAGTAACAATAGAAGAATTAGCAAAGCCACCTCGTCCAACTGAAATATTTCGGTCTTTTACTTTTCCGTCAGACATTGAAAAAGAACACTTACACTAATTCCCTATGTATAATACGCATTTTTTCTAAAAAATAATAAGCAAAATCAGAGGTGCGTACTATATACAGCTACAAAAATTATTTAAAAAATTCTCGTAAAATAGAATACTAATTATCATAAAACTAAATTAGAATAATATTATTCTATGTTTAAAACCATTTTTAAAAAAAAGAGTAGGAAACGCTAGCCGTAATGCAATTGGAGAGGTACAATTTATAGGGTTTGATTACCAAGAAAGTGGTGCGTATTATGCATGAGTAGAAGCATTTTCCCACACTTTCAGTACAATTTTATGTGTGCGTATTATGGATGAAGGCGTACTATACATGGGGAATTACGATATTCAGTCGTAGAAAGCAAACGACATAAACACGTTAGGAAATGCATTGAAATTCCTGCATGAATTTCTGGTATAAGGAGTAAACATTATTTATATTATTTAGATGGTGGTCTATTGACCTGTAGTTTTTTTTAATAGCACAGCGTTTCGGCTTGTCAAAGCTGCCCAACTTAAAGGAATGAGAACAATCTACTTCCGTAGATTAAAAAAAAATGTTCACTTTAAAATTGCCTGAAGATTAGTCAGATCGACAAAATTCCTGGTGAAGGCCGGGGTGCATAACGATCGGGAACGCAGTTTCATTAAAATGTTGGGAATGACTTTCGAGAAAAATAAGTAGGAGTTAAATAAACACCTATTTTTTTAGATCTGTGCGATAATAACATTTAAATTAAATAGTTATTTGTTGTAAAGATGTGAATGTCGGTTCACTTATTTAGAATAAATAAATAAATTCTCATTTTTTCCCCCCAAATCTATTCCTGGAAAACTCTACTGGAATATTTTGTTTGGCTATTGACCAAGCTCCCAAGAGATCCAGCTGTTCTTTAAAATGAAATTTTCTATTATTACGACTACTACTACTACTACTACTACTAGTAGTAGTAGTAGTAAGAAGTCTAACTAAACAAATGTTAGGTCATTGCTTTATCCGTTTCTACGACTCAATAAACAAAAGTTCTGCTATGTCAGTTTTATATAGTTTTTTTTTTCTGAAGGTGTCTTTGTTTATATCGCATTTTCAATTCAAGGCAATACGCTATCGATTTTCCGGACAACTGCATCTTTTTGTCTATCCTCTATCTTTGTTTATCTTGAGATTGTCGTTTTATCATTTTTAAGGAGCAAAACAGAATTAAAAAAAAGATATGGCAAAAATCGATTCTGTTTATTTAATGTTTTCGCATTTTTGACACGTACAATTGAACAATATAATTATTTTCCGCCAATGATTTAAAAAATAGCATATATATATATATATATATATATATATATATATATAGAGAGAGAGAGACAGAAAGAGAGAGACAGAGAGAGGACACACTGCCTATGTAACCTTTGTATTAAACAAACACGTCAAAACTTTCCTAAGCTATATGATATATCATATAATTATTAATAATTAACGAGCCAGCAAGTCATAGTTATGACAAATACAAAAAGCGGATACAAAATTCATTGAAGAATGTTTTATTAAAGAAATCAATTACGATAAGAATGATACTGATTATCATGATTATAATGTTTCATGACCTTTTATATAAATTACATGATTGCTAAACTTTATTAATCCGATTCATTCCCTGTAAGTATTAGTGGCAAAATGGATAAAGGAAATACTATGTGGCGCCTTTTTATTGATGGAGTCACGTGGATGTAGGGCAAGGTTATAAACGGCTGTTAAAATTATACATCGAGAGAAACGGTAAAGATGCAGGAACGCTTAAATTTAACATTAATTAAAAAAAAAATTGGCTGATTGTAGGCTGGAAAATAATTCATCACTCAAAAGACTTTAGGAGTCTATCGAAAATGGGAAGAGAAGACTGTGCAGCTACTGACCATAAAAGGCAGCCTGATCTAACTCTTGTAAAAGTAGAGGATAGCAGGAGGAGTCAGATACTGGAACGGTCTAGTAAATCGACTATTTTACCAGATTCTTTAGCAAAAGATCGTATGTACAAATTCTATTTGAGATCAGGGTTGGAACTTAAGACACAAGAGTCGCTCAAGTCAAGGGGCGTCCTAATTTAATAACTAAGATGTCTGAAAATATATATACATTTTTGCAACTCTAGCTAATTATTTTTACATTTTGGACCCTTTTTTTATAAAGATGCAGACTTTCATTTAGGTAGCTTCGACTTTTATTGTTATTTTTCGATTTTTATTGTTTTTATGTAGGAACCTGTACCCAAATTTACAGTAGCAGACCCAGGAATTTGTTCTCTTTCTATATATTTCATAAATTATATTCCTCTTTAATTAAAACTGCATGACGTCGAATTTATGTTCATATTTATTACGATGAACGATTAATATATTGAATGTATTGTTCCTCTTGTACGATCATCAAAATTACGCAACGTCGAGCCTGGCCAGTACCTAGATGAGTGACCACTTGGAAATACGGTGTGCAGTAGACATGGATGTGAGGGTGGTGTAACGGATAACGGATAGGAATTTTAAATTGGAGTGCCGAGTTCCAATTTCGTCGGGTTGGTAATATACACTTGCGTGCAAATAACCTTGGGTAAGTTATAAATTCACCTATGCTTCCCAAACTATGGGTTAATTAGTAGGACATGTGTCAGTAAATAATTATTATTAAAAAAAAAAAACAAATCTGACAATTTAAAAATGTTTTCTGATTTTAGATAACCTGCAACGGGTTGATAAACCATAAAGTACAAATCAGTCAAAATAAAAGATTCCTTTTATGTTCATCTATTCTTTTAGTGAGATTTCTACATATTTCCACTATGTATTTCTTGTGACATCGTGTAAATTCCGACTTGAGGTATTAGGTCAATGCTATTTTTTAGTCATTAAATCTCTCATTGTTTTTAAGAATTTGTGTCAAAATATATATTAAGTTATAAATATATAAATATATCATAATATATATATATATATATATATATATATATATATATATATATATATATATATATATATATATGTAAAGATGTAATTCTTTTCAAGTGTAGTCGTTACTGACAATAAGAGGTTATTGCATATTTTACCGGAAAATAAAATGAAATTAAATCCCAAACAATGAATTTACTCTCCTTTCTTGTTTTTAAATATGATTTAGTAGTTTTTAGCGCTTCAATCCTATAGAGGGTAAAGGCCTACCTTATATATGTTTAATATATTATACTACATTAACAGAAACTGTTATTAGGAGAGCGCCAAAATCTGAGACCACCAGATATCGGACATATAAAATGTTTTTAGCCCGGATTCAAGTGTCCACCTACAAACGAGGTGAACCGTTACCATGAGTATATAACTTAAGTAATATGTTATAAATATAAAATCTACATAATCCAGTAAAAGCTATCACTGTAAAACCATTGTATAAGACCATAAAATACCAAGCAATGCACTTGTGTAAAACAATTAAATATCTAGGAATGGGACCGTAAAACATCCAGGAGAGTGATGATGTAAAACTTCAGGAAGTTAAATGCTGTAATAAATTAGTGACAAGGTCTCATCATTTTACAGTTGAAATAGCTTGATGAAACCGTCAGTTCTATCGCACATCTCGCTTGTAGAACTCTCTTCCGACTTTTTTGCTTCCCAGTTAAATTTGATCCTCAAAATTTTAAATCCAATGCCAATCGTTATCTTTTGTTTTCTTAATTCCTGTTCTTATATAGTTCTCTGGTATTATTAATGTTTTTTTCTCATATTTTCTAACACTCCGTAACCCATTGCATCTTAGTGGCTTTATTGTCTTTCTTGGCGGGGGCGGATAATTAAAAACAATAATTATAAAATATTCAGGAAGAGGCTTGTGTAAGTGGATAAGAAACGTTGCAGTCTTTTTTCTTACTCCTGACATTTTGAAGAAACTACGTCTGGGTTAAGGAAACACAACAGACTTGACTTGGAAATCGCAAGTAAAATCTGCTGTGTTCCAATCGAACTAATACCTTTTTCTCACGTCCCGCTAAGGGTTAAATAGCAGTATTCCCTCGCGAGACTTGGGTGGAAGCCCCGTCCTGGGTAAGACGTCCAACAGCAAGGCCTCTGATCAACAGGAGTGTGGAAGCACCTCTTAATTGCTAGTGTTCCCAGGTCCATTATGATCAGAGGTGGTATCAACTGTTAGGGTCCCAGTTATGGGCAAATTGTTGAACCCCCAAAATAGGGCAAAACACCATGAAAGTGTAAAAATGTTTTTTAATACCAGAAATAGTTTGTAAAAAAAAAAAATACCATAAATACATTATTATCTGCAATATATTTTAGGCAAAATTTTTTTACCAGCAATAGTTTTTTGAAAAAAAAACTATTATCAGAAATAGATTTTTTGAAGGAAAAATATTACTAGCAATACATGTTTGAAAAAAAATATTACCACCAATAAAAATTTTGTCGGCATTAAATAACCCATTGAGGTTGATATGCCGTAAAACAAACAAAAGCAAACCAATCTTGGGTGGAAGCCATTTTAAGAGGAGGACAATTACATAGAGAAGGGAAAGTACATCGAGAGATCTTTTCCCTAAAAGTCATAGCAATTCACAAATAATGAAAAAAATAGTATTTGGAGAGAGAGACGACGTCCTGAAGGGATATACCATATTTAAAAAAAGTGAACTTAAAAAAAGAGACACATTTTTTTTATTTATTTTCGGCATATGTGTACCGTTGCCCGAATGTAAACATACGTAGACGTGCTTGCAGACGTCTGCATGGATACGTATGCTTTTGTTTGTGACGATTATCCATACTAATATATTCAGAAGTTTATTCGCTTCCCTTGTCGGATTGAATAAGCCTCGAGTGGAGGTTTGTTTTGGCGAAACATTCATTGCGTACGGATATATATATATATATATATATATATATATATATATATATATATATATATATATATATATATATATATATATATATATATTCTTTTCCTGCTATTTTTCTTGTTTTTGACTCTGACTCAATAGTCACTCTGTACTTCCATATTTAATATATTTTATTTGTTTGGAAATGATACTGATACCGATCCGAATATGTATCATCCCCGTCCTGACCTGGGTGGGATGAAGAGGGGGCATGAACGATGCAAGTATATATATATATATATATATATATATATATATATATATATATTTGTGTGTGTGTTTACTTGCGTGCGTTTGTGTGTGTGTGTGTGTGAGAGAGAGAGACAGACAGATGGCGAAAATGAATGCGAAAATGAATGCGAAAATGTTTCGAAGGGGAAGAAAGAAAATAAAGAAAGAGCTCATGATAAATACACTGATAGAGAAAGAGAGAAGTTAATAGACTGAGAGAAAATAGAGTGACGAAGTAGAGAAAGAAGCAAAAATATGAAAAATAAAGAAAGAGGCAAAAAATATGAAAAATAAACACAGACATTAACGGAAACCAAAATATAACAAAAAAATGATTCATGATTAAGAGAGGGAGAGAAAGAAAGTGAGAGAAAGAAAGTGAGAGAGAGAGAGGCAGGAATATAGAGAGAGAGACACACACACACGCACGCACACGCATGCATACACGCATACAAGTGAGGGAGAGTGTAAGAAAGTGAGAGAGAAAAAAATTAACATTTTGGAGAGCAAGGAAAGAAGGAATGCATTGATGATCAAAAGCGATAAAAGAAAGAAAGAAAGAAAGAAAGAAAGGACGAAAATGAAAGAGAGAGTGAAAAAAAAAGAAAGGACGAAAAAAGAAGAAAGGGCGAAAAAAGAAAGAAGGAGTAAAGGAAGAAAGCATGAAAAATGAAAGAAAGAGCGAAAAATAAAAGAAAGAGCGAAAAGCGGAAAGAGCGAAAAACAAAAGGAAGGGCGAAAAAAGAAAGAAAGAAAGAGCGAAAAATGAAAGAAAGAGCGAAAAAAGAAAGAAAGAGCGAAAAAAGAAAGAAAGAGCGAAAAATGAAAGAAAGAGCGAAAAAAGAAAGAAAGAGCGAAAAATGAAAGAAAGAGCGAAAAAAGAAAGAAAGAGCGAAAAATGAAAGAAAGAGCGAAAAATGAAAGAAAGAGCGAAAAAAGAAAGAAAGAGCGAAAAATGAAAGAAAGAGCGAAAAACAAAAGGAAGGGCGAAAAAAGAAAGAAAGAGCGAAAAATGAAAGAAAGAGCGAAAAAAGAAAGAAAGAGCGAAAAATGAAAGAAAGAGCGAAAAATGAAAGAAAGAGCGAAAAAAGAAAGAAAGAGCGAAAAATGAAAGAAAGAGCGAAAAAAGAAAGAAAGAGCGAAAAATGAAAGAAAGAGCGAAAAAAAAAAGAAAGAGCGAAAAATGAAAGAAAGAGCGAAAAATAGAAAGAAAGAGCGAAAAATGAAAGAAAGAGCGAAAAACAAAAGGAAGGGCGAAAAAAGAAAGAAAGAAAGAGCGAAAAAAGAAAGAAAGAGCGAAAAAAGAAAGAAAGAGCGAAAAAGCTAGTAAATGCAAAAAAAAAAAAGAAAAAAAAGAAAAGAATGATTAAAAAAGCGAAATAAGTAATGAATGAAACATAAAAAAAAGAAAAAAAGAAAGAAAGTAAAAATAAAAGAGGTTCTGGATTTATTTGCCTGTTGACATGTTTTGCTGTAAACAGGAAAGTATGGTTATTTACCTGGCACCATATTTTTGCTGTTACCAACCTTGCAGAAACCTCCACCATTTTCCTTCCTACATGACGTTCCCTCCCTTCTCTGTCGTTGTCCCAGCCCATTATGTTTGTATCTTTTACGTTCTTTTTCTTTGTCTTTCATCTCCTTTTTCCTTTGCTTTTAATTATTCTCCTTTTTTCTTTATCTCTCTATCTATATCTTTAATACAGTTTGTTGTCTAAATCCACTTCCGGTTTCTCTTCTCGATCCTCGTCTTCCGCCGTGCTAGTCTCATTCACTATGGCCTAAGCAATAAGAAGCCATGCATGTCTGTCGTGGCTGTAAACAGGAAACATTTTCCTTAAGTATAAAAATAAAAAAAAAACAAATCTTTCCTCACAACTAAAGAAATAAATCAAAATCAAGCAATTAGTAAAATGTAGAGAAGAAAACGACAAAGACCTGTACACTATAATAAATAAAAAGGAAGCAACAACATTATCTTCTTATAATACTTTTTATCATAAATTTTAATTTGGTTTTTCTTGCAAAGGAGACCTTAGTTCGAATCCTAACGGGAGCTTAAGCTTTAGTATCGATGCGCGCGTTTGTTTTTCTCGATGACGCAGACTCCAGATACCAAGTGGAACTCATATATACAATCCATTGCTAAAGATGCTGGGAAAATGATAGACTCATTGTATCGTTCCTGGAAGTATCTCACTCGATCCTCTATACTTTATCCTTTAGATCAAATGGTTTTCAACCTGGGGACCACATGGCCACAAGGCCACAAGAGGTCTATGTAAATTTTACGGGAGCCACAAAAAATATTGGGATTTTTATAGGGCCACAAATTCATTGAAAGTAGCCATAGTGCTGCAAACCTGTTGCGCTCAATATTTTTGTTCTGATAAATTCAAATTATGCCAATGAAATGTATCTTTGAGCTTCATTTCCCAATGAATATCAGGCTCAAAGATTACATTAATGATTAAATAAATGATAGTGTTTTCCTGTATGTATTATCAAATAATTTTTATTTTGCAAAATTTTTTTTAATTCGTCTGTGCATTAATGCGTGGAACTGTTTGGCAGAAATAAAAAAATATATTTCACTTAACTCGTTTGAGCTTTAAAAAAATGTTGTTTTGAAATTTATATGGAGGCATCTTAATGTTTATTTGTTCCTGAAATTGTAAAAAGATATTTTGTTAAAGTAAACGACTAGGAGGGTACCATAAAAAATCAGGACTGAAAAGGGTGCTATGAATAGAAACAGATTGAGAACTACTGTTTCAAAATAAATAAATAAATAAAATAAAATAAAAAAACGAAAAACGGACTATTGTTGTTATATCAGGTCTGGAGCTGCTCAGTCCTCATTCTGGAACTGCTCAGTCCTCATTCTGAAACTGCTCAATCCTTATTCCAGAACCTAGTGAGAGCTCAAAAACTTTACACGATCCTTCGGGAGATGGCTTATTCTATACTCTGTGCTCTTTCCCCCATAAGCGTAACGTTACAAGCTTATCTCTACTCAATCGCTATTTCTATGGCAATTTTTAAGGTGATCTTCTTTCGTTCGTTTCGCCAGTTTAGACATTTCCAACTAGTATATACGTCCACGGAATTAAATCAGCCTCATTTCCTACGCATAGCAATCTAAAAAACAAAAATTAAATTCCGGCTTCTTTATTTTAAATAACAGCTATTGTGGAACAGTAGATGCTTTCCCTTATTCTTAATCTCTTCAAATCAAGGATCAAATGTTATCTATCCTACATATTTTCATGATCTTCACAATCTACCAACTACATTTGCATACATGGGCGCTTATTGTAGAACTCATCCTTTACAACACACTGACGAATCTGTAAATACGTTTGCCAGTAACTTACAATTATTAGATTGACTTGCTTGGGCAGATACGCCTGCTTCTATAGTAATAGGTAACTTATTTAAAGGCAAAGCCATTATTGATGTTTTCATAATTACATATTCTGATTGGATTTTATTTTCGGGAAAAAGGCTAAGGCAAGAATCGATAGTAGCAGCAGTTAATATGTAGTTCCTACTGACGATACACATAGCATAAAGACAGAAAACTGATCCGTATCTGATTCAACCGACTATACGGACTGCTATTCTCTACTCTATTCAACATACTATTTCTCTATTCGGTTCACTATACGGAATACTATTCGTGCGTGTATTATCGAGCAAGTACTATTAGTGCGAGTGTAATTCCAAGGTGTTTGACACCAGTATCGTTCAACGGCGTTACTATAGTTGTATCTGCAATTACAAAGTCTCTACTACAACGAGCATTATGAGAGTGACAACGAGTATTCGTTGACATCACAGAAGTGGCAACGAAGGTTCGTTGATATTGCAAAACATGCTAGTTCGACACCAGTGACTAGTGGTATACTAGATTTCATCTATTAGGTTGGTGCAAAAATAATGTCGTTTTCTCACATATGTTACTATGTGAGAAAAAAGAGACATTATTTTTGCACCAATATAAAGATTGGTAAAAAAATCCTATTGTGTCAAAAGCCTTTTCACGCTCATTTGTCCATTACGTATCTAATGTCGATAATCATTAAAAAAAAAACCCCAAAAAACCGCGCGTTAAGAAGGATAATAACCTTGTGAAAATGGACATTCGGTTTATTATTAAGTTATCAATATTTGAATGTCAGTAAGACTTCGGTAGATTTAGAAACCTATGTTCTTTCTTTATGCGTCCTGTCTCTTCAGGACATTAACGATCATGGCTTTCCACAAATTCCTGTCTCTTGTAACTCTTAATAAACTTCATTTTTGTTATTTCTCCCAAATCTGTTCCGCCATCCAAACTCATCAAGTATTCTACGCGTTGTCTTCCTCTGTCCATCTTACCCTCTATCTGTCCCGTGAGTATCAGATTTTCCAAGCTCTCTTTCCTATGCCCTAGAAACTGCAACTGTTTCTTCCTGATATTATTTTTTTTCTTTCTATGTGCCGTGTCTTTTCAGGACGTAGGCGATCATGGCTCTCCACCTCTTTCTATCCCTTGCAGCTCTCAAGAAGTTTCTTCCCTCTGCCACCTCCCCCAGACCACGTTCCGTCATCCACTTGCTTATGCCTGCCAGGGCGTTAGGTATGTCATGCATTGTTTTCACTTGTCTCTCTTTCCTTCTATTCGACCTGTGAGTATCAGATTCTCCAGGCCCTCCATCCTCATTATGTGTTCCAGGAACTTCAGCTGCCTCTTCCTGATGTTAAGTATAAGCCTCCTCCTTGTTTGCATCCTCTCTAAGACCTCATCGTTACTCACACGCTCGGACCATGATATCTTTAGCATCCTTCTGTAGAGCCGTATCTCAGTCGCCTTGAGGCTCTTCTTCATCTTTGAGGAAATCGTCCAACATTCGCTGCCATAAAGAAGGACAGATGTCACGTAACAGCTCAGTATTCTTTTCTTTGTTACTAAAGAAATCCTCCTGTTAAGTAATAACATCTGTAAATCGTTTCGCGTACAGTCGTATGATTTAAAAATTACTAGTATCGCTCCCGTTATCGATAAAGTTAAGAACACTTCACTATGAAATACCATGTTCAATAAGTGACCATCGATGTCTGCATATGTGGATGCAAAACATGCTGTCCTTTAACATTAACATTCTACGAACAAAAACTGGGGGTTATTTAAAACTATTGGCAGCCTATAGAGAATTACCTTACAAATAGTGGAAATAAACGAATCTTGAACTGACAGATGGACAGATATATTCGTATATGCCACTAGATCAACTGATGTCTCTATATAACACATCTATATGATAGAGAACCACTCAATGAAGAGTGGCTTTCTATCATTTTCTTGGGCGGAATTTAGTATATAAAAGACCAACAGCCTGTGGAATATACGATAAAATATGAATAAAATGAAGACGAAAGAAAATGCTACTAAAAATAATAACGATATTACGTCTTCTATATGTCGTATCAGTTTATGTCTCTCCGCATCTCCTGATGCTACTTCAAGAAAAATCTCTCCAAAATCGAAACCGTAATGTGGAATTGGAATGGAAGCAGTATAGCACATACCCAGAATCCATCATAAAAAAATCAGGATATGGATTTAATAAATATTTAAATAACTTTAAATAACTGTGTATAGATTAGTCGTGGCAAATTTAGTGTAGGCGATAAGGAAATTGAGCGTAGAACTGGCTCTACTAGAGCTAGTTTCACCCTTTACCGCACATTGCTACAAAAATAAAACATTAAGCTGATAACACGAGCCATGTGCTTAAATAGCTCAGTCAAATCGAGGCTTTTGTATGGATGCCACGCATGTTGCCAAAACCGTTCAGAAATAGGGAAACTGCCAGCTTTCTCAGATCAATTGTTAAAAATGGCTTTAAGTCAGGGGAACCTATGGGTCTTGGTGATTACTATACTTCTTCGAACCTTGTGCACTGGCGCTACAGAATCACAATTAACTGTGCCAAATAACAGAAATCTCATCACTTAAGAATTTTCAACAGCAGCCCACAGCTAAAACGGATACCACATGTTACGGTTGTTGCCATTCCATAATACTTCAAATAAAATATTAGAAAGAAACCCACAGTAATACTGGATAAAGTCCTAACAGCTACTGGACTTGAGAAACCGATTTTCTTGCAAGATTATTATAAGAGAAAGACTTTATAAATTTCAACCAACGATAGTATAAGCTGCGCGTATAATGAATGCTGGATGTTTCTATTAAGGAGACGAATAATATTACCATTACATATTAGTGAGTTGTGACTTTCAGTATACCTAGTTCTCACTGTTCGTACATCCATTTGCACAAGGTTGTCTTGTACGTGTTAAATTCTCGACGCCTTCTTTCATCCTATTGCGGGTACTGACTTTCTCAGGAGCAAATTATGGGATTAGTTGATTTATGGGCGCAGAAAAGGTTTGGTTATTGGGGCTAACTCGTAAAAAATAATGGAAACGATCCCCAATTATTTCGGATACTATCCGGAATAAAGCAATTTTAACTCGATGTACAACGCAAGTATTAAATGAGGCAATTGAAACAAGTGAATTTAAAATGAACACGAAGAGAAAGATTTCTTTATCAACCAATAACAAATTATTTGGATATTTTATACATTGTGTGATGAATATAATAAGAACCTTGAAACGAAGGGTAAGTTCACAGGGTACACATTTATGTATGTTTAATAAAGTCCATGTAGATGGGAAGGTACAAAGTCACACGTTGAAGTGTGTTTAATAAAACGATTGAAAAAGGGGAAAGTTCATAGACAAGACACATATTGAGGTGTGTTTAATAAAACTCCTTGAAGAGGGGAAAGTTCATTGTAGGATCTACATCAGAGAAGAGTGAAATATTTCTCTAGATTAGTAAATCGGTTGAGTTGACAACGCGGAATCCATTCGCCAACTGCCCTTTTTTGCTTTATAGTCGACATTTATAACTTTCCTTAAGCGAGTGTTGGCCTACAAAAAACGCTTTCAATATTAGAAATAGCGAGGTAAACGCTGTCAGTGGTCGATTAATAATTTTGAATGTTTTCAACGCTACCACTCGGAGCATATGCATAAATAACTGATTTTGGTCATTCGACACCAGACTCTTGAGATGGAAACTTCCAGTCGTTCCGACAATCCTTATGTGTCATAGAAAATGTAATTCCCTCTTCCTTATTCTAAGTGTAGGCGTCCTTTTTATTTCCATTTTCTTGCAAACGTTTTATTTATTAATATGTCCAGTCCTTGGGACTCTCAACATCCTTCTGTAGAACCAAATTTCTTCTGCGTTACGTCTCCTCTTCCTCTGTGAGGAAATTGTTCAGCCAATCACTGCCATGTAAGAGGACTAATATTACATAAACGTTCACCACTATTTGCTTTGTTCCTAACGAAATCTTCCTGTTTTTTAATAATTTTCTTAGCTTTCAGAAAGCATCTTTCGTTATTCCAATGTCGAATCTGTTTTCCATGTTACATTTTTCTCCCTTTTAAAATATTACCCTATTTATTTACATTTTTGGATTTAGTTCAACTTTCTATCTCCATTTCGTAGTTTGCATCTTAGAACGTGCCTCTTGCTGACAACCATGCATTCTGGCTTCTTCCAATTAATATATAGTCCTTTCTTCTCGTCTTCCTTTATTACCTTCTGGAGGGGTTCCTGTAGTTTATTTTCGTTTCTGCTATCAACAGTGCGGCATCTTCATATTTTTACTCAAAATGTTTGATAGTTGACGACTAGCTTCTAAACTTAAATAAAAATAATATTGTTGCAGTTAAAACTGCTAATGCAACAGCAATAGTGTAGATGTTGCCGAGAAAGATTGAGAAAGTGCAGGTTAGGTTTAAATGCTTAAAAAGTTAGCAGCCCTAAGAAAGAGAAGCGGTGGTGAATGCAGTCAAGCGTGACAGCAGGAAGCGGAAGATTCCAAGTTGTAGGTTTTAGATTCTTACGATATCCTAGTGATTTAAAGCGCTGATTGCTGAATTTGGTGACGTAGCAGTTGGCACCAAACTTCAGTTCTTGGGCCCCATAGAAGAGATTTAAATTTAGTAGAAATAGGGCGAGTATTTTTCCCCCCATATAAGGCCTGAGAAGTAGAGGGTTACTGAGATGCTTAGCTTATGTGTGGAAGATAACGGTGATTTGAACAGGTTAAGATTGTAGTGACCAGGGAAGCAATCTCCTGGCAGTCGGTCTCACAGGCAATGGTTTACAGGAAGAAGCCGCTAAAGGGGAACTTATATCCCACTAAAAGAATGCGAAGTGATTCAGGGTGGTTCGCTACAATGTACGTGGAACGGCAGGTCTTTCTTTGTTTAGCGTTTGGAATTAATTTTGGGCTAAATGCGGTGCGCATTTGGATTTTGATGACTATAATTGAATGTTTTTTAATTGAATGTTTGCAGGTTGGTCAGGGGCTGTTGCAGCCGTAGAAATTCCCAAATATTAGGTAAGTTCAAAACTGCTACTGAAATTGTTAAAGAGCAAAACGAAAACACGTAGAAAGAGAAAGAAAGAAAGAACAGCTTATTCGGCTTTCTTCGAAAAAAAAAAAGAAGAGAAAGAAAAAAAGAAAAAGAGAAAGAAAAAAGAAAAAGATAAACGAAAAAGTAAAAAAAGAATAAAGAAAAAGTAATAAAAAAAACAGAATAAAGAAAAAAGGAAAAGCGAAAAAAGAAAAACAAAGAAAAAAAGATAAGCCTTTGTTTACGTTTCGATTGACCTGTTTATGGTAAATCAGTTATTCTTTCCTGTTGTTCGATTTGAATATGTCCGTTTTTTATTGCCTTTTATAATGAAACTGTTTCGTCTGAGCGATTTGGACAACTTGACACGATAGTGTTGCTACAGGGCAAAAGAAATCACATGAAATAGGAAATACGCATTAAAAACTGGTACTGCTTTATCGATGGAATTAAAGCGAATTTGTTTCATCTGGTATCGTAGCTGAAATTTATGAAACGCAAAAGATTTAAAAGCGTTGATAAGCTGTAGAAAAAGAATCAATCAATCAAAACAAAAACTTATTAGAAATTTGAAATATCCGAACATTTGTGAAACGTAACTTTTGTAAGATGACATCAAATCTTATCAATTATAAAGATATAACATCACCTATCTATGCGAGTAGAAAAAAAAAAAAAACTTTGATAATTAATGTCTATTTTATGTTTAAGTAAGGACAATCACGCGCATAGAAATAGAGAAAAAAATAAAACATAGACACACAAAAGCCGATAAACGTATTTCGTCTTAAAATAATTGGATTGCTTTGTTGGTAACAATAGAAGATTGTCTGCTTCTATATTTACATGATTGACTGCTTTTCTTCGAACGTCAAACATTCTTGACTTAATTGATGCCCATCTAATCTTTAAGAAATAACAAGCATACATTTAAGTCAAAATTGTCTCAACAACCTGAGGACAAATTTTCGTATATATATCAGTGGCGAAGGGTGACTTGGTTCTAGGGCATTTAGCCGCGAATATTTTGTCAACAACTACTTGCTACTTCAACAGCTGCGTAAGAAAATGAGACCCCCTCGTAAAAAAAAGTTATTTTTCACTGCTTTTTAAGAATAAAAATTAAGTAATTTTTATTTAATCTTGTTCACAATTCCAGAAATTAACAGTTATAATATTTAAATAAGTTTCTTATCACTTGACGACAGGTCCCAGAAATATTACTGCAGGCTGTATATGACAATATTCATATTATTTTGTACCACGTGTTTATATACAAAAGCCATGATATCATTGGTTTATCAAGGCCTTTAAATTTGAGAATGTCCATGAATTTTTATGAGGTGGTTGAAAGGTCAGGAGGACACAAAGTGTCATAAGTTTGGCAAAAAGTAAGCGAGTAATATTGCTTTTTGCTAGATTTTGAATTATGATATATCGATATCACTCAGTTTCCCACCGCCATGGCGCGTCTTCCGACAGTCTTTTCTATAAATATTTTCACAGGCAGTTATTCCATTGAACTTCTTAGTAGAACGAACACCTGAATTTAGGCTTAATACCAGATTGGTAACTAAGTCTCGTAGCTTTACAGTTGAAGTATTTTAATAGTTTCTTTTCTCGTACTTCTCACCCGTGGAACTCCCTTCCGATTTCTTGCTTTCTGCCACTTACGATCTTTAAAGATTTAAATGCAACGTCATTCACAATTTTCCCTCTGCCTGAATTCGTTGTTCTATAGTCCTCTCTCCTCACTAAATTCTTCTCATTCTCTTCCACTCCTAGAAATTCCATGCATTTTAGTCTCATTATCGCTTTGCGTGGGAGGAAATGACTGAAAATGGGTGAAAAGTGGTCAGATGTTCAAATTATATAAAAGTTTTCGTTCGGGGAAGGGATCCATAGACGGGGTGATAACTTTTCAGTAGCCCCTCTAACATTAGCGAAGAAAACATCAGGGGTTTTCTTAAGCACCATTAAATGGTGTAATGGTTTGTGTCGTTTACGTTTGGTCTTGCACATGATATAATCTCAACATTTCATCGTTAAAACCGAAACTAGGTTCAACTAGGAATATATCAATTTCAGGGAAATTCATGTTTGAGCAACTAAAAAAAAAAAAAAAAAAAAAAAAAAATGATATTTATTTGTACGTGACTTTTTATGGATGTGATTATATTTGCGACGAAAGGAGAGCCCTGATCAAAAAGTTTCGGGTCTGTTGCTATGGTAACGGAACTAAAGTACTCTGACTGAAGCTGCTTGTCCCAGACTGCTCATGAACTCTGTTACGCATGCGCACGAAGTTATAACGCTCTTGCTTAGTTACGCTGTTTATAGCAGTGCTTGGAACGAAAGTATGTAGGATGTGTTAGTTTTACCACACCACAGAGGTTCCGTCGGTTACAGGGCTTGAGCATGTAACAAAGCACAACAATTCCCCACGTCTCGCTCCTTGCGACTTTTTCCTCTTTCCAAAATAAAATTATACTTAAAAGGTAAAAATAATTTGAAGACGTCGAGGCAATCCAATAGAAAGTGACGAGGAAACTGCTCGCTGTCCCAAAAAAGGAGTTCCAGCAAGGTTTCCATCAACGGAAACAACGCTGGATAATGTGTGTGACTTCAGAAAGAGACTACTTCAAAGGAGATTAAATGTGGGGTTGATAGTGATTTTCCAAACGTAACTTAGATGTGGCACAAAGCCGAAAGTAGGGGCACTCAGTGTGGATCGAACTCACTCCTAATTGTTCTAGCGAGGCAAGTTTGCTAACCATTACACCGCTTCGAGGTGCCTAAATGTTGGGTTGATATGTGTTGTAGTCTTCTTTTTTATAACACTTGTATCGATAAATTTTATCAGGCTTCGTATGCTTCTTCGATATCAATGATATTTTTTTGTAATTTTGTATCATTTTTCTGCTGTTTCAAAATCACAACTAAAAAAAAAAATCTGTTGTCGCAAATGTTTCATTAGGGAAAGTCTATATGTTTTGAAAAGCCGAATTCGAGATTTTCACCGTAATCTGAATACAGACCCTAACCAATCCTGCCGGATGCAAATAATGTTTTAAATTACCACTATTTTTTTTTAAACAAAAAGAAAACAGCGAGCAGCTGCTACGTAATATTATTCATCCTATAATGCAGTGAATTCAACGTGTGAACAAGAAATTTTCAAGGAAAGAATAAAAGAAAAAAACACACACACATATATCTAGAAACTTACTGATTCGTTTTTTAACGGTTATTTAAGGTCGGTAAAATATTTTTAGATTCTATCAATATTTAGTTGGAGATAATAATAATTTATCTGTCTATATTTATGAGATAACTATTTACACTATTTGCTTCATTCGGACAATCGTCCTTAGCATTCGGACTATGGTCCGATCTACCCCGATCGACGAAATAAAGGGTTCGATTCGAAATTCCAGTCACCCGAAGAAGGCCGGAGCGTACAACGGCCTAAATCTTGAGAATATGACAATAAAAATGTGGACAACAGTCCGTACAATGTAAATAATAATGATATAGTGAGACAAACCTTATTAAGTAATCGATATCTGGGTGGAGTGAGGAGAGAAGATGTAGATTCATTGCTTTCCCAAGGGTATTTGCGCGTAAGTGAATATAACAAAACCAGCTGGAATTGGAACTCGGCTCTCCAATTAACAATTCCAAGCCATTAATCATTAAACCACCCGCGCGTCCAAGCTTACAGTACCTGATATTCCCAAGTTGTCACCCAGCAGTTGCAGACAAGGATTGGCCTTGCTTAACTTCAGTCATCGTATGGGTACAGGTGTTTCAACGGGATATCGCCAAAATTTCTGGTGTACATATTAAGAAAAGAAACCCTGGGGAATTTAACACCCACAGGAGATAATCGTAGTTTTGTGTTTTTTTACGGTATATCAACCTCAATGGGTTATTTAAAGCCGACAAGGTTTTTATTTCTGTTAATGTTTATTTTTTTTTGAAAAATGTGTTACTCGTATTAAATCCTATTTTTACATTGACCCCAGTTTGGGGGTTAACTATTTGTCCATAGCTGGGACCCTAACAGGTGCTACCACCTCGGATCAGGGTGAACCAGGGAAAGAAATGGTCCCAAACTACTCAGTTCATCCTGATCAGAGGCTTTGCTGATTATCGGCATGCCCAGGATACCTCATTGGGAAGGGGTGCCTTTCATCTCTGCGGAGGTCTGAGGTTCCGGCTGACATGGCATAATGACGAAAAGAGGCAGTCTGATATGGTTGGTAATCTACCTAACGATACCGTGTAAATGAATCGCAGAACAGGAAGGGAGAAGGATAGTAAAATAACAAATATTGCTAGAAGATACAGACCATTTAGAGAGAGCCATGATCGCTCAATTCCTGAATTGACATGGAAAAGAAAGGAATAAGAATATATGTTAAAAAACTGATATCCAAAATATCATATTGGTAATTTTCTTATTATTTCATACAGTTATTTTACGAGTAACTCAATTTTCAATACATTTTTTTATATTAAATTACATTCGACGGATAAGTTGCTCGGTCATGATTTTTATTTTCTGGGGAGATAAAAACAACTGTTCTAGAATTAATAGAAATTGAAGAGTAAGATTTTATATAAGAACTCTTGCTGGGAGTCCGCTGTTTTGTTGATGCAAGATTTAATAGCTTTATTTACCGCAAGGAAAGGTGGTTCTCTGTGTCGTCCCAGTAAGTTTTTCTCTCCTGAGCCCATCCTTCAAATCGATAAATGAACGATTAGCCTTTGCATAGAATACTGCTCTCATATATGGTATGGATCCCCCGCTGTTCGTCTTAAGATCCTCGACAAAATCCAGAGACGGATATGCAATGTGATTGGCTCTCTTCTGTCTGTTGTTTCAATCATTCTCTCACAGACGTGCTGTCGCTTCTCTCTGTTATTTCTACAAATACTTTCATGGTAACTGGTCTGATGAGCTACTTTCGATAGTTCCCAAACTGCAAGAATTTAAACATCCTACTAGGTTGGAATCTAGGTCCCACACTTTCACTGTCGAAACGGTTAAATATAGCCGTCTCTTCAAATCCAATAGCTTCATGTCTCACGCTTCCTGTCTGTGGAACTCCGTTCCTCTTACTCGCTTCCCTGATAGCTATAACCTCCAAATATTCAGATGCAATGTCAATCATTATCTCCAGATGGCCTGATCTATTCCTCGTCCTTCTCTTCATCTCTTCCTATCTCATGCCTCTTTACTCTTGCTCCCACTGCCTTTAACCCCTTGCGTGCTAGTGGCAATCTCACCTTACTTGGGGTGATGAGCTTAAAAATATGCCTATTTTGTTAGATAGAGCAAGTTAACCTGAAACGAAGTAAAATATGGGATAGAACATGGATTGGTAAACATAGCAAGGATACGAATTTTGCTGAAGAGATACAAAGGGTGAATATTTTGGAGAATCATGATAGCTCACGATTTAAAAGACATAGTCGACAAAAAAAGGAGGTGCATCAACTTCGCTATATACAAGATGCGATGGGTAAATTGTCGCAATTATAATTTTTTTTTAAATTTTGCGCATGCGTGTTGTTTTCTTTTGATTTTGTCGACTGCAGAATATAGTAGGACCAGTTGTGTACCGTCTTTGATAAAAATAGCACCATGACGTAATTCAATCCATGATAGATTTGGAAACGGCATGCTGTGCTGCTTGGCACCAATGTAAACATTTCAGTGTTTTTAGGTGTCAATCTGAGGTCAGTGCGGAGGATTTAGAAAGTGTTGGATGATATATCCAGTCAACATAATGGTTTTTGAATGATCACTAGTGATAGCGACGTTAAGCCTCCATTCATCGTCTCACAGGGCCTCAACACGGAGCCCTACAATCCTTTGAGGAGGTAGTGCTGCGCTGGATCAAGAGGATACCTGCTGGAATTCCCTATACCAGGACTATGCACCATGCCAGACAAGCAGGTGAACAGAGTGTTAGCTGTTAGATAATTTCTGCGACCACAAAAACACCTTAAATCTATCCACCTAACTCCCCATACTGGAACTCAATTATTTTGTGTGGGGCGCAGTTGAGCGAGAGACCAGCAAAATCCTTGTAACACCAAAGATGAAGTGAAGGCAAGGATTATGGCAGTTTTCACCAACTTAAACAAGGAGACTGCCCAAAAGAGTTGCAGAAGATTCCGAAGTTGTCTGGAAGGTGTGGTTGACGCCAATGGCGATTTTATTAAATAATTTCACTCTTTAACATTTACAAAATATTTTTGTGAAATTTTGGTAAATATATCTGTTAAAATGAGATGTCAGTGTTATTTTCATTTTTACCTAATTTAGACGATAATTTATTCATCGCACCCTATAAGTGGTGAAAAGTCTTTTGCTTTACCCAGTTCATAAATTCTGGTCACATGACCAAATATCAGACTCTGTTTTTGGAATACTTTCTTTTCTTTGTCCATCGTATAACTGATAACAAACTATGACTTCTTAGTTTTCTTCTTTATTGATACTTTGACCTACGCAAGCAAACAAACTGAAATCAGACAGACCACAACAGCAGTCTATATAAACACAAAACAACTCATACTAAACAGAGATATACATAGACCAAAAAGGTATTCACTGTCTATATTTCAGGTTTTAGCTTCTCGCAGCATAAGTTCAAATGGCGTAGTGTTGGAGTAGCGAGGAAAAGTAAGTTGCATTGGTTCAAGTGCGGAAGACCAGTCGTGTTCAAAATCAGCATTCTAATTCTTTGCTTTTAAGTGAACACAAACGTTCATTTCTGGAGTCGAGAGAAAATACTACTACTATAGACACAAAGCAACCTCGGTTTATTAATCTTTGCTCATCAAGGCACGTCGCCACTGTCGGGGGTATACATAACATACGTAAAGAAACCTATATATCTGTAGCCTACTGATAGCCAAAACAGTTAATTAATACTACAAATATTTATTTTCCCAACAGAATTTTCTTCTTTGTCACGGCACCTGATTTCGTAACGAATATTAATCAGCTTGATCAAAAGTTGTACATTAGGTTAATGACGTATATATCATTACTCTCGGAAGCAAGTAACACCATAACTTAAAAAAACAAAAAAACAAAAAAACAAAAACTAAAGACTGTCTGAAGTTATTATGCATATCAAATAAATTCCAAAAAACTCAAAAGGTTCTGAAGTAATATTTGTCAAATTTAAACTCGCACATTTCCACCATTAGTAAAATATTTAATAAAATTTTCTGCCATTTATAATGGTTAATATTTGAGATATTTAGAATTTGCGAAAATGAACTCATTGAAGTTATTATGCAGAATAAACTAATATTAGCTCAAGGCCTCTAAAATCTAATAAAAACTACTTTTTCTTTTCGTCCATAATATATATTGGAACATGGATAAAAGGGATGATCTAAGAACTGCTGAAAAACAGAAAATAACAAAGTTATTCAGTAAGGGAATGTCCACATTGATGATACCAAAGGAACTAGGCAGTGATCATTGGCCGATAAAGTGGGCTGTTAAAAATATAAGTTGAGAACTTGAAGCAAAGGAAAAGCTTTAGGTACCTGTTTCCTTAAAGGAAAGCGAGTTATAGCGAAACAACCACATTTGATTAACGCTCAGATCTTTGAAAGCGCTGAAATTAGGGGTGTCAGCAAAGATTAAAGGTGTAGAATATTAGGTTGGTGCAAAAATAATGACGTAATAATGTCGGTTTTTGACGTATTTTTAACGTCAAAAAACGACATTATTACGTCATTATTTTTGCACCAATCTAATATTTTTTGAATTGGGATCTGTAAAAAATCTCCAAGACAAACTCCTCTAACTAAAGCAAATATTTTAAATCGTCAAAATCGGTTCAAGAAATACACAAAAATTGACATTTTTAAAGTAATTTTCATGGACGAATCTCTATTGATATTTGATGAACCTGATGGATGGGTCAACTGATGGATTTTATCCAATTCAGACGTGCAAGGTGACAACAAGGAGGCAGTAGTGTTATGATATGTTGGACTTGTCGACCAAACGATTATTGAACCATTCAAAGTCGATGATGCAGTTAAACTGAATAGTCCTTTTACGATTATATGAACATGATTTCTTTTGCATTTTCTTTGAAACTCTGAGAGTAGGACACGTCCTAGTCTTACAGTTTGAAAGTGAAGTGTGTATTTATGCATGACAAAGATCCATCTCATGTATCTAAACTTACCCGGGAATTATTTGAGCATAAATAATTCACAGGAGAGAAAGTAATGGAATACCCCCTATCATGTCCTGATCTCAATCCGCTCAAAAACCTACGGCCAATTTTGAAGATGAATTTATAGGAAGGTGGCAAAAAATATAGCAGAGAAGCAGACCTATGGGAAGCAATTAAAACTGCCATGTCGGAAATTGAACATGCTGAAATAAAAAACTTTACAAAATCAATGGATAATAGATCAGTGGCTGTTATTGAGAAGAAGGGTCACTATATTGAGGTGCACAGGATTCAAAGCCAGTTTATATGTTAGTTATTTGTTCTGTTATAGGTGTTGCTCAATCTATAACGATTTTATTACCGTTTTATTGAAGTAAAATATGATTACAGTGTAACCCGGATATAAGAGAGTTGTCGGGACCGGATAAAACGTCTCTTATATCCGGGTTTCTCTTATATCCGGGTTTGGTCTATTTTGTTTAGGTAAGTATGGCTCTAATTTGGGACCAGAGAAAATCTATCTTATATCCGGGTTTCTCTTATATCCGGGTCTCTTATATCAGGGTTACACTGCATTTGGTTTTGCCCAATAGCTTCAGACGGATTTTTTTTAATAATACATCAGATAACTACAATAAAACATACTGATAATACCTAAAAAATTTTCAGGCTTTGTTTTGACATCTAAATTGAAATTTTTAAAATTTCATTGTTTTTTTTCAAACCAAATTTGAATTATTGATGTTTATAAGATTTTCTTAATAACTCCATGCAAGGTGTATATATATATATAGGATATTTCCCGATCAAATAAATGATTATGATAGATTATCTCAAAAAAAAGTAATGTATCATTTATTTTTATTACAACACACAAACACAGAAGCCATAATCTTTTTCTTTTTAGCTCTATCCATCGAGAAATCACGTATCGAACCTCACTGCACTCAAAATATACTAATGCACCATTCTATACAATCCTATGTTCTACCTTATTCCCTTTCAACCAATGTAGAACCAGCTTCTCCACAGGTGTTAATAGATAGCATAACACTTTTCACCGAATGTATACACACGTCTGTACATCAGTGAAAGCCGCGTCACGTCCATGAACATACAACCCACCCCTTTCCGCTTTCGCGGACTTTATCGTCGTTTCGACCGCCTTTGTTAAGAGATGGCTTTACGCTTGGTGCATATATCGAAAACCGAGGCTACTCATGCCTGAGTGTGTATACTGTAAGTGCAGAGGATGTTGGACGATGGAAGTTAAACAACATCCTCGCTTGCTATTGAGTGTTCTGCGTATAAGCGAAAAGATTCGAGATAACTTTCAGGAAAAAAAGAAAATAAATAGATAACAAAAGAAGTGAAAAATGAAAAAGAAAGAAAGAAAAAATACTTTTTTTAAAAATATAACGCACAAAACTTTTTCGTATATGAAATACGTTCATGTTTTTTTTTTCTTACCAAAACCGTTTTTTTTTAGCTCCAATTTTTTTTCTCGTTCTCAATAGACGAAGCTTATTTTCGTTTGTCAACATTCACAATTGATATCATAAACGCAGTTTGGAACCGAATCCGAACACAGACCCAAATACAATTCATGCGGAATCATTTTTCATAAATGTTTTCTTTATTTTTCTTTGCATTGCTCTTCAACTTTTATTGGCTAAATTCGAGAAGGTCACTAACAATATTTAATAGTTTTAATACACGAGTTCAGTTGCCTGCTGATTGAAGTCTGGCTTTTCTCTTGAAATACTGTTGCAGTGAAGAGCCTTTATCTAACTCTCATACACATGATGGGAGAGGTGGAAAATCCTTCCTCACTTTTCTTTCAATTTTTTACTGCCCTTAATATCTCTCCCACAAACGCAAACTATATTTTGTAACGACACAAATGAACGTTTACATAGGTTAGTAATACTGACGGAAACAAAAACTGCTAACCATCACGAACATATCCTATTGAAATTTAAAGAAGGATTCCAATTCAAATCCAGATATTATATAGAATAACACCAATAATTAGATTAAGTTTTTCTTTAATCATCAGTGGCGGACTGTGTCTGAAAATATAGTTTGCCAGGGAAGAAACGTCACTCACCCACAACTACAATACGACCATTTATGAAGAAAATTTTCAAAAAAATACATCCGAAAAAAGGTTTACAAATTAAAACTGTAACAGAAAAAAACTGCATTTCTTAGTAATTATAGTGTACGTATTACTGACTGTAGATACTGTATGTAACGCAGAATGTTATAACTTAAATTTTCATTTATTTATTTTGAATTTTAAGGAAATGATTGATGTTTTTAATATCTTACTGCATAATTTACATAGTTTATGGTTGATTTTTTTAAAGTAGTTTACAGCATAATTTACATAGTTAAAGGTGGAGGTTTTTAATGGTTTACTGCATAATTTACATAAATCAAGGTGGAGGTTTTTTAATAGTTTACTGCATAATTTACATAATTTAAGGTTGAGATTTTTTTTTAATAGTTTACTGCATAATTTACATAATTTACGGTTGAGGTTTTTTTTAATAGTTTACTGCCTAATTTACATAATTTACGGTTGAGTTTTTTTTAATAGTTTACTGCATAATTTACATAATTTACGGTTGAGGTTTTTTTAATAGTTTACTGCATAATTTACATAATTTACGGTTGAGATTTTTTTTAAATAGTTTACTGCATAATTTACATAATTCAAGGTGGAGGTTTTTTAATAGTTTACTGCATAATTTACATAATTTAAGGTTGAGGTTTTTTAAATAGTTTACTGCATAATTTACACATCAACAAATAGTTCCCAAGCACAATAGAGCATCGCATGCAGTCCACTATACTAAGAGAAATCGTTTGTGTTAACAAGACAATTGTCCGAATTTGGCAATAATTGCTTCTGCATCCAATTCATCTAACAATTCCTTTTCAATGTTTAACAACATGTGTGATTCCAGATTCTCCTTAGACAGCGAATTCTTAAACCCCGTTTTTATGATCTTTAGCTTTGAAAATATCCTCTCCCATTAGTATTGAGTAACTGTTATGTAACAGATGACTTTATATGATTCTTATTCCGTTTTATTACTAAAATATTTATTTGTTTGTTAATTTCTTGAATTTTTATTTGATATAGGGACCCGGATCCATCAAGGGTCCACTTGCCATCGGGTAAGATTACATCCTGCCCAGTCCTTTATAAATAATCACAAATTTATGCTATTGAAATTTGCTGTGTGGTCCGAATGTCGATGTTAGACGAAACCCGCAAACATTAAAATTGGAGAAGTGATACAAGCTAAGGATAGCGAGAACAAGAAGTTTAGATAAAATATGCCAGGCGTGTTACAACAGCGCAGGGTTTTGACGCTACTTCCGGTTAGAAATGAAAGTCATAAAAATAACTCTAGGTTATGAAGAATAATGTAATTCGTTATACTAAAACTACGAACAAGAAAGAAATAATATTGGTTTTGGATAACCAGTGTAAAATGTCTCCGAAATGATGTACAGAATTAATGAACTGAAATGTTGAAACTGTTCAAGGATAAATTGTAAGAGTCTGTTGGCCGAAACAAATACAACAATGTAGTATGTCGCTACGATAAATTAAGAATAATATTCTTCAACCAAGTTCAGAGAATATATTGAATAATACTACTGCATAAATCATTTAAGTGATTGTTTTGATAACATGATATGTCAGTAGGAAGATAGAATGCATTGAATATGAAGCGGCTTGTTCTTGTCCTTCGATAATTCCAGTTCAACTTTTGATCATTTGCATCGAACAAAGGCAAATATTTATGAAGTAGCAACATTCCGAATGGAGCAACCGTTTTGTTTGAGAAGCCATATTCTTCCGATAACAGCCAACTGTATTCCCTTCAAGATAGAACTTCTCTTCGGTTCGTAATGCTGTTACTCTTCCAATATAATTCCTGATAACAAAGCACAGCGGCTGTTCATTAAAATCTAGCGACAATCAGTATATGATTAACAATTAATACATTATTAATGAATTTATAATTTTATTTATCACCATTTAATATATTATTACCAATTAAATAATATAGTTGCTCGGAACAAAATTTCAAAGCGTTTTTTAATGAAATGCAAAGCAATATACATAGATATATTCAATTGCACAAATGCAATTTCGCCCCACTCACCTTTCAAGGTTCATGATTTTATCCTCCCTGATTTTATCCATTACCAAGAAAGATGCCATGCATCTTTATGGACAATGAACAGGTCAGTATTTTTAAAGGCTTTCAGAGAATTGAAGTTCTTGCCATTAAGAAAATTTTGTAGGTATGGAAATAAGTGAAATTGAGCGCACACACACACACACACACATGTATATATAGTGTCACAGAATTTACTGTTTCAAATAAATCGACCAAATTTAAAAGAAAATGACATAATCATTATGCTTATTACTTAATTATGATACAAAACAAATAGATTTATAAATCGTACGTCAAAACTTTATTGATCGTTTTCACTATGTACTCCGTTCGTATCCCTGCAAATTTCAAATCCACCCTTAGCGTTGGGAAACACATTTCGAAGCATTTCAGGAGTTATATCCTGCACTGCTACCTGAATTTGTTATTTAACTTAGTTAAGCTGTTGATCGTTTAGCGATAAACCATTTTTTTTCTGAAATCCCATGCAAAGAAGTCCAGGAGGGTTAATAAAGGTGCGTTCTTGAGTGTTCATTATTAATAAGGTTCTGAAAGAGTATGAAAATAAAATTAGAAAAATAAAATTAGAAAAATAAAATTAGAAAAATAAAATTAGAAAAATAAAATTAGAAAAATAAAATTAGAAAAAATATAAAGAAAATTATCAATTTATACACTTATAATAGATATTAAACACAAAATAAAAGTGAGTTTTTAAAAGAAATTTTTTGATTTAACTATATATACTAATCCACAGACAGACTGTTTAGCAGCTCATTAGTGCGGCTAGACATCCAATTACCGCAAACCAGGACCGAAACTCAACAAATTTGTTATTTCTCGGAGACGCCACCCTTAAGCCAATGGCGCACCGCAGAGATGAAGGTGAATTAAGACGTATTTATTTTTAAATAAACACGCCAGTGATTCAGCGAACTCGATTCGTTTTTTGGTGGATATAATCCCGAAATTTAAAATCCCGAATGTCGAAATCCTGAAATTTAAAATCCCAAAATTTGAATTCCCGAATGTATCAAAATCTTGAAAGATCAGAAGCCCGAAAAATAGTTTTTGGGACAAATTGAAATTTAAGAAAGAAAAAAAAAAATACGTTCGATTTTCACGATCGTTAACTATTTTTTTTAGTATTTCATCACGCTAAAACACACATTTTTTTTCTTTTTGGACAAGACTCTCCTCGGAGATTCCTACGTGCTGCGGCTTTATTTGAATTTCTCCAATAATGCGATAAACACCGACATGAGCAGTGCCCACTTAATTTTCCTATCGCCTATGCAATATTCTGGTTTTAAAATTCGAGATTATGCTCCTCACCCGTATATATCATTATACTTTACGATTTAGCCCAGTGGGTTTTGTTTTATCACATATACGAGGTCGTTCTCGTTGCGCAAAGATTATTACTTCTATAAACAATGATGAATTGAAGATCCAAGAATTATAGTGTAAGGTAACATTAATGTATACACACACACACACTCAAAGACAAACACCCACACACACACGCGTGTGTGCACGCACGCAAGACACAGGAACACCTGTCACACCTCCCACACAAAGATATTTAAACGTGGTTAGTACGAAAATTAATCAACCGGTCATGGGTCCTTGATATAAATTGGGTAACAAATAATTGTTCAACTTAATGCGTTTTTAGATGCAGAAAAACCTTAATCTTATTCGGACTATTATCCTCATCTTTATTGTCATGTTCACAACTTTTCAGCCGTTGTACGCTTCGGCCTTCCTCAGGTGATATATGTTGGAATTACGAAGGGAACCCTTTATTTAGTTCACTGCGATACATTGTACTAGTTCTCCGTGTCATGCCTTTTCTAGATACATCAGTTTCAGTTCTCTCCCTTTAGTAACTCAACTCCCCAATTATTGAAATTGTAACACAGGGTCAAGTCACTGGATTACTTCAACCAACGCTTTTATCCGCTGGGTCATGTGTCCTCGGACCATGGATATCAACTGAAGAAGGCCGGACTGTACAACGGCCGAAACGTCGTGAATATGACAATAAAGATGAGGACAATAGTCCGAACAATGTAAATAGTTTAATAATTTTAAAAAAGAGGGAGCAGTAGAGAGGAAAATTGGATCAGGAGGTCACAATAGCAGGAAGGGATCATCGTTTAGCTAAATATATTCTTATTGTTCAGAATTCAGTCTAGTAGTGTTATAAAACTTCGGAAAATTCCTCTAAGATATTTTTAATCATTTCTGAGATACAACGATACAAAGCTTAATCTAACAATCGGACAATTTCGCTGTTATACGATTTGAATAATTTTACTGTTACTCCTGGTGCAAATAGCCAAAAGCAAAAAAGATATAACTTCCAATATTTTCTTTTATGTTATATGCAGAGGTTCGAAAAGTAAAAAGAATGCAGTTCGAGTGGAACTGACTTATTCCATTATTAAGTAAATTCCATGTCGTACAGCTTCTGCGCAAGAACTGATGATTTCCTGGCAGCATTTTATTCCGATGACAACAAATATTAACTTCTTCAGGCCGAGGTTAACAGTTATGTTTCCGTTCGCTATTCTATCGTTATTCCCATGTTTTTTTTTCTGCAACTGGGAGCCGCCATGCCTCGTATACAAGGGGAATCATCCCCATTCTCTTCGTATTCCATCAACAAGAAGTATGTTCCATTCGGACAGCTTCTCAATAACTACTGTTATACAGAACATATTCCCAGCAAGGATGTTCTCCCAATCTTGACCTCTTCAGATTATGTTTAATCGTAGTTTTTCTTGCATAGCCCCATGAACTTCATCTCTTGTTTTTCTTGCGTTTAGTATGACGATGATAAACTACATCCGGCAGCAAGACCTCTGATCTGGTGGTTTTGAGGAACGTGGAACCACCTCTTCATTGCTATTGTTCAAAGGACCACCTATACCAGGGGTGGTAGTACCGTTTAGGATCCCAGCTATGGAGAATTAGTGAATGAAAAACGAAAACAAAAAAAAAGCACTATGTAACTATAAAAATACATTTTATAGTAAAAATAACAGGAATATTTTTTTCTACTACTACTACTACTACTACTACTACTACTACTACTACTACTACTAATAATAATAATAATAACCAAAATACATATTTAAAGTAAAATTACTAACAGTACAATTTTAAGACAAAATGATTAATAATACATTTTGTATGTAGTTGAAGGCATACAACTGCGTTCAAAAAATTTAGATATCTTCATCAAATAATCCATAGAGGTTGGTATGCTGCTAAACAAAATAAACCAACCAGTTTTTTTTACGCTCATATAACACACAGTCTTACGCTCATACAAAAATCATACAACGGTTTCTTGAGGGGCTCTGGAGATTTATATTAGTATAAAAAACATAACCTCATAGACTGCGTCATACAATAACACCATACCAACACCATACAGTAACTCTACCTTCAGTGGATCTTAGGCCTTGTATTGTGTGAATATTAAAAAGAACAAAATAAAATGCCCACTAAGCATTGTTGCACTATAAACCAGATATTGGCACACTAGGTGTTGAAGAAACTTGTGCCTCTATGTTCTAAATATTATTACTGGAAATCTTCTTCATCTTTTCTTTCATTAATCGTTCTCTGGATCTTACATGTACTCATGTTTATCTTTAAATATATCTTGGGAGTTTTTCTATTCATTTCAACTAGGAGTTTTGGGAGCTCGCTTATTCGAACATTAATATTTAAACTATTTACATCGTTCAGACCTTTGGCCTCATCTTTATCATCATATACACGACGTTTCGATCAGTGTACGCCCCGGCTGTCTTCAGGTCATAGACGTTCGAACCGAACCTTTTATTTACTGCGCGGTGGTAGATTGTTCTAGTTCCCCGTGCCATGCCTTTTCTGGATATCCCAGTTTCAGTTAATTTCATTTAGTAACTCGGTTATTTCAACCAAACGCTTTTATCCCCTGTGCCATGTGCCCTTGGGCCGTGTAATATCACTTGAAGAAGGCCGGAGCGTAAAACGGCCGAAACGTCTTGAATATGACAATAAATATGAGCACAATAATAATCCTAACAATGTAAATAGTATAAAGAGTGATACAATATTGAAATCACTTTTTGTATTATTTCAACCAACATTTTTATCCACAGGGCCATGTATATTACTTGATGAAGGCCGGAGCGTACAACGGCGAAAATGTTGGGAATATGACAATAAAGATGAAGATAATAGTCCGAACAATGTAAATTGTGTAGAGAATGATACGATATTTAAGTCACTTTTTGGATTACTTCACGCAACGCTTTTTATCCACTGCACCATTAATAAATGTGTTCCCACATCGTAATTGTATTTAATAGAAAATTGATACGTAGACCCACATTCTCCGAGTGACGTAAAGATTACCGACTATTATAATGAATTAACTATCTTTTAATTGTCAACAAGTGAAGCCAAATAAAGTCGGTTATTACACTAACCTCTCGAACGTTATGCAGTAGTTATCAGTCTGCATATGTAATTCAATTAATCCTTTCAATTAGAATGGTTGCCTGCAACAACGCAACAGTGACAAGATATTTGTTACATTTAAGTACAAAGTGTCACTCAAGGTAGGCGATTAACGAATGAGTTGTTTGGTATTGGCCCAAGAGGGGGTAAGTAGAACGTGAAGATTATAAGGATAACCAGTACTGACCCAGGAGTTATAGAGGTCAAGATTGTTGTATTCGGGGAAGTGCTCTCTCGGGACCATCTTACCCAAAATAGCGTGGGAAGAAGCTTTCTAAATGGAAATTTCTACATTCAAATCGAATACGGAGAGAATGATGATGACTAGTAGAATAGAGAGCATGGTTTGGTTTGTTTGTTTAACGGCATATCAACTGCTTAGGGATGCCGTAATTTTGGTAATTATTTTTTACTATGTATTGCTGGTAATTTTTCGTAATGTATTTTATGTTTTCATGTTTTGACCTCAGTTTAAGGGTTCACTATTTGTCCATAGGTGGGACCCAAACAGGGGTTACAACCTTCGGTCATGGGGAAAAACATCAATTAGGAGGTGGTTCCACGCTCCTCAAAAGCTCCCAATCAGATGTCTCGCTTTTGGATGTAGCCTATTCTCATACCCAAGAAGAAACATGGAAATATTCACTGTAAAAGTATGGACTGGTGAAAATAATGAGTGTAGGTGGTCAGACGATTTCTTATGGAAACAGCGATAGGCGAACGATAGGCTTGCGATTTCTCTTATGTAAGAAAGTGAGTTGTAGCCACGTAAACGATTTATCTTGTACCATTGTCAAAGCTCGAAAGTTAGAATTGCGCACTTCCATTATAAGTATGACAGCAATGCCGATCTGACTTTTGTAAAGATAAATAAAAAAAATCTTAGGAATAGGTAGGTACTTCCTGGAGTGATAGAAGGAATCGAATATTTTCCAGCATCCTTAGCAATTGACGGATATATGTGTTGCACTTGAGATCTGGGATGAGATTGAGTCCCAGTAGTCGTGCAAAGTAAGAATACTTATCGAGAGTGCAAATATTCATCATGGCCGACGCGAATTCAGACTTCGCTCGTCGAGAATTAAATGTTATTAGCTTGGTTTTTGAGATATAGATAGTTAAAAGCCAGTGTTTCCCTCATGGAGCTGTAAGACCTAGGTCAGAGGAGAGACCCACTGCCAGGCTCTAATCATCTTGATTTTTGGAGGTGTAACTTCAGAATAGATATTTACTATCATCACAGTTAGGCCGTTAATATAAAGAGGCTAGGGCTTATGCCCGCCTATATTGATGTAATGGGGTTCAGAAAACTGGCCATTAACCACGACCTTCATGGACCTACTTATGAATGTCTTGATATTTGTGAAGACCCTTCCAGGAATGCAATATCCTGAATGTTTATGTATAACGATCATATATCATACATTATCAAAGCCTTTGAGATATCTATGATAATCTCATATTGAATCTGTTATCAGGTGCTTAACTGATTCTGTTTTGAATGATATTTAAAACATAAGCGTGGACGAGAGAAATGAAATACATACTGTTTGTCGCTCAGGAAGTTGTTACTTACTGATAACACTACAAAGGAATTTGCTGATGATATTGAAGTGTTTGCTGGGTCGATATAGCTACGGTGATGAGTGATCATACACACACTTGAAAAAAAGGTATGCAAAAGACATCCTACGTAGTTCTTGGGAAATAGTCCTCCTTTGGGCAATGGTCAAACTATTTAGCTAACATTCGAGATAATTTTGAGCTACGGTTCATTTTATCCGGATTAAGTAGACTTCGCAGAGTGAAAGATTTTGATGAGTCTGGAAACTTCCTTAGTTGAAATAAACAGTTCGTGAAAGATGGAAGTCAGATAGGCTGCCGCTTTTGTCGTTTAACGTAGGCAAAGGTAATCGCAGAAACTTTTGCATTGTACAACGAAAATAAGATAACCCCAGAGTGAATTATAATAATAGATGTTGATATTTTGCCTCTATTGAGAATCGTATTGATTTTTCAGATCTCGAGTGAACCAAGTCTTTTGTTTTCAATTTTCGCTTGGATTGATTCCATATTCTTGGTCTTAGTGATGTAATGGAATAACCTGTCACCCCCATAAGTGACTACAATATAGGTAGTAACTACCTATGAGTATCTGTAAGTCAGCGGAATACAGAGACAAGTTGGGATCTTTAGAGTACGACACCAGACTTACACGAGAACTACAGACCTTCTAATAGTAGAACTCACTACTGAATTGACTTGCGACGACCTTGTGCATAATTGTTACCTCTATTCTTATTGTACTGTTTTTTTTACAATGAATATTTACTTATTTTATCCACCTTGTTTTTCAAGTATATATTATATATAACACGGAATATAACAGTAACCTACAGAGACTTCGGAACGAATTGTTTATTTAATCTACGGGGTTAGACCGTTCTAGTTCCATTGCTCATGTCTAAGGATATAGTTTAGTTTTTATTTTATTTAGTACTGTTAAGTACGGACTCGGATTGTCACACATTAAATTCGGCCTTGTTCCACATCCTTCTGCGTGGGGAAGTTGGTAAATATTACTAGCTGGGATCTATTGAATACGACACAGACTTAAGCGAGAACTAGAGACCTATCAATAGTACCACTCACTACCGCATTGACTTGTGACGACCTTGTGCATAACTGTTACCTTGTTTGTCAAGTATATATTACTATTAGCACGGAATATAACACTTAGCATTTTTGCGGAACTACCTTGCAATGATTGCGAGGAGTTCTATAATCTGGCAAGAATTTTGCTGTTAGAGCTATGTCAAAGGAGAGATCCGCTGGCGGGCTATGCTTAGCAGGCGTGGATAAATTCTTACACTGCTATTTAACACACAGATGGGGAAGAAGAAGGGATTTCGTGCAAAAATAAACGCGAAATACAGGAATTTTAACTCTCCTCACTTTTCGAGGCTTCAGAACATACCACGTTAAAGGACAAGTTCTCGTACATTCACAGATGTTAAAAAAATTTTCAAGCTTTCTTAGGACCTAGATGGGTGATCGCCTTGAAATACGGGTGTATATGCGGGTGGTGTAATGTATTACGGCCCGGGATTGGAAAACGGATAACCGAGTTCCATTTGCTATCGGGTCCTTTATATTTACTTACGTGCAAATGCCCTTGCGAAAAGTATGAATCCAACTCTTTCCCCAGCTACGGGTTAATTAGTAGAACTTGTATTATCTCAAAAAACAATCCTATCGCGCAAAAACCTTTTTGAATTTAAATAACCTGCTAAATGTTGATAATTCGTAAAAAAAATCAAATCAATAAAGCTCACTTTTCGTACAGGTAACAGTCTATATTTCTGTTGGTCGGAATGTCGAACTGTACCCTTTTTTTCGCTCACTGGGGTAGACTGTTCTAGTTCCACGTGCCATGGTTCATGGATGTCAGTTATCAGTTATCTCCTGTTAATTTCCCGCTGAAAGTTCTCCAGTGTCTTAACCGGGTATTGAACTCACACTCTTTGGGTCCTGTCACTGAATCTAATCAACGCCTTTATTCACTGTGTCATGTGTCCTTGAATAAAGCCGGAGAGTACAACGGCCGAAACGTTGTAATAAATATGGCGACAAAGATGAGGACAATAGTTCGAATAATGTAAATAATGTACAGGTAAGAGTTTAGAATTTGAAGAATGTTTTTTAAATTGGAATATATAGGGGACATTATATGAAGTGTTCCAGAAGCAGGCCAAAATATTGAAAAAAGAGCGTTATAAAGGCCTGCGTGTTTTATCGTCCATCAAATGTGGAACTTATAAAACAAATCCGGATAACGAGAAAACTCTTTTATTTCTTAATACAGTCCAACCTCTTCATTCCGATATCCCGTCGTCCACTGAATCTTATGGTCTTGTAGTTTGTTTTTTTTATTTTTAATTCAGTAGCCACCATTACTTAGTTGAACGGCTACGAGGGTAGCAGCACACAATTTTCAACCGTACCGACAACAGCAGAGTGTTTTGGTGTTACGATCTTGCTCATTTATCATATATAGCTGCATATCTATCCATCCAGGATGCCATACAATAGTTCTTTTTTTTTTGTAAACTCCATATCAACTCTTGATGGGTCAATTTCTGACGAAATTTAATTTTCTTGGAAGCTTTCGTATTTTGTATACAATTAAAATGAGTTGCTGGAATTTTATTTCTATTAAAATCTTTTGCTGGTAATTTTTACTAAAAAATGTTTTTTTTATACTTTCATACTTTTCTGACTCCAGTATGGATTTTCATTATTTGCCCATAGTTGGGACCCTAGCAGGTGCTACCACCCCAGACCAGGGTGGAATTGGGAACAACAGCAATTAAGAAATGGTTGCACGCTCCTCAAATACTTTCGATCAGAAGCCTTGATATAGTTTATCATCATACCCAGGATGAGCAACATAAGACAGCAAGCGGTAAAGATGAGGGTACTAAAAGTAAGAAGCATAAACCTATATATTACATGAAACAATAAACAACCTATTTGGTAGCATTATTATTTTATTTCCTGTTTTAACCTTTGTTCAATCTTTGATAAAATATATATCTGGAACGAGCTGGCATGAATCGTATATATATATATATATATATATATATATATATATAGCGTTTTTCTGTGGTCCCAGAAGTGATATGGTCCCAATGATGCCGGATTAAAGAGGGCGGACTATAGTAAATATAAAGAAAATATTATGTAATTATATCGTGAGTCAACTAAATAACATGGACATTTTATTGATAGTCTGTATTAAACCAGAGACGCGATAGGGGTGGTGCTTTTACTGTAAAGGTTACATCACAATGTCGTAACCCTGTCACAAATTGTTTAGTACAATGGAATAACCTTGACCCTAATTTTGCGCAGTGTTGAACTGCATATAAACAAAATACTTCCATTTGGCGTTTGACATATATAAGCAGAAAGAAGACATAGTAATAGAATTGACTTTGTTTTAGTCGTTGCAATTACACACACACACACACACACACACATATATATATATATATATATATATATATATATATATAATTAAAAAGAAAGAACATTAAGATATATAATCCGGTTTTCTTATTGATATTTTTATTTTTACAAAATAGTACTCAATGTAAATTTACAGAGCATTACTATATATATATATATATATATATATATATATATATATATATATATATAACGTCATCCACAGACAGACTGTTTGTGCTGTTTCACAGCTCATCAGTGTGGCTAGACATCTAGCTAGGATCGAAACCCGACAGTTGGTGCCAGTCGGAGATTCTACCACTAAGCCGTCGGCACACGGCAGGGATGTAGGTGGATTGGATTTTTAGCGTATTTATTTTTAGAAACACGCCCAGTGACCGACAGTGACTCAATTCGCTTTGCGAAGAGTCTTGCTATATTAGCTATAATAGTCACTGTTTACAAACCCATACCTACTCCCTAGAGAGCTCAACTGGAATTAATTATATATATATATATATATATATATATATATATATATATATATATATATATATATTGACGAATTAATGGATTTTAAAGCATAGTCCGGTATAATTTCATATTACTATATACGTTGCATTTAGGAGATGCACGTGTTTGAATAAACATCTTTTCATTCTTTTCCTTTTTAAATCTTGTTTTGTTTTTATTATCTTTAATAAGCACACAGCATAGATTCGTCTAAAAGCACACAAGCTATATCATGGTTTCTGCGACATAACAGGGATACAGGTAAAAAATCCCACTGAAGATCACATATACTTTACCCTCAAAAATACAGGCTGGTAAACAAAAACTACACTATTAACATTACTCGGACTATTATCCTCATCTTTGTTGCCATATTTATCTTTGTTTCGCCCTTCTTCAGGTGGTTGGAATGTTGAACTGAACTTTTTATTTCGTTTGCTGGGGTAGACTGTTCTAGTTCCACGTGCCATGTTTAATGGATATCATTTATCAGTTATTTCGTGTTTATTCACCTCTCCAATTTCTCCACTGCCTTAACCAGATATTGAACTCACAACTCTTTTGGGTCATGTTACTGGATCTAGCCAACGCCTTTATCCACTGTGCCATGTGTCCTTAAGGACATCTGCATATGCATTGCTTAATATCTTCAGCAATCATTTTTACCAGTGCTCATATAGCAATTTTTACTGTTATCATTGCATGATTTTTAACCAGAGCTTATATTGCAATTTTCGTTGTTGTTATTGCTTTTGTCTGGCACTCCTTATTGCTGGTTCCCATATTTTATTCATTTCTATACTTGGTCGGCTCGGGAGATTTTTGTGGCCTAGAATATGTGCTGATTCCTTAAGTTTACGAATTTTTTAATGATGTTCTTTGTCTATGATTTCATATATGGCAACAAAGATGAGGACAATAGTCCGAATAATATAAATAGGTACATAATATCTCATCTCAGAAATATAGACAGATGCAAAAGTATACTGCTTTGAAAAATAAAATACAAAGACGTCTATACAAAAACCGATACGTCTACACAAATACCAAATGTAAAATTTATGTAAGTATGTTGTTTTAATTTCGGGTGAAAATAAAGACAAAAAATGTCCAAAATTTGAATATGTTTTTATTAAGCTGTTCCTTGATCTAAGCTTTCGGTGCACATGAGCCATCTTCATAGATGTTATGCGGACATTTAAACAAATATATTTATCATCAGGGATGATATTCTTTTATATTGACATAGAAGATGCTATGCAACGATAACGGTCGCGGAATAGCAGTCGCAGGTCATAAATTAACGATGCGATTCTATGACGCCGAACCAGGTGAGAGACCGATATATTAACAACAGAACCATTTGTCGAGATGCAATGTAATATGTTGAGTGTGGGTTGCTTTGTTTTAATCTTTCAACATTGTGAGCCGAAAAGTGAGCTCAAGGAACAGCTTAATAAGAGAATAGTGAGCTCAAGGAACAGCTTAATAAGAGAATAGCCAAATGTCGGACAATTTTCATCTTTATTTTAACCGGAAATGAAAGAAAATATACGGAGTTTAGTACGGCTCATGAAACATAATATACAATCATTGTCTGTTATTTTTAACAATATATGCTTAAATATTTATGCATATATATATATATATATATATATATATATATATATATATATATATATATAATTATTTATTTAGAAAATTTATAACATAAACATGTTATAAAATCACTACAAAAATAGCCATTTTGTTTCAACACTCTCGGTGTCTTATCAAGTGATGATGTTGAATGTAAAATAAATGGTTTTAAAAGTTTCAAATTAATTAACAAGCCTTTATAAGGGGAAAACGCTGTTCCAAAAGCTAGAATGACCAATCAAAATACAAGTATAGGAAAATTCAAAAAGCCTGACAACGAAGACATGTTTTTGGAATTCATTCCGTATACACCAATTATATACTTGGATATATATATATATATATATATATATATATATATATATATATATATATATATATATATATATGTATGTATGCGTGTGTATATTTACCTGTGTGTGTGTATGTAGAGAAAGAGGGAGAGAGAGAGAGAGAGAGAGAGAGAGAGAGAGAATTCTCCGAAAAAATGGATTTAAATGCCAGAGAAGCCAATAATGTGCAAATGAGACTATCAGCTCCTGGCCTCTCCAGGAAGATATGCAAATACTGTTCGAACATATGATCACATTAACGTCATGGAAACAATGAAAGAAAAAAAAAAGAATAGAATAATATACTTCTATTGATATTAATCTTAATAATTTAACCTTTATCGCAACGATCAAGTCGTTTTAGTACGAATCAGAAATAGAAATGTCGAAAGCTAAACTTGCATTCCGTATGCTCCAGGGCTTCTCTTTTAAATATATCGTCATACCAATTTATTTACAGATATCAATTCACCATTTTTACTACAAATTCCCATCAGTGCCTAATTCAAATTTCGACCTTTTCTTTTACCCACCACAGAGAACAATCCCTGCCTCCCATCAGGATGGCTGATGCCCTACTCCTGCTTGGTCTCACACTGTCCGCTGACATCAGGTGAAACAAATACAGTGAATCTATTGCTTCATCTACCTCAAGGAAAGTTGGTTCTCTGTGTCACACCAGAAAGTTTTTCTCGTCCAAATCCATCCTTCAAATCCAGAAATTAATTATCTGTGATTTCATGTAATATTGCTGTCATATATGGCCTGGTGCATCCCCCCATGTACGTCTCGAGGTCCTCGACAAAATCCACAGACGAATATGCATTGTGATAGGTACTGATCTGGCATCTCATCTACAAGTATTTTCACGGAAATTGTTCCGACGAGCTGCTTTCGCTGATTCCCAGACTGTATGAATTTAAGCGAGCTACTAGGCTAGCATCTCGATCCCACCCTTTCACTGTCGAAACGGTTAAATGTAACCGACTCTTCTACACAAACAGCTTCTTGTGTCGCACTTCCCGTCTGTTGAACCACTTACTTGCTTCCCCAATGAATATGATCTTCAAATATTCAAGTGTCAATCGGCATCTAAGACCCTGACCTTGTTCCCCGTCTTTCTTTGTATCCTATCTTCAAACATGCCTCTTTACTCTTGTTCTCAATCCTCTGTAACCCCTTGCGTGCTAGTGGCACTCCCGCCTTACTTTTAATTGCTTAAAAAAAATCTCTGATTCAATTTACTTCCCTCGCCTTATTCTTTGCTTATGCCTAGAAGAAATAAAACAAATGTTTCTAGAATCTTCTAGACGAAACATTCATTTTAATGTTTTACTCGTGTTTATAACGTTTTTCTTTTCTTTACAATTTATTTTTGAATTCAGAATTTTGTTTTTATTTTATAAATGACCGATTGAACATTCAAAGTCTTGTAAAATATTGGTTCACTGTGTTGTGTCAGACCATTTATCTTGACAGCATCTATTTTACTCATGTATAAGTCTACCATTCGTCGATGCATCGAATGTTCCCGGCACATTAGTCTGTTGATTTGCTTTAGAGATTCTTGATAAAATACAAAGAAAAATCTGCAATTTTATTGATTCTGACCAGGCATCTCCGCTCCAGTCACATTCTCACCGCCATGGTCTACTTTCCTTGTAGGTTTTCTATTAGTATTTTCATGGTAATGGTTCTGATGAACTTTCTTCTATGATAACTATCGCGGTGCTTGATTGGCGGCAAGGTCACATCTATTATTAAAGTTCTTACATTCTTGTATACGCAGGCACAGAATAAAGGCATACGTTTACTAAAAATATGTATACGGACTATTCAGAACATGACGCAATGCTATACACAGATTTTTTTGTTCTCATATAATTATTTAAGATTCTTCAAAATTCATATAAAGTTACACTCAAAGATAAACATATTTAAGCACAGTACTAGATTAGCAGCCATTTCTCATGAAATAGCTAGATGTAACCGTAAGTACTATGCTAATAGTTTCTTCTCTCACACTTCTCGCTTGTGGAATTCTCTTCCGGTTTGATTTCCAGTTAACTCGGATCCTCAAAAGGTTAAATGCAATGTCATTGGTTATCTTTTGTCTTCTTAATTATTGTTCTTTTATGGCTCTCCCTCCTTCATAATGTTTATTTCTCATATCTCAGTAATATTATTAATAGTAGGAATACAGCAATACCAAAGTTAATTCTTTCGACCGAATCTTATTGATTTCTTTTTTTTTTATTTAGCAATGAAAATAAAACTAGATACAATTTTAAATTCATTAAGAACAACATATTGCTTGATATCAGTAATTATTAAACCAATTCCAAACAACGTGGTGGATTAGCCATCAACATTCTCTACCATTTTCAACGTCTTGGAATGTTGCGAACGTATTTCGCGTTATTCGACAGGCTGCTTACTGAAAACTGTCTTTAAAAAAAATCAATGCAATAGTTGAAAACGAACAAACAAGATAATTATCAGCAGACTGTCAGCTGAATAGAAAACGAAAGAGTAAAAAAAAAGCGGACAATTTTCTGTCTTGACTGAATTACTGACAAATAAATAAGGCGAAAACAAATGAAAAAAACGTGTTTATTACTTGTTTTGGGACAAAAATGCACGAACAAAAATGTTAGCTGTATTTGTTAAAGAAAAATGAAAATGGAAAAATAAAAATAAAAATTAATTAAAGTAATAACGGTGGTTTATTTGCATATATTAGATTTCAAATTATTTCACAATAATTTTTATTAAGCTAAAGTCTTACAGACAGTTTACCGGTATTGACTGGAATAAACCTGAGAACATTTACTATTTACTGAAAAATTATATATATATAGGAAAAGGCTAAAATGCCAACCAAATTCGTAACCCGGGTTTCGACCGTGAGGTCTCCTCAGGCAAATTTGCGAGGTTGGTTGGCATCTTAGCCTTTTCTTAAATATATTTGCTCTAAATATTCGATTTTAAATTTTGTATTTAACACTTTTATGTTGTCTATACCTTTTAGGCGCAGCTGTATTCAGCCTTCCTTTTACATTTCTATCCATATATATATATATATATATATATATATATATATATATATATATATATATATATATATATATATATATATATATATAATATATCACACATTGAATGCTGGTGTTAACAAAATTGACCACCATGTAATATAATATAACAGAGCTATTAAGTATATATATAATTATATACATATATGTATATATATATATGTATATATATATACATATATATATAATTATATATATATATATATAAATATATATATATATGTGTGTGTGTATGTGTGTATTTAAGCAGCATTTTTCATTGATACATGTTTTATTAAATAATATAGACAAGTGTTGTCTATTTATTTGATGTAAATTCTTTTCATATCGTCTGATAAGCTTAATAACATTATCATTAAACGAAGAAAGAAAATCACAATATTGATACATATTTTTGAATCCAATCTAAGCTTTCGGCTTACACAAGCCATTATCAAAGATGACAATTACAGTACAATACATTAAGCAGGTCCTGTTTGTTGCTATTAAGGGTGTTCAATTTTTCCTTGGCTATTTTAATTTGTTCAATAATGTTATAAGCATTTTTTCTTTCTTCGTTTAATGTTAATGTTATTAAGCTTATCAGACGATATGAAAATAATTTACATAAAATAATTAGAACAACACTTGTCTATATTTTTTAATGAAACATGTATTAATATATATATATATATATATATATATATATATTAGGTTGGTGCAAAAATAATTTCGTTTTCTCACATAGTAACATATGTTAGAAAACGAAATTATTTTTGCACCAACCTAATATATAGATAGATAGATTGCGCTGATTGCAGATTACGTTGTGCATGAAACTCCCAATCGTGCTATCGGCGAGGAATATATATATATATATATATATATATATATATATATATATATATATATATATATATATATATATATATATGTATATATATATATATATATATATATATATATATATATATATATGTGTGTGTGTGTTTGTGTGTGTATGATGTGTATGTGTGTGTGTGTGTGGAAAGAGAGAGAGTGGGAGTGAGAGAATAATATATATATATATATATATATATATATATATATACATATATATGTGTGTTTGAATATAATCTATAAAGAATGATAAGCGCAAACGGATATTAAAAATAATAATAAATAAAAAATAAATAAAATAACAATAAAAATAAAATGTCCAAACCATAACAATTATGAAAATTTTGACTGTTATTTTTGAATATATTAAAACTTGAGAGTGATCTACTGTTCTGTACAACTAGCCATGGAGCAAGATGGGCTGATCACCCAGCAACCACCTACAGTCAAAGACAAAATTATTCATACAATCATCGATTTTGAATATTTTTATCCAATCCTCAGAATCTCATGATCATCTGATGTCAGCTTTCTTATATGTTAATAAGCACACACACACAAAAAAAAAGAAAAGAAAAGAGGAATATAAAACCTAATTTTTAGAACAATAGGTTTAATACAACAAATATGGCCGGCGAATTATGCAAAATAGGAAAACAACAATCGAACATTCGTCCTAGCCGTTAAGGTTTAGAACTGGTAAAACCATGAATGTAATTCGTTCAAGCAATTTCCATCTAATTAAAAATAGAGAAAAGAGAGGCTTGCCACATCATGTCCGTAAGAGAGAAGCTGTAGGTTGGAAAATAATTTGTCTCTCACAATTATGGGAAGACACTTTTGGTCTCTATCAAGCCTTGACAGTGATGACTGCACTGCTCATATATGATAAATGTAGTCCATTTTAGGCTCTTCTCTGGCTCTTGTAGAGCTAGAGCATAACGGTACAAGCAGCCGACTATATTTACTGCATCTTTTGCAATGGATCGTATTCATGAGTGTCACCCGAGGTCAGTTTAAGGCCCAATCGACTCTCTTTATGAAGAGATGATTCCTCGTGGAGACATGTCTTCATAAAGAGAGACATTAATATACATGAGTATCAGTATTCCTGGTTCAAGTAAACGATTCCACTCGCCCCGGGTTTGACATTATTTAAACTGTAATGAACACTCCATATATATATATATATATATATATATATATATATATATATATATATATGTGTGTGTGTGTGTGTGTGCGTGTATGGTATATATATATATATATATATATATATATATATATATATATATGGTATATATTTATATATGTGTGTGTATATATTTGGCATGCATATATATACGGTATATATATATATATGTATATATATATATATATACGGTATATATCATCCACAGACTGACTGTATAACAGTTCATATATATATATATATATATATATATGTGTGTGTGTGTGTGTTGTATATATATATATATATAGCATATATATATATATATATATATATATATAGAGAGAGAGAGAGAGAGTGAAAGAGAGAGATAGAGAGAGGGAGATAGACAGGAATAGAGAGAGGGAGAGAGAGAAAGGCAGAGAGAGAGAAAGAGAGAATCAGTCTTACATAAACGATTTTACTCGTCCCGTGTTTGACATTATTTAAACTGTAATGAACATCATATATATATATATATATATATATATATATATATATATATATATATATATATATATATATATATAAACGATATATATCATCCACAGACAAACTGTTTCACTGTATAACTGGTAATATAAATATATATATATAAATATTCGGTATATATATATATATATATATATATAGATAGATAGATAGATAGATAGATAGATAGAGAGAGAGAGAGAGAGAGAGAGAGAGAGGAGAGGGGGAGAGAGACACGGAGATATATAGAATCAATCTTACATATCTAGAAGTCTACCATTTATCCATGCTTAGAATGTCTCTACCACGATAACCCTGCTAGTTACCTTGTTCGCCTTGATAAGATTCAAACAAGAATCAGTAATATTATTTGTTCTGATCTGGTCGCTTGACTGCAGTCACTTTCCCACAGCCATAAAGTTGCCTCTCTGTGTCTTTTCTATAAATACTTTCATTCTAATTGTTCAGATAAGCTCTTAGTTTTTCTAGACTTTATGAATTTAAGCGCAGTACTAGACTGGCGTCAAGAACTCATTATTTTACAGTTGAAATGGCTAGATACAGCCGTAAGTTTCATACTGTTTCTTTTCTCGCAATTCTCGCCTGTGTAACTCCCTTCCAGCTCCATCCTTTCCAGACAAATTTATACTGCATAAACTTAAATACAATTTCAATTGCTATCTACCGTCATCTTGATTTCTATTTTCTCTTTCGGCTTATTATTAATCTTTCTGATCCTAACTCCTCTGCACCCGGTAACCCCTTGTATCTTTTAGTGGCTTTATCCCTTTGCATGGATGATACCGATTAAAAATAAAATAGATACGAACTGTACTTAATTGTATTTAAATCGAATCAACCATGATTTCAATTGTAGCGATTATATTAAAAGGTATATGAAATATTTATATGAAAAGAATATTTATAACAATACATAAGTTATCAATTATTAGAATCTTTCACACAATAAAGCATTTACAGAGATTAATGTTAGGAAAATTAATAACAAAATGGTATAAATTGTGTGACGAGGTTTGGCCTTTCGAACTTCATCAGACTGATGTTTTTGTTGATGCATATAAATATCCGTATAAAGCGGAGGGTGGAGTATAAAAGCGTAAACGTTGGTTATAATTATGAATAAGAAAAGAATGTTGAAAATTTTAAGACGCATAGCATTTAATTTATGGAATTCCTTTTGTGAGCAGTAGTGTAGAAATCAGGTTCTACAGAAGGATGTTGAGAATGCCATGTCAGCAATGATGAAATTTCAGACAAAAAGGAAACAAATAACATATTATAAATTCAGACTCAAACACAGACAGTTGAAATTCTAGTGCAAATAATTAGGAAAGAAGGCTTAGAAAATTTGACACTCACAAGCCATATTAAGCGAACGACGAACAGAAGATAGCAACGAATAGCTTTTGTTAAAAAAAAAAAAAAAAAAAAAAATTGTGTAAATGGCTGAACACACAGTAGAAATTTTTCACTAAATATAAATCATCCCAAAGATTATGTAGACAACAGGATCGGTTATTGTGATAACTATTTATTTTCAACACTTCTGGTGTCTTCTCAAGTGATGGTGTTGACGCAACACCATCACTTGATAAGACACCAGAAGTGTTGAAAGAAAATGTCTACTTTTGTAGTGATTTTATAACGTATAATTTTCGAATAAATTATATTTGCTTTACTCTGTATTGAGCAGTCTTTTAAGAATAGTTGGAATTTATTCCGTATACACCAATCCTATACTTGGGTATATATATATATATATATATATATATATATATATATATATATATATATATATATATATATATATATATATATGCTATTTACATTATTCGGATTATTGTCCTCATCTTTGTTGACATATTTATCACAAAGCTTCGGCCGCTCTACGCTCCGGTGCTCTTCAGGTGGTTGGAATGTCGAACTGTTCTAGTTCAACATGCCATGACTAATGAATGTCAGCTATCAGTTATCTCCTGTTAATTCACCTCTTCAAGTTCTCCATTGCCATAACCAGGTATTGAACACACAACTCGTTATCCACTTAAGACAAATGTCACAGTGGATAAAGGCGTTGGTTCAATACCTGGTTAAGGCATTGGAGAGTGTGGAGAGGTGAATTAACAGGAGATAACTGATAGCTGACATCCATTACACATGGCACATGGAACGAGAACAGTCTACCCCAGCGAGCGAAATAAAGTGTTCAGTTCGACATTTCAAACACCTGAAGATTTGTGGTAAATGTGGCAACATAGATGAGAACAATAGTCCGAATAATGTAAATAGTGTACATAAGACACCGTCTCAGAAATATAGACCGATATATATATATATATATATATATATATATATATATATATATATATATATATATATATATATATATATATATATATATATATTGAATAAAGAGCATTCTGTGTAATGAACTGATCCAAGACCAGGCCTGTTAAAACTACGTCAGTCTAATATATTTGTCAAGAGGGTATAAAATTTTAACTTTTATTTTGGAGTTTTGTTTTTTTTTTAAATTTCTCTTCAGAAAGAATTTCCTGTACTGTATTTTTCCCCAAGTGTTTGTTCTCGTGACAAATGTATTTTTAATGGTTTGTTTTCTTATCTGATTAAACAAGTTTTAGAATCGGACGATCTTCCCTCGAAGAAAAACGCAAAACGAAACTATTCGCCAGAGAAAAATCAAGAAACTAATAAATAAAAACGTACAACGTAGTTGAAATACTCTTCAACACTTTGAAACTATGCTGATTTGGCTGTTATCTTAAAGAAATAAGTAAACACATAGGCGCAAACACATAATCACTCACTCACGCACGCATATATATATATATATATATATATATATATATATATATATATATATATATATATATAACTTAAAGAATTTAAAGAATCGTAACTAAGGAAGCACATCATCATGGGGGAGGTGTGAATTGGGATACCGTTTGTCAAAACGAAAACGACGTTCAGGGATCAAATTCCAATGTAATCAGCACATATCATTGGCATACGGACAACAATAGTTTGTATTCTGTACTTGAAAGTCTCTAATAAATTAATTCCATCGTGTTTGTGCCATAATTGTGGTTTTCTGTCAAAACCCCGTGAAACGTGAATTGAGGAATCGTCTTGAAAGAATGTTATTCTTCTTATTAAATTCACTTAAATTCTTTAAACATTTCAGGCGATATCCCAAACGAATCTAGCAATAGAAAACAAGGATCCCGCTTTCCAACCTGAGACCAATGTATTAATGTTGAGGCTGGGAGGGGAATACGCTGATGACATAAGTGTACGTATTTGGAATAACAATGATCTTGAACAGAAAAGCAACAACCTCTATAAAAGTTCCAAGAAACAGAAATCAAGATAAACCTTTCCAAAACAGAAACTATGATCTGGAATTGGAATGAAAGAAGGTATTGGCACCTAATCTGAATCCATCATAAAAATTTAAGATGTGGAATTAGTAAATACCAAACATTTTAGATAAATTGGTGTATAGATCAGTTCTAGCGAATTTAGTAAAGAAGAATAGAAAACTGAACATAGCATAGGCTCGGACATAGGTAGTTTCGCTCAACACCACACATTGCTATCAAAATATCAAACTGTAAACTCAACTGTAAAAATCGCCGCGTCATATGGAAACTTTCATAGAGATTATTTATATTGTTTGGAGTGTTGTCCTAATCTTTATTGCTATATTCATGAGCCATGTGTAAATAATGTAAATAATTATAAGACCTCATCTCAGAAATATAGACATATATATCATACGGATGTCATGTATAGCGCCAAATTCGTTCAGAAATATCTAAACTCTCAGCTATTTACAACCACATTCTAAGATCAATGGTTAAAAATGGCTTTGAGTATCGGCAAAGGATACTGGCAAAGACCATCCATCTTTGAACATTGTGGACTGGCGCTACAGAATCGAAACAAACTGTGCCTAATTAACAGAAACCATTTCACTTGGCGACTAACAACAGCAGTAACAAATAATAACAACTTCGTCTTCTTTTTTTTCTTCTTCTTCACCTGAACGGTCACGGCCTCTCCAAAGTATCGTATCCCTTGTGGACCTTAAAAATTTCACGTTCTGCTAAGGCTTCTGTCCCACATCTTGCCAAGCATTTACACAAGGTTGTTAGGCAGGTGGCTCGTTGCCTTCTCCTATTTCACGTGTTCTACACTCCATCTTTCTCGTTATGTGTCTAAGGAAATTAAGCTATATATTTCTAATTCTGTGTATGTTTTGTTTTTCTGTTGCTAGTTTTTAAAGACTTCATCATTGCTTACTCATTCCGTCCATGGCTTTCTTAATATCATTCTAAAGAGCCACACTTTAGTGGCAACCAGGTTTTTTTTCGTCAATGGGAAGATATATAAGTGGAGAGATATCGAATACTGTCCTGAATATGACGATAAACTATATCCGTGTTCTGGGTAAGGTGATAAACTACATCCAACAGCAAGGCCTCTGATCAGGAGGTTTTGATGAGCGTGGAACCACTCTTCATTGCTGGTTCCCTCGTCTACCCTGACTCGGAGTTATAGCACCTGTTAGGGTCCCAGCTATGGGCAAATAGTTAACCTCCAAACTGGGATCAAAACACTATGAAAGTATAAAACTAGGTTTTAATACCAGAAATACTTTGCAAAAAATTATTACCAGCAATAGATTTTTGAAAAAAAAAATATTACCAGAAATAGATTTTTGAAGGAGAAAAATATTAACAGCAATAGATTTTTGAAAAAATAAATATTACTAGCAATAAAAATTTTGTCTGGATTAAATAACCCAATGAGGTTGATATGCTGTAAAACAAAGCAAAGCAAACCGAAACCAAACGATATCAAATAGCAACCCAACATTCTTTTCTTTCTTTCTAAAGATTTTTTTTCTATTTTGTTTCTCATCACTTTGTTTAACTTTTCAAATACCTAATACGTATTCGGATATCGGTGTCTCATTTTCCATATATTCAAACTTTTGTATTAGGTTGGTGCAAAAATAATGACGTAATATTGTCGTTTTTTTGACGTATTTTTTAACGTCAAAAACGACATTATTACGTCATTATTTTTGCACCAACCTAATATCTGCTTGATATTGTCATTCCCAATTTGTAACTCGGATCTTGGAAATTTTCCTCTTGTTGAGGACCATGCTTCTTGTCATCTAGCAGTTGAGGGTGAGTTCTTTTTTCTCTCGCTTTCTTTTACTACGAGCTGTTAAAAGATAATTAAGCATAGTCAAAGTGTATCCGAAGTTTACGACCAAGAGTTAAAGGCGTTTTGAACGAAATAAGTAGAGAACATAAAGGAGAGAATCTTTGATCATCATAATTCACGATCCCATACTGACTGCAAGAATTTGCGTGAGAAACAAAAAAAGATTCATCTACCATGATTCCTTCCAATTAACATATTTAGAAGTTTGCTAAGCCATTTCGATGGAATCAGAATGCATTCAAGTGAAGTAGAAAATGTGTTAATTTTGAATTTCAGAATCTAAAGAGTTATATACATGTGTCATTAAAAAGCTAGTTGAGAGAATAGAACTTTTGTCACAACCAGTTACTTTCATCTTAAATTATCGTCTTCCGTTTTCTGCGCAACATCCATGTGGTTATTCTACGAGTCCAGTACGTCTTGTAGTTGGTAGTCTGACATTCTATATATTTTTTTAACTATTAAGAGCATGAGACATTCGAACTCTTCCAAATATGATTTTATTATACTTGCTTCCGTCCGTAATTATTGATAGAGTTTATGTTTCAATTTGTTGGCAAGTATTAGTTGGGTTTATACACGAGAGGTTAATAAGTTGTCTGCTTTATACTTTGTCTAATAGGTAATCATTGGCCTGCTTTATACTTGACCCTATAGTCAAACATTGTTAACTTATTTTATGTCTACTTTAAAAAATTATTTGGATATACAAATAAATATTATTGAGGTTAATACTTGAGTCTGTGGCCAAACATTTGCCAGGTTTAAACTTGAGCCTATAGGTAAATATTAGTCGGTTTTATAGTTTGTTTTACGGGTAATAATTGTTCGTTTATTTATTTGAGCCTATAGGTAAATATTGTTAGGTTGTGTACATTTTCTAAAATTTTACTTGTATCTACACATTGGTCAAGTTTATAGATGAATCTATCAGCAAACATTGGTTAATTTTATACTTGAGCCTCTAGGTAAATATTGTTAAGTTGTGTAGTTTTTAAAAAAATAACCTTGTCTACAGGTAAATATTAGGTTTATACATGAGGCAAACAATGGTTAATTTTATACTTGAGCCTATAGGTAAATATTGTTAATTTGTGTAGATTTAAAAAATAATCGTGTCTACAGGTAAATATTAGATTTATACATGAGGCAAACAATGGTTAATTTTGTACTTGAGCCTATAGGTAAATATTGTTAAGTTGTGTAGATTTAAAAAATAATCTTGTCCACAGGTAAATATTAGCTTTATACATGAGGCAAACAATGGTTAATTTTATACTTGAGCCTATATGTAAAAAGTGGCAGGTTTTGAGTGGAATAATGAAATAACTGAGTTTATAAATTAGACTGCAAGTAACAGCTTGGATGTGTTTAGGGTTGTTTTGCCATTTTTTAGCTACTGCAGTCTGCACATTACAGGACCCATACAGGAGTATCTAATCTGTTAAGAATAGAATTTAGTTGAAATTTGTAGTTTTCAAACGCTTCGGAAATTACAGACATTTAATACACATTTTCTTGTGTTCAGTTTAAAACAGTAACATAAGCAAAATCTAGATGAACAGGAAGTCTCTCTAAGTCATGAGTAATGGCACATTCAGTTTTCTTTGTTTATTTATGATATTTAACCAAGGGGAAATAGCGCCTCGTTTGTGTCACGATCGCGTAATGTGTCCGTAATATATAACCGCTTGGCATGTGTGATTTTTGCGAAGCCACTTTATACCCCCTAATTAAAAGGACTACCGAATAAATAAAAGACGTCTTTTAATTCAATTACTAAATCTGGATTTCCCACAGCCAATTATATGTACATCTCTGAATATATATATATATATATATATATATATATATATATATATATATATATATATATATATATATATGTGTGTGTGTGTGTGTGTGTGTGTGTGTGCGGTACTTATTGGAAAGCGCTCAATATCAGTGATAGAGCTAACATATTTAGTTGTGTTGATGTGAATTTATTGTCCGACGATCGCAAATGGGGTGAAATTCAGGGTACCAAACTCACATCAATACATCTATATATATATATATATATATATATATATATATATATATATATATATATATCTATATCTGTGTATATATATATATATATATATATATATATATATATATATATATATCTGTGTATATATATATATATATATATATATATCTGTGTATATATATATATATATATATATATATATATATATGTCTGTGTGTATATCCTCCCTGAAACATTATCATATATATTAGGTTGGTGCTAAAATAATGTCGTTTCCTCACATAGAAACATATATGAGAAACCGACATTATTTTTGCACCAACCTAATATATATATATATATATATATATATACATATATATATATATATATATATATATATATATAGATATATATGTATGCACATAAGCACATTTGTCCTTATACACCGCCCACAAAGTCCCCCCCCCTATATGTTGCACTGCAAATAGGATAAATCGACCAGACTAAAGTTTTCTGAGGGCGGCCAATCGAACGTTGTCAACAGCTTTTTTGTTAACAAGGTCAGTACCCACAAACCCTCAATCACGATGACTTTAAAGACAGTTTCACTCACGAGTCTTGACTCAAACACACACAGACACACACACACACACACACACACACACACACACACATATATATATATATATATATATATATATATACGCATAACATCAATGTTTTATTACACACACGCACAAACTTCATTCTTAGCAACAAAACATAGAATTATGCATTAAACTAAGTAAATAATTTAATTTAATAAAAAAAGATTATCTATCTATTATGTAAATAAAAAGTTACAGTAATCCCCAGATATTTGAAACACAGTGTTTCAAGGCTTATGTACTTGATTAGAAGGCTTGCTAGCAGTTAATCTCACAATTTAAACCAGGTACTATAGGCATTTTTTTCTTTTTTAAGCTTGTAGATTCGTCAGTTAATACGCATAATATGTAACATGAAAGGTAAAATAGCGCCCTAAATAGTAAGAACATTTTGAATTGTGTCCATAACACTGAAATTGAGATTGACTGAATTGGAAATCTTGGGTATGATTGAGACTGAACAAACGGCATTGGTCTTGTCGATGAGTATACTAAGTAGAGTGCTAGAGATTTGAGGAATTTTCCCGTGACTCAATCATCAACGACGACCACCAGAAAATGCTATGAATGTATAAGTGAATTAATATTATTATTATTATTAATAATAATGATAATAATAACAGCAACAACAATAATTGCCTTGATATATCAGGAATGGTGACTCGTCATCTTAGCATCTACTTGTGTTATTCTTGTGAAATAAAATGTAAATAATGCCTGGCAGCTAGTATTCTGTCTATTAGTGCGGATAGCCAATCCCTGTTGCAGACGCATGCTCTGATACATTTCCGTTTGTTCAACACCCATAGAATCCAACTGTGGTTTATACTGCAACTATCCTGATCAGATCTTAGCTACAGTTTCTGGAAGAGAGCGAATTATCTAGCGTATCCAAAAGTCCTAATAAGGTCAATATGCTCCGCGCCTCGGTCACGATGACTTGTGACTGCGTGCCAGTAAGATCATTGACGGTTTCCAGGTAGTTCCATCTAGCCAATTTCAATCTCAAGGCGTGGGACTTGGGCATGGTTTCCACGCACTTTGTAAATGTTCCGAACGCTGAGGTCGCCTAGTCCCCCTAATCCGGTCGATGACATCAAAGAGTCACCTTCGTAATAAATTGACCATAGTGAGATTCGAACCCAGTCTCATAGACAGACAACGAACGTTCTAATCACAAGGCCGTAATGTAAATAGTAAATGGTAAATATCTCGTTTTCTACCAGAGATTTGCTTCTAAAGTGCCAGACCATAAAAGGTTGAGCATGTCCCCTAAGGCCTGATGAACCATATGTATATCTGTTCTGCAGCAGGATTAATGTGAGGTGACGGGATGGTTGTTTTTTTGTTTTGGTTTGAAGCAGTCAAGCGGACTTGGACGTCACATCTAGATACTTGAAAAAACACTCAATCGGTTACCGCATCTCTGGATTGAGTTACCGTGCAGATATTTCTAATTTCTCAACTCGAAGATTGTTTGCTGCTTCATCAAAACCTGTCGCCATATCGCGCACGTTTAGCTGTCATACAAATGCCTGACATATCCTTATACGACACGGTGTGATGATGCGTACATTAGCCTTATTTAGGCATATTAATACACAACAGACATTTTATCATGCTGCTCTTTTGTCTTCTTTTTTTGGGGACAGTTGTCTTTGATATGATAAATAATTATGGATGTCTGCAGAGGAGTTTTAGAATATATTTGGTTGTTGCGAATGCTTCCGGATTTGAAAATTCTTGCTAGTGTTTGTGAATATTGTTTTCTTATCTTGTGCAATAAGTCAAATTCCATACGTCGATTCCAAACATTGGGAACATTTCATGATCTAGGAAATGGACGTATACAGACGAACATTTGTTATGCTGTTATAGACGAAGTTGTTTGAGGGCAAGTTAGTGTCGATGAAAAATGGCTTCATTGCGCGAATCCAAAGCGAAGAAAATTGGACGTCGATCTAGGTCAGCGTCTAACATTACAAAATAAACGGCAAATGTCTGGAGGAATTCTTTTTGTGTTTGTAGGAATTCCAAAGTTATTCTTTAAATCAGATTATTGGAACGTGGACAAAACGTTTCCTGTGCTTTAGTTGACTTTAGGTATATAAGAAAATACAATTTCATTTTTAAGCAAATAAGTCAGTTCGGACCAAGAATACAGTATTGTTAGCACATCTGTACTGATGTAGCCACATCCTCACTGTTCACAATTGAAATAGTTAAAAACCAACTACGCGGCCTTGTGGTTGGTTGGATTAATATTCACCCTTCAACCATTTTCTCACAAAAGAACCATTACTAACTACTCGCTTATAGATATTACTATGGCAAATGTTCAATAGTGCTACAGTAAATATTTCAACCCTTTCAGATCATCAGAGATACGATCGGCCATGTCACGTATACAGCGCAAGTCATCGTCATTCCCTTTACATTGTTTGGTTAGGCAGAAGTCCAACTCAGATAGCTTCGTCCCTAGAAGTGTCACTTTCTAGAAGCGATTCCCCAGTAGAAGCTTCTCTGACAGCTACAATCTTAATTTCTTCAAGACAAGGGGCAACCGATATCTACCCTAGATATTGCTACAATATTCAAGACATTCTCCTCCTTTACATCAATCTCATTTAATAACACTCTTTTTTGTACCGTGAGAACAATAGGAAAAAGCCAGGCGTCAGCTATTGTCCTTTCTTTTTCGAATGATGATTCTAATTTTTCCTATAGAAATTTAGAGCTCGCTGGAATCGATATCTCATTGTGACAAGAAATATCGTAATGTTTCCAAAGTTTATTTGTAGACAGATGTTTCTTTAATTCTTCTTATGCTTATCTATCTATCTATCTATCTATCTATCTATCTATCTATCTATCTATCTATCTATCTATTTCGTATGTGACAGATATCCTTGGTGTGATAATGAACTATACCCGGAAGAATAAACCTTTGATCAGGTTTTGAGGAGTGTGAAACCAACTCTTAATGCTGTTGTTCCCAGGTTCACCCTGATCAGGAATGGTAGCAAATGTTACGCTTCCAGCTATGGGAAAATAGTTAACCCCCAAAACTAGGGTTAAAACATTATGAAGGTATGAAAGAAATTATATTAAAAATATCAGCAATAGATTTTCATAGTAAAAAAAATGGCTGTACGTTTTTGTAAAATATAAAATTTAAAAAAAAAAAAAATACCAGCAGTACATTTCTGTAAGGAAAAAAAAATCCAGTAATACATTTTTGTAACAGAAATTACTAATGCTGCGAGGCCAATTAAATTATCACAATGAATGACTAATAAGGAGTTTATATGTAACTAAACAAACAAATAATGACTAATTCTTTCTTTCTTTCTTTCTTTCTTTCTTTCTTTCTTTCTTTCTTACTATATAGCTATCTATCTTACTCTGTTCAAATCTATCTGTTTTATTAGTGTGATTTGATAATTGCAACAATTGAATTTTATATCAATCAACTATTTTTGTCGTTTGTTCAGTTCATTTAAATTTCAACTGTCATAATTGACAGACTAAAAGAAAAATAACAATAAATTGCATTAATAACCAGTGTTTAGTGCTTGTGGATTGAAATCAAGGTGTTCCGATGTACGACCAGTAGATGAAGATTCAATTAGAATTTTAAAAAACTCGCTATCTAGGAATCCAGACTGGATCACACAAGCTGATTTTCTAAGTAATTAGAAATATTCTGCAACCCCTATTATTAACTACAAATTAAGATCATATCTATCTGAAGCTGGTATTTCCACTTGCAGATACCAAAATCTATCTATCAGTGTCATGTTTCTGTGATTCATCATAATCATCATCATCAGCATCATCCCCTTGACTTTTGTAATCGTAGGGGTGAGCCAAATGCAGAAGCCGCACTAAATCTCCTGCACAACGTTCTATCAACGGCACCCATCAGCAATTCTGGTATAGTCACACCTTTTTTCGTTTTTTTTTAAGCAATTCACTCCAAGCAAAGCGGGAAGCCACTAACACACAAGGGGTTACAGAGAGATGGAGCGAGAACAAAGAGGAGTGATATAGAAAAGGATGAAAAGAAGGATAGGGGTATAGATCAAGGCATAGGGAGACGTCGATTGACATTATATTTGAATAGTTGGAGATCATAGCTATCAGGGAAACAGTAATAGGGAAGGGGGTTCCGCAGGCAAGAAGTGAGAGACATGAAGCTATTGGAGTAGAAGAGACGGCTACATTTAACAGTTTCGACAGTGAAAGGTTGAGAGCGAAATGCCAGCCTAGTTGAACGCTTAAAATTCATGAAGTCAGGGAACCAACGAAAGCAGCGCATTGGAGCAGTTACCGACAGAGGGAGGCGACGGCACGCCTGTGAGAGTGAGATTGCAGGCGAGATGCCAGATCAGGGTTAATTACATTGCATATTCATCCGTGGATTTTATCAAGGACCTTTCGACAAACAGAAGGGGCTCCAGACCATATATGGCAACCATACTCCATGCAACGGCGAATGGTTGATTTGTAGATTTGAAGGATCTACTCCATCCATTGTTTGACATTATCCAACCAGTTTTTATGTTGGCGTCTTCCACTACGTCGACCTTCAACGGTACCTTGCATAATGGTCTTGCACAGGCTTGTCGTGCTTTGTAATGTGTTCAAACCACGCCATTCTCCTCCGTTTGACAGTTGCGAGAAGAGGTTCCTGCTAGCCCACAAAATATTCAATACTCATTGGTTTAATGTTCCCATGACTTTGTGCCGAAAAAGGTTATTGGGGTTTTCTTATTCAGCTGCAGCTTCAGTTACGACGTCTTTTCTACATCATGTATACATGTAGTCTATTTACTGCAAGATAATCTATTGAAGGGGGGCGAGTATATAAAATATATTATTATATTATCTATGAAAAGTTTTATGGTATTTGATGGGTCAGCCACTTTTTTGTTAATTTTACTTCTTATAAATATATGGTCCTTAGTGAATTGTCAGTAATGTTACCCAAATATTCTTGTTTCAAATGATTACTTGAAATATTTTCCAAGATAAAACTCTTCAGAAGCTCTATAGGCATTTTGCAAAGGATATCTGTCCCGGGGTGCTGTCTTTATAAAACCCCTTATAAACGGACAATAAAATAAAACTGTACTGTAGAACAGTTCGTATACGAATCTGTAGAAGCAGGTTATAAATGATACTATGATATAAAGCAGAATATAAATATCTAACCTGTTGAGCTGACCTTATAAAAATCACTAAAGACATCATATAAATGATATCTATCCTGTTACACTGTCCTTATAAAAATATGTCTTGTGGTGTCGTCCCTCTAAAAGTCTATGTTGAACTCTTCCACCTACTATAAGATTAGTAGGAGAGAAGGCCTTGGGGAAACAGTCACACAGATTGTTTCACTGTCGAACTCTCTGTCTAGGCAGAGAGGAACTCGGATGAAGCTTTGCTGCAGGTCAAAGTTTCGTCCGGGGAGGTAGAAAGTCCTTGAACCCATCTAGGCGGGTTCAAAGGGAATATTTTTGGCCGAGCCTACGGGCTCGGAATACCTACAATAACCCGGCCTTGTGCCACATACAGCTTCGTGGGGGGAGGGGGCTGTTAAATATAACAGTCGAGTAGATTGTTGATTACCGTCAAACTCTTTGCCTTGAGCAGAGAGGGACCAGGACGAGGCTTTGCCGAAGGGCAAAATTTCGTCTGGGGAGGTAGCTATATGATATCTATCCTTTAACCCTGTCCCTATAAAAGCATCATATAAATGGTATCTATCATGTAGCACTGCCTTTATAAAAATTTCTACAAGCAGAATGTACGTATCTTTCCCGTGACACTGTCCTTATAAATATCTCTAAAAGCAACATATAAATATCTATCCTGTAACAATCTTTTTATTAAAAAAATAAAATAAAATAAAAATTATAACCTCGTCGTAAAGAATATATATTCTGTAGCTCTGGTCTTATACGAAACTGTATAAGCATGTTATAATTTATATCTCCCCTGTAGTCATGTCCTTATATAAAATCTCTATAAGCAACCTATGAAGAATATCTGTCCAGTACCGATATTTATATGAGTTCCTTTATAATCGTGTTAGTCTTTTTTTTAGTGTTGTATTTCATTTGCAATTCTGGAATGAATTTGACACTTAAATGATGCGGTCGGTTTGCCTCCTTGACTATCTTACTTGTGGCATCTCTAACCTTAGCACATCAAGATGGCACATCTAAATGTGGACTATTTGGTTTTATTAATAAATCTCCAGAGAGTCGTAAGTTTATGCCATATCCAAGTTCAGATAAAGACTTCTCGAATTTAGATATAATAGTGATTCATATACCAACAAAAGCAAAGAATTGTGAATTATTGATACTTTCAATGATTCCTTAAGGGATCGATAAAAATGTTTGATCATTTTATTAGCTTCAGGGTTATAGGCTTTTGTACGAATTCTGTTTATCCAGAGAAATTTGATCAATCATGCGAAAAGAGAAGACGCGAACTGTTTTCCTAAGAGTGCTGAAATGCTATATAACATCAGTACTCCTATATCAGTGCACAATTTAGTTATAGATGAAGTGGAGACTTGAGGCAACGGAAAATGTTGTTTTACAGAAGAATACTAAGAAGATCATGGACAGAGCATGTAAGTAATGAGTAAGTTTTTAAATAAAATGGGAAAAAATCACTTACACATAGAATCAGGAAGATACCGTTTCAATTCCTAGGAAGCATAACTAGGAAAAAAGGCATGTAAAATTTGGGGCTCCCAGAACAGATTGAAGATATTAACAACTAATAACCTATCTAAAAACTTATGTAAATGAATAACAGAACAGAGAAGAGTTGAGTAGTGAATGACAAACTTCAGTCGTGACTACAGAGGATTGGAAAATGTGGAGAAAGCTTTGTAAAAAAACTGCCATTAAGAGACGTGGTACAGAGAAGACATTTCCAGTTGAAATCACACAAGACACAAAATGTTATAAACAACAGAAGTACATATATTCGCCTATTACTACATAGTTTTTTTTTTTTTTAACAGGAATAGAGCTTTATATCTTGTTTCCTGTTTAGGGTTCGGTTTCCGGTTCCTTCTAAAGTTTACTGCAGCTCTATATTCTTATGGTCCTTTCTATGCTATTAGGTTGGTGCAAAAATAATGACGTAATAATGTCGTTTTTTGACGTATTTTTTAACGTCAAAAAACAACATTATTACGTCATTATTTTTTCACCAACCTAATAATATAATTCGAAACAGTAATCCTTTAGCTTGAGTGGCTCTTGGGCCTAGTATTTGGTGAACATTAACAACAAAAAAGTCTTTTATATTTAAAATATCTGCCGTGAACTGGCTTATAAAAATGTGTAAAATTTCACGCGGTGATTACATATAGGACTTTATTTGGATTATCCCAGATTATCGGTTTATGATCAGAGTGTATATGAAAATATATCGTTTAATCTTTACACTCCAAGTAAGCCAATAAAGCCACTAAGAAGCAAGGTGTTATGTGTTAGAAAATAAGAAAAAAAAAACTATTAAGGTGTGAACACAATAAAAGAACAAGAATTAAGAAGACAGAAGATAACGACTGGCATTGCATTTCAATTTTTGAAGCCGGAAGAGAGTTCCACAAGCAAGAGGTGCGATAGAAGAAATTATTAGCAGAGAACTTCCTGTTCCATCTAGACATTTCAATCGTGAAAGATGAGACCTTCCGCCAAACATAAGGTTTTGAATCAGCTCACTCGCGGGTATTTTACGGTTTTACAAAATCTAATTCCTATTTCCTTGTTTTACACAAGCCCTGTATGTTTGTATCCAATGGTTTTCTAGAGATAAATTTTATTAGATAAATGTAAATTTTTCATTTCTAACATATTACTTAATCTATATACTCTTGGAAAGGTCTGCATCGTTTATAGGTAGGGACTTGAATCTGGCTAAAAACGTTTTATATGACCGTTTGCTGGTGGTCTCAAGTTTTCGCGCTTATCTAATCGTAGTTTCTGCTAATGCAGAATTACATATTAAAACATATATAAGGCAGATCTTTTCCCTCTATAGGATTGAAACGCTAAAAGCAACTACTAAATCATGTTTAAAAGCAAAAAAGACGAGTAAATTCATTATTTGGGGTTTGATTTCATTTTATTTTCTGCTAAAATATGCATTAACGCCTTACTCCCCCAGTAACGACTACACTTGAAAAGAATTTATCTAAACTTAATATACATTCTGTCACAATTATTTAAAGAAAAAAAAACAAAACAGCAACAATGAGAGATTTAATAATTACAAAACAAAATAGTAGCACCATAATCCCTATAGTCAGAATTTACGTTATAGACTCTTAGTTAGTGATAAATGCTTTAGCAATCATGTATCTTTCGATACATGACTGACGAGGCAGATTTTTTTTCTCGTAGTAGGTTGCCATTTCTTTCTGCGGTAGACTAGTTGTCATCCAAAGCTATAGAACCGGTCGGTCCTGCTATTTACCCAGAACTAGGGAGAGAAGAAGAGGATTCATAACGTTCCTAAGGGTATTAGTACGTAAGTGAATGTAATGGATTCGACTGGAATTCGAACTCGGCTCTCCGATTCCTCAGTCCGAGCCGTTATCCATTACTGCATATATCTATCTCCATTATTCCATATAATATAGTCCATGATATATACTGCAATAATATTAAATATCACAAGAAATATATAAATGAAACATCTGGAAATTTCTATAAAAGAAGACATGAACATAAAAAGAATCATTTCTGAAACAAAAATCCGCTCGATGTGTTAATCGTCCATCGTAATAACAAGTGCGAGAGAAAAAACTGTTAGAACATAGAACATTCCTAGTGAAAAAGACGAATATGTCGGATGGCGTCGTATAAAGCCAATAAAGCGCTTCTGAAAGGAGCTTTAATAGAAGTAAATATTATTCCATCTCCAGTAAGTTACCCGATCATGGCGATTAATAATATCACCCGTGTTCAACAGTTAATGGAGATAAAATAGTAGGTCGCGTTGTGAATATCACCAGATAATGTGTGCGCTATGGCAGAACGGTTTATTCTCCTGTTCGCGTTTCCAGCGTTATCGATATTATTATACCCGTGATATAATAACACCGTAACGGAATAGCCGAGAGAAAAGGCAATGAAAGAGAGCTTTGTTCTCCTAGAGAATTTTATCATGCGAGGTAGTACATATATTTTTATATACATATATAAACGTGTCCCACCCAGAGAAAATATATCACATTTTTAGACAACAAGCAGAGTTCAAGGAGAACGAAATGTTAGGGTCTTATATATAATATAGAGACTCTTTTGCGTTTCTGGTGAAGCCATCTTTGATATTTCAGATTCAAGAGAGCCAGATATATCTTCTATAACACTTCTTTCTTTTTATGTGTCGTATCCTTTCAGAACGATCATGGCTCTACACTTCGTCCTATTCCTTGCAGCTCTCAACAAGTTCCTTCCTTCTGCTACCTCCTCAAGGTCATGTTTTGTCATCTGAGTCAACGGCCAGCTAACTAGAGGTGGTGTCTCTATAAGCCACCGTGGAAAAGGCAACGGGAAACCACTCCACTACCAATACAAAGAAAAGTTATGGTCAAAAATTCAGACAATGCCAAACCTAACGGCCTGAAGGAGTTTAAGTCCATAGGAATTAGCTTTTCGCCCGGTGAGGAGCACACACGCGCAACAGGTGTCACTTGACTGTCATCCAGCGACTGCTAAATCACTAACGAGGACATATTCTGAAAACGGGGAAAACGGGCGTCTCGTGACCTACATGACCCCATCTCCCCTAAAGGTATATAAAAGCCTTTTGTATCCCTAAAGCTGTAAATAGTAGCAGGTTCGTATACTTTCTTTGGAAACATAATGGCAAAAGTTGTAGCCTTTACTACTGGGGATTGTTCTTCGTTATCATGGAGGAAGTTAATGCTATTTGCATTAACATTGGCCAGATTCTAATCTGAAAACGTTGTTCCAGATATGTCTGTATCTGAAATCTTTTATCCCTGAAGTACAGATGTTGATGCACAAATTAGATTTGGCTTTCGGTAAAAGTTAAGCATACCGAGAAAGGGTCGTAATATTTCAAGCTTTATATTTATTTTTATACCGAGAGGGCTATTTCTTGAGCTTGGAGATTTTATTGAATACTACTTCGGGTTTATTGATGTTTGATCCGTTTTTTTTAATATCCAGAAAGATAACTATTTTGAAGAACATTTATTGCTATTTTGACAAACTCATAGTAAGTCATACCGAAAAAATATATCGTTTTCATAGCATCAGATTATCTATCTATCTATACTTATATATATATATATATATATATATATATATATATATATATATATATATATATATATATATATATATATATATATATATATTTCAAGTCGTAAGAAAGTATATTATTGAGAACTGGCTATTGAAAATCTACCAATATGTCGGCTTAGTATTTCTACCTTTGATCTGTTGTATTCATATAATCTATCTTCGGAATCTTTCTTTTGTTGTTTCCTTGTGTCAGCTGCCAGTTTCTCAACATCCGCCATTTGCAACCGGACACGCCATCTCCATTTTCTCTGTTTGATGCTACGCCATTTTTTCTTTCTCTTTGTTGCCATGCTGCGAATATATGAAATCTTCCAGACATTGTCGAACGCCTCTAGTCATACTTGGCAACACTAGGACGAAACTTTGAAGCTCACGAATGTTTTTCTTTTTGTTGTCTTTTTATATGTATTATGCATTTAGTGCAAACGATCGATATCCGATCACGTTGTTCACCTTGAAAAGGAAATTATATTTTTTCTTGTTATACTCACTCGGTAAAACGTCTAATCCAGTCACACAAGTTCCAAAAAGAATTACAATACATGTTACATGTCATCCTCCTAAAATATCCACTTGAGAAGAGCAAGATAGATAGATAGATAGATAGATAGATAGATAGTGTGAGAGAAAGAAAGATTGCAAGAGAAGGAAAAAGAGAAAGAATGTGAGAGAAAGAAAGAGCAAGAGAAAGAGAAAAAGCGAGAGAAAGATATATAGAGAAAGTGCGAGAAAGATTGAGAGAGCAAGAAAATGAGAGAGAGAGAGAGAGAGAGAGAAAAGAGAATGAACGATAGAAAGAGAGGGAGAAAGAGAGAGAGAAAAAGAGTGATAGAGAGAGGTGAAAGTGATAGTGAAAGAGTAAGAGAAAGAGAGAGAAAGAGAAAGAGAGAGAAAGAGCGAGAGAAAGAAAGAGAGAAAGAGAGAGAGGGGGTAAAGAGCGAGCGAGCGAGAGAGAGAGAGTGAGATTGCTTTACGTCTCAAATAGCTATCTATTTTCAACAAGTCAGGTGACTGGGCTAAGATGAGGGTCAGGAATACGAAAGCTGGTTTGCAATAAACGCGGGTTCTCCTCGATTTGAACATTTGTGTAACACACACTTCGCTTCTAGGTACCTAGATGTGGTGTAATAGTTAGCAAATTTGTCTCGCTAGATCAACTACGACTGAACAGTGAATTCTGATGCTCACTGGGGTTCCTATAATTTTGTCGTTGGATCACATCTAAATTACGTTTAGAAAATCACCGTCTCTTCATTTGGCTTCATCTAAAATTAAAGCTCACCGAGGTGCGCTTCTTAAGTGCCTCCCACTATTATGATTTCCAAGGAGAATTCTATGGAGAATTCGACCTTCACATGCAAACACATACTGTTTATAACTTTTTTGTGAGGCTAAGATAAATTGTCTATATTTCTGAAATGTCCTCATCTTTGTTGCTATATTTATCACAACGTTTCGGGCTGCTGTACGCTCCGGCCTTCTTCAGGTGGTTGGAATGTCGAACTGAACCTTTTATTTCGCTCCGAATAATGTAAATAGTGTAAGATAAATTGCTTATATTATTTATATTAAAATATTATTTATTATTATATTAAAACTAATGTCCTCATAATGTACATAATACCTCATCTCAGAAATATAGACAGACTCTGAAGGATCGGTACGGACCCGATATACCAAAAATATGGAGGCAAATTGAAAAATCCTACCAGGTCCTCAAGGACACATGGAACAGTGTATAAAGGCGTTGGTTAGATCCAGTGAAGGACCCAAAGAGTGTGAGTTCAATACCCGGTTAAGGCAGTGGAGAACTTTCAGAGCGATAATTAACAGGAGATAATTGATAACTGACATCCATTAAAACATGGCACGTGGAACTAGAACAGTCTACTCCAGTGAGCGAAATAAAGGGTTCAGTTCGACATTCCAACCACCTGAAGAAGGCCGGAGCGTACAACGGCCGAAACGTTGTGATAAAATATGGCAAAAATAGTCCGAATAATGTCCTCATTTTTGTTGTTTTTATGAAAAAATATTGGTTATGTTGTTCCCCGGCCTTCTTAAGAATTTTGGATGATTCACGTGACATTCCGGGAATGTACGGTGATAAATATTTCTCAGCCCGCTCTCCACGTTTGGTTATACCTTCTATTCTTATGAGTCCCTACTCAATTATTGTTCGTTCTGTTGCCCCTCTACTACTTGGGTCACACAATTCGCGAAGCAATTCACAAGGCTATTGATGCATGGAACAATCGTTAACCTAGTATCTGGAGCCGTAAACAAAATTTCATTAACGCCTGCCTGCTGCTTCTGTCGATGTTGCTACTGTCACACTTGATCACCTTTGCCTTCTCTTTACTTTTTATTGCTGTTGCTAAAGCCTTCCCGCGTTAAATTAGTAAATAACAAAAAAATTGATGGAGTTTCTGGTTAGTCTCGTAGATATTTAATTTTTGAAGTAACTTCGATTGATAAAAAAATTATCACTATACTGGAAAAATACTACAGTGCATATATCTTAAATCGTATTTCGTTGTTTAATTTATCATCTGTATCCAAGTTTATACCCATTTCTTGGATATGCTATTATTCCTATATTAACTACCACATCTATCTATCTATCTATCTATCTATCTATCTATCTATCTATCTATCTACTGTCTCTTAGGCTATCCGTCATTGTTGACGTTGACGCTGTCCATCCATCTGTGTCCGTCTTCTGTGGACTGCCAAATGAGATAACAGTCCGAACCGACAAGTTCTCAGGCACAAGTGGTGGGGAAACATGCACGGTTCGGAATTGGTAGGTTGCAGATAACGCTGGCGTCGCCTCTCCTCGAGCGCTCCTCGTCTCTCTTCCTGGAAGTGCGCCGCTCCGGCGACGCAGAGACCGCCAGCCGATCCGATACCTTGCAAGGTTCTTCAATTGTGTTGGGTCAATATTGCAGGGGACAAGAGCACGCTTAAGGTAGCCCCGAAATCTATCTATCTATCTATCTATCTATCTATCTATCTATCTATCTATCTATCTATCTCAGTCCGTTCACACCTATCTACTTCAGCCCATTCATATATATATACATACATACATACATACATATATATATATATATAATTATTTATTTAAAATTATAATTCCAACGCTACATAAGAGTTCTCATGTTCTAAAACAAGAGCCTAAAATTACAATATAATTATTTGAATTAAATTGAATTAAAGTACCAAGCTCTGTTCCCCCAAAAAATTTCGCTTGAAGATGGAACAGAGCTTGGTACTTTAATTCAATTTAATTCAAATAATTATATTGAAATTTTAGGCTCTGTTTTGAAATATGAGAACTCTTATGTAGCGTTGGAATCATATATTTAAATAAAAAATTATATTTATGCTCTACTTTTGTATCGCGCACTATTTTTTTAAAATAATAATAAAAATACTAAAGAACTTTGGATTATTTACCTAACAAGTTCTTTCCTATGTTTTATATATGTTTACACACACTTACACACACACACACACACGCATATATATATATATATATATATATATATATATATATATATATATATATATATATATATATATGGACACACTTTTTTCATTTCTAGACTTAAGCACCAAACTGCTCCCTCCATGAAATTTTGGGAATTGGGGGATAAAGACCTGTGACATCAAACTAACTGGGAATTCAGAGCTTTTGCTAGTAGTTTTAAGGCTAGATGTAATATATGCTTGGCGAGAAAATTAGAATTATTAAGTTTAACAATCAAAACACTTTACTAAATAAAAGGAATGAATTGGTTTCCAAGTGTCGTCATAGAAGTAACTTTCAATTGATATATTTTTTCAACCTGGCATTTTCCACATTCAATTATGTTTTATATGTGGAATTTTGGTCTATATGGAAAATTTTTTCTATTAGGTTGGTGCAAAAATAATGTCGTTTTTTGACGTATTTTTTAACGCCAAAAAACGACATTATTACGTCATTATTTTGGCACCAACCTAATAGTTGTGTTTTTTTTTTCTATATGCGGTATTTTTTTTTTTTATTATTTATATGTGAAAATTTTCTATGTGTGAATTTTTTCCTCATTACCCCTTTTATTTAACGCCTTTTCATACTGGTTTCCTTACATATGATACTTTGATTTAACTTAGGTATATGCAATTCTCTTATTTTCTATTTTTCCTTTGTCTTACTGCTAGCTGTTTCTCGTCTAATTTCTTTTATATCCATAGTTTTTGCAATGGAAAACTCTCCTTCTTTTCTGTTTATTTTGTTTTTATGTTATATGATGTACTTATGCGTAACCGATATGGAACTTATTTGATTTATTTAATGATATAAATTTTATATTATTATTTCTCCCCCACTTGATAAGTTCTATTTAAAAGGTTTTTTCCCACCTTTTTTAATTTAATTAAAATTGTTTTTAAAGAGTTATTTTTCTATATCTCATACCCTTTTAAAAGGATTATTTCTCTATATTTCATATCCTGTAATAACTTTTTATTTTTTATTTTTATATTTCTTTCTTACTCTGTGAGTATATATATATATATATATATATATATATATATATATATATATATATATATATATATATATATATATATATATATATATATATATATTTCGAAGAAGATATACAAAGTAATGAACGAAATTATTTTCTTGCGGATATCACATTCGGAGAAAAGTATTATTTCCGACAAGCACGAGTTCAAATGTTTGAAGAGAGAAGATTTGGATTTATACTTTTTGGGAGGGTATTAGCAAGTAAGTGAATGCAATGCACTCGACTGGAATTTGAACCCAGCTCTCTGAGTTTTCAATCCGAGCCACTATCCATTTTCCACCGTGTCTCCTAATATCGCCTACAAAAAAAAAAAAAAAAAAAAATGGTCCAAAAAACAGAAACGGAACAGCAATCATTATAAAATAAACTCAAGATTATATTGGGTTTTGGCGACAGCTATGCGAAGAGATCTCGTATTTCGCACACGCACAATTTTGATGCCAACCAGACGGATATATACTGACAGTACAAGGAAAGAAAGAACGCTTCATGGACGTTTTCCCAACAACGGATGACAAAGCCATGATTTTTTCTCCATCATCAACAATTGAAAACCTAGAGGCTAAGATTTCATTAGGAAAATGTCTGGTTCTTATCGATAAACAAAAACGAAAAAATTACCCCTGGATAATTTATTGTTATACACAAGCAAACACTTCTCTTTTTCTCCCTCTCAATATATATATATATATATATATATATATATATATATATATATATATATATATATATATATATATATATGAAGTCCTGTCGAGGTTGAAAATGAGTGTTTGGTTATTGAAGAACGATTTCCCTGAATCATCATCTCCATATTCTCTCTCGCAATCATTGTGGTATGTCAACAACGAGCAATTGTGAACGTGAATCCCGTGGCCCATTAGGGCCGTAGGGGTACCAATGTACTGCATCTGCAGTAGAAGTGGTGGCTCCTGGGCATGACCGCCTGACGGATCCCAACCCTCTCCAGGCCGGTTTTGAACTCAGAGCTTCCTTCTCGACCGGTTGCCCCCAAGGCTAGAGAACCCTGTCTGTCCTGCTATTTACCAATACCTGGTGTGGGGTGGTGGTGGAGAAGAAGAGGATTCATACCTTTCCTACGGATATTTACATGTAAGTGAATGTAATGGATCTCTGCTTCCTCAATACAAACCGCTAACCATTATTTCACCGTGTCTCCTCCAACAACGAGATGTTAGATGAGGTAGATTTATGACTTTCTATCATTAATACTAGTTAAACTCTTCTTCTATGTGTCGCAGAACTTCAGGGCATAGGCAGTAATGGCTCTCCGCAACTTTCTATCCATTGTACTCCTTAGAAGTCTTTCTTCCTTTGCCAGGACTCTTGCCACCGTCCCGTCATTCATTCATACAGGTAAGTGACTTGCTGCCTTCTAATATCACTCCGGCTGTCAATATAGCCAGTGGTGGTAAAAACTTACAAGCCCTCCTCTCTACTCTATATGCGTTCAAAGAATTTCGCCTCTTTTCCCTGAGTCTGAATAAAAGTGTTCTTTCTACCGCCATTTTCTGTCTAAATCCGAATGTAGAAGTCAAGTGACTTACCTGCCAACATGGCTGCCTCCTTCTATTTCCTTATAAAAGGCAAGCCAGCTGATTTTACCTTATTTTATAGGAGAGCACCTAATACACCAGTTGGGTTGGTCCATTTTGCTAGAATGGACCTTCCCAATGCATTTGCATGAGGGGTCTTTATTCAGCTATATATTTCTCCATAAATGACTCAAGTCAGTTTTGGCTTTGGCTACATTTGCCTACTTGTGTGCTAAACCTCTGGCAAACTAGCTAATATTCAACACCGAACACCTTTTGCAGATTGCTTGTTCTACTCCCTATATACCTTAGCTTGTGAATTTCTATCGTCTCCTTCAGTTACTCACTCACTCACTCACTGTATGTCTGTCTCTCTCTCTGTGTGTGTGTATATATATATATATATATATATATATATATTAATATATTTTCTGTTTATACGGTATTTTTATAGATAGAAATATTTAAGTAAATGCTCTGTTTATAATATGCAGTATTAGCTACATTTACCGCCCTGAATGTACGAGAAATTTTCATAGAAAATATGCATCATTCGACTGGAATCGAACCTGTTTCCTACACGGAATCGTCATATAGCGTGATGCGCTATAGCATTTAGATACCTGTAGGAGACAGGTTCGATTTCTGTCGGAGGACTCATATTTTCAATGACATTTCTCGGACATTCAGGCCGGTAAATGTAGTCAATACAGTTTAATATAAATAGATCATTTACTTAAATATCTGTATCTATAAATATAACGTATAAAGAGTTATAATATCAAAATAATTTATATGTATATATATATGTATATATATATATGTGTGTGTGTATTTATATATATATATATGTATATATATATGTATGTATATATATATATATATATATATATATATATATATATATATATATATAAAGAAATATAGTCATAAGGTGTGCTATATTTATGGAATAAAGTGCTCAATATCAGAGATAGAGCGTGTGTAAATATAAAAGTGAACATAGAAGTAAACAGTTAGAGGCAACAGTCTGTTTCATGCTATATGCAATCGTCAGGCCACATATGCTGTTTTTTTCCTCGGCTATTTATATAAATACGGGTTACTGGTGCATTGTGGGTATTCTATTATGGCGGTTATTTTACCGGAAGTCGTTTGTTTATTTATTTGGGTCAAATTATATTGCTTGTTTTTATTTTTTATTTTTTATTCTTATTTTATTTATTTATTAACGTAGTAAAAATTTGTTTATATCACTTATTTAACAGTTTTGTTTTGGTTTGCAAATTTAATTAAAACTATTTGTTCAATTTTGAGGTTGATTGTTGTAGTTCATTCTAAGTATTATTTTGGCATATATATATATATATATATATATATATATATATGTATACACACACACACACACACACATATATATATATATATATATACCGGGTGTAACAGCAAAGTTGTCCAAATCGGCCAACAGCATAATTGTCCCCAAAAATGTTTAATACCTAAAACACCACAAAAGTTTTTTTCCAGGTTTTCAGATATTTTCCATCTTGACAGCATTTGTCATAAGAATCCTTGAAAAATGATTTGAGTTATTCAACTCGAAAGAGAATAAGATAAAATCGTTTTGTGTCAGACTCACTTTCTTCCTGATCAGTGGTGAGAGAAAAAATGATCATTCAGGATTATGGTACCAACATTCATAGTATGTCTCCCATATATATATATATATATATATATATATATATATATATATATATATATATGAGACACCACTGAATGCAAGGAAAGACCCAAACACTAGAAGCTATCATTATACAGAAGAAACAGCCCACATTAAATATAATATCATTCAGTACAGGAAACATATCTTAAGAGGTGGGATAAAAAAAAAAACAAATAAAAAGGTACATTTCAATTAACTTCCCACCGACACTATTATAATACCCTTGCTTATCTTCTTCTTCTTCTTCTTCTTAGGTCTTCTTTCTTTCTTTCTTTTTCATATCCTCCTCCTCCCTTTCTACTGCACTCAACATCGTGCGTTTATTTATTTTTTTTAAATTAATGTAGAATTCATTAGGTTTTTTCTTAAAAGATAAAGCGTTAAGAGGTCATTTGATAAAAATCACCTGAGGATGTCATAAGTTTCAAATAAAAGAACCGGATTCAACTGATCTCCTGACGTTTAAAGTTAAAAGCTCGACATGTTATTTTTTTTGCTTTTATTTTATTTTTTCACACCTGTGTTGTGTTCTTTTTAATACCACTGTCTCCTGGTCTGATTGAACTGTGGCCATTAACCTTTTACACACACACACATAGACACACACACACACACATATATATATATATATATATAATATATATATATGCAAAATGTATATATATATATATATATATATATATATATATATAGCGACGGACGCTACTTGTAAACAAACCTCTATAAACAGTTATTTCTGAAGAAAGATTGAGGTCGATCTGAAATATCAAAACTACATATATACATAAATAAATATAAAAAATATATATAAAAATTATAAATAAATACTTTCATAAAAAATTATTATTTTTTTAAATTGCAACATTTTAGTTGTTTTATATATATATATATATATATATATATATATATATATATATATATATATATATATATATATATATATGTAAAATGTATATATATGTATGTAAAATATAAGGTTGGTGCTAAAATAATGTCTTTTTCTCACATATGTTACTATGTGAGAAAACAACATTATTTTAGCACCAACCTTATATATATATATATATATATATATATATATATACACGGTATATATATATATATAAAAGGTATATATATATATATATATATATATATATATATATATATATATATGTGCATATGTATATATATGATCAGTCTAGAGCACAACTACTCAGACGTTGGTTTCCTCTGCAAAGAAGGGCGTAGCTTCGTCTCTTGCCAGAGGACACATTTTGGTTTTTGAAACTGTCGAATGTAAAGGGCATAAGATGTAATACGTACTGTTTAAAAATAACTGGAATCTATTCAAACGCCTACATCCGCTGAAATATGACACTTAATGATATATGTATATAGATAGATATCCATAGCGTAAATAGTAACAAAAGAACGATCTAAACATTTTCTCGATGGCCGTCAATATCAGATAGAGAATCCCTACAAAGTTCTATCGATTTGCAACTCGAACCAAACACACACACACGCCTGCACTTACACACGCATACACACACACACGCGCGCTCACTTACACACACATATAGATACATTTATAAAGATATATTCGTTTTATATATCAAGGACAATATTGAGTAAAAATGTATAGCAAAGTGTAATAAGTTTTTTTACTCTATCACATTTACAGTTAGAAAGAATCTGTCTAGACCCAGCAATTTACTACTACTACATCCAAAACAATAAAAGACTTAGGCAATACTAAAAAAAGCAATATATTTAAACATGAAGGAGGAATTTACCACAAAAATACACAGGAGAAACCACACAAAATCTAAATAAAAGATTATATGAATACAAAATGATCATTTTACAAAACAATACATCAATTGCATTGGTTGCCCACTATAATGAGACTGATCACAATTTTGATCTAAAATGCTATTCTACTCAAAGGAGAAAAAGTTCACTACGAAGAAAATGTTTTGAGAATGCTTTGGTCGCAAGGTCATCCACTGTAAATTTGGGGTCTGGCTCATTCAACATTTCACCATTCATGACAGAACTTGTTTTATCACAGTGTGGGTATCTCCGAAAAAAGTGATGGAAGGAAAAAAAAATCTAAATGAAATTGGATAGTTTAAAAAATATTAATATTCAAAATTTAAAATTCCCAGCATTTTTCATTTGTGCGCATGTGTAGTCACACGAACAGAACAAATTTACTCCGACGAAGACTTAATGGGCAGAACGCCTCACAAGAAAACTTTTCCACTTCGTCATACATTTTTCCCGTTATATATATATATATATATATATATATATATATATATATATATATATATATATATATATGTATATATATATATAAAATTGGTACCATTTTATATTGTTGATTTCGCGCATGCGCTTTGTTTTAGATTTTTCCGACAGGGTCAGTTGAGCACCATGACGCAAATCATTCCGACAGAAATTTGAAAACACCTTTATGTACTGTTTGGCATTCGCAATGGAAGCTCCAATACGAACATTTCTGAGTGTTTGGGTGTTAATCTCGGGGACAGTGCATTAAATTCGGAAAGAATTGGATGAGTGAAGTTGTTTGGAGTGATAACTATTGATTCTAACGTCATTCTTCCATTCATTACACATGGCCTTAGACGCAACGCGGAGGCCTACTAAGCAATTATTGAGGAAATGTTAGAAAAATGCCACTAAAGTTTAAATTTGTTATAGTTACTGCTCATATTTTCTGATAATATCGTATATGGACGTATATATTTAAAAATTGAATACATTTACACACAGAACAAACACAGGAAATTTCGAAATTCTTTTTTCAAATACTAGTTGTTGCTGAATTGTAGTAAGCTTTTACATTTATGATTAGTAAATTTAGTTTTTACTTAAGGACGATGTCCCCTAACCAATAAAAATAAATGCAGAATTTTAAAAGAATTAAAACTTAAGAAAATTATTATAATAAAATTAAAAAAATGAAAATAATTCTTGTTTATTCATCAAAACATTAGTGTTCATAATATATCGTATTCTTAAAAGGAATTCATAAAAGATTTGGTCATTTTTTCAAAAAGCAATCAACCTAGATGTATTGCATCGTAATAATTCGCAGAAATAACAGGGTAAACGCGTAACCATTTAAATTTATAAATTGTCTTATGCTCGTTTTTGTTTTGTTATTTTGTCGACTGTCCATTATAGCAGCGTCAGCTGGACACCATCAGTGAGAAAAAGAGCACCGTGATGCAATTTATTCCTTCAGAAATTTGGAAATGGCATGCTGATATTTCAGAGTGTATGGGTGTCAATCTGAGGACAGTTCTTCGGATAGAGTTGGATGAGTCCAATGTGAATTACGGTATTTAAGTGATGGCAACGTTATTCCTCCATTCATGTGATGGTGATGTTATGCCTCCATTCATCTTCCTATAGGACCTCAGACTCTACATGAAGTACCTTGAGGGGGTAGTGCTGCCCTGGGTCAAGAGAGTGACTGCTGGAAGACACTATATTTGGCAACAGAATTCTGCACCATGACACACAAACAGGAGACTACAGTAATAGCTGTCATACAATTTCTGCAACCAAATCAGCCCTTACATCTGGCCACCTAGCTACTCAGTCTGCAACCACCTGATTGTTATGTATTAGGCTCATTTGAGCAAGAGGTTAAAAAACGGCTTGTAATACCAAAGATGAACTGAAGGCAACGATTATGACAGTATTCACCAACTTAAATAAGGAGACCGTCCAGAAGAGTTGCAGGAGATTTCGAAGTTGTCTGGAGGCCGTGGTTGTAACCAATGGCGATGTTATTCAATTTATTTACTCTTTAGTATTTCAAGATAATTTTCTGTAATTTTGATAAATATATCTGTTAAATGAGATACCAGTGTTATTTTCATATTTATATAATTTAGCTGAAATTTGTCCAGCGCGCACTATATATATATATATATATATATATATATATATATAATTATTCAAATATATATTGTTAAATATAACAGACAATGAATGTTTTTTATGTTTATCATGGATCTTTCCAACGTCGTATATTGACTTTAGTTTTAAGAGAAAAAATACAAACTATCCAGAATTTGTTATTTTCTTTATTATATTGGTAGCCAATTTAAGCTTTCGGCTCACATCAGCCATCATCAGAGTGGTTCTATGGATATTACAACAGAGATGTTCCCTGTCAAACATGACATCCTCTTTTGTTTACATATAAGTTTGCTATGCGAAGATAACGGTCGCCGAATAGCAGATGCAGATCCTAAATTAGTAAGGCGGTTTTATGATGTCGAACATGACCAGGTGAGAGAAAGAAATTTTATAAAAAGAACCATATGTTTAAATGCATTCTAATGTGTTGTGGCTAGTTTGAAATGTAATTATTTTGAGTGTGGGCTGCTTTGTTTTTAATGTAGATGACCTCTAATATCTGAAAATATTATCGACATTTGAAAACATTTATCAAAGTATATTTCGAAAATAATATCCGATAATGCATGTCGCCTCTATGGCTTCATCAGATGGATAAGGTAAAATGTGCTGTGTGTGTATATATAATTCGATATTTGCTAATCGCTAGATTCCTTCTAATAAATGATTTTCAAACAGATTATGTAACTGGGCATACTCTTAAAATTACCGTAAATAACTCACAAGATTTCAAAGGCTCATTTCATCTTATTCTACTTCCTTTAATTTCTACATATGCAGCCCGCGAAATGACACTTCGTATGAGATCACATTAAAGGGTGCAAGTGGCATTTGCCATACATTATTGATTCCTACATGTACACTGTCTTCATCTATAAACAATTCGATAATGGGTCTTTAACAGAACAACACATTTATAACCAACACCTGAAATCCAGCATAGTATTCTCCCTTGATATACATCGAGCTACGGATAATTTTACATTAAGAGACAAGATCTTTTTCTTCTATATGCCGTGTCACTTCAGGAGGTGGGCGATCATCGCTCTGCATAAATTCTTATCCCTTGTAACTCTTTGTAATTGTCTTTTTTTTTTCATCACCATCCATTCTCACAAGGCCGTCATGTAGGTGTCCTGCTGGTTACTACCGGCCTTTGGCTTTCAATATGTCATGTGTGTATCAAATTCTCCGTGCTATCCTACTTATGTGGTCAAGAGGTTTCGGTTGTCTGTTGCTGACTCTGGGTAGAAGTGTCCTTTTTGTTTCCATCTTCTTTCTGACTTCGTTATTGCTACGTAACCCCATTAGTTTACACACAAAATTTAAGAGACAGAAATATTGACTTTTATAAAGAGATTCCGATGGAAAAATAAAGAATACAACAGAAGCACTAATGAAAGAGAAAATAACGGATTAAAAAAATGCCAATAGCAATAGACTAAAAGAGATAATTTTTGACTAAGACTTAACCAATATAATCAGATGCCTAAAATGTCACAAGAGAATCGCCCGTGTATATAACTAAAAACCCCCAAAATACAAATGTTACTCAATAAAAATTGAACAAAAACATACAGGAAAAGCACTACAAAGATGAAGAACAAAAAAAATGACCTCGGAGCCAAAACAATCGTAGAAAATAAAAAGAAAATTCGACCAAGATGATCACAAAAAACTGTCTTGTTAAATGTCAAACAATTATCACACGAAAAGAGCTCAAAGAAAACATCAGAACTCATCATTCAAAGTTATAAACCCAGTAAAAAATAAAAAGCAAAACGAACTGTCAAAAATATATAAAATCATAATAAAATAAATTAACTCTCTTTTGTCTGGATTGAAGGGATGAAGTGTTATCATTATTATTTACCATTTATTTTACATTATTCGGACTATTGGCCTCATTTTTGTTATTCCAACGTTTCGACTGTTTTACCCTCCGGTCTTCCTCAGGTGTGTTTCGATCTCGGCAACTGAACCTTTCATTTAATCTCCAAAGATATAATTTTCTCATTCCGCTGTACAATGTCTGTTATTTTTATTTAGCTGTGTCCAGTTATTACTCGCCTGTTTCCACTGAGTGCAGTAGAAACGGGCAAGTAATAACTAAAAAGTGATGAATAACATAAAGACTAGACGATATAACGAGACATGAGCAGTGGCACGAGACAGTCTATCTCCGTAGATTAAATAAAGGGTTCAGTTTGAAATTTCCTGTATGTTGCCCACATCGATATACACCTGAGGAAGGCCGGAGAGCAAAACGGCAGAAAAGTTGTAATAAGAATTTATATATTTCTTACATATTTTTAAATATGCATGGGTATGTGTAACAGCAAAATTGTCTAATTGTTATATCTTACTGGAATTCTACGAGATTATTATAACACTATAATTATCATTATTACTCTACTTTGAACAATAAGAATCTATTTAGGTCTAAGTTGAAATGATGATCCATCTTGCTGTTGTGGCCTGTTATGCAGTTTTCCTCTCTACTGTTCCCTCTTTTAAAACTTATTCACATCGTTATTGGTTGTTTTTGAATGGACTGTGAAGATGTAAGCAAGTGCATGAATGTTGGTCCTATAACTGAATGATTGAATGATCTTTTTCCTCTCACCGTTTCACCGTTGGAAAGGCAGTTGGGGTGACACAAAACGATTTCAACCTGTTCTTTGTCTACATGAATAATTCAAAGAGTTTTTCAGTTATTCTTACGACAAATGGTGTCAAGATGGCTGAACGTCTTATTTGAAAACCTGGAAAAAGAAACTAAATTAGTGTAGTTTTTTTTTTTTTTTTTTTTTTAAATATTAAACATTTTGTGTGATGGACAATTATTCCATGCTATTACACGATTTGGACAAATTTTCTCTTCCTCTTCTTTCAGACGAATCGAGTTCTCCGGTCACTGCTGTGTTTGTGTAAAAATAAATACGTCTAACTTCACCTTCATCCTTGCCGTGCGCCAATGACTTAGGGGTAGAATACCAAATACCAGTCGATACTGGTATCAAATCAGTCGGGTTTCGATCCCGGCTTGAGGCAATCAGATGTCCAAACACACTAATGAGCTCAGAAACAGTCTGTCTGTGGATGACAACACACACACACACACATATATATTATATATATATATATATATATATATATATATATATATATATATATATATATATATATATATATATATACATACAGACACAGACATATTATATATATGTATATACAGACACACGCGCACGCACACACACACACACACACACACACATATATATATATATATATATGACATGTTCAAATAGTAAGGAGCAGATTACTGGACCCGTATTAAATAAATGTAATAATAAATTTATTAATTAATTTAATACAGACCAATTCTTTACGACCTGTAATTAATAGTTTAATTTAATATGTATTAAATTAGTCTTGATCTAATAAATAATGATGAATTATGAATGAAATTAAAGTTTTTTTTACTGTTATGAGAACTATTATAGTATTGAGCGCATGAGTGTTTGACGTCACAACTAAAAAATGACTGCTTCCATAAAACAGTAGATAAGCATATACTTACGGTCTGTGAATGCCAATTGCAAAAATCTAGCCTTGTGTCTAAGTACAGTTGACTGAAAAGCATAAATTATATACAGCATTTAGGCATTTTTTCTGCATGTGTAACAGTATATTGAAAAATGAATAATAAGACGTATGCTCATTAACTTTCTTCAGAGACAGATTTCCTTGCATGATCTGAATGTATCCATCTTTACTGAAAACACATAAAATTGCAAAGAAATTGATAATTGGCGAACTGAAATATAAAAGCGTAGGCTTCTTGTGTATTTCAGACAGTATAGTCAGCCAGTTAATGCAGTAAGATAGTTTGAAACACTGGACCAACTGTTCGTTGAATGAGATCATAAGGCGTCCGTAAGGGCGGCATCATACTCATTCAAATGCCACCATAAAGATGGCAATCAGACAAAGTAGTGGATCTAGAGGTATCATTAGGACCTTTAGCCGCATCAGTCGAATAGTCCTGACTTCGCGCCTCCAGATTATCACATTTTTGTGCTTTCATATGTACAACAGTGGTTCACTTCGCTTGATGCTAGGATATACAAGAAGAATATATACGCACGCGTACAGCTATTGAAGATATGTACCAATATTAGATAAATACATTTTTGTAATACTGATAACATATACATAACGATTTATTTCTACTTACCTTAAAAAGGACCAAAGAAGGTCAAGTGAAAAGAATTCGAACAAAAACCAAAAAAATAAAAGAGAGTTGCTCTTCACATTTAAACCGGGTTTGAGACGATTTGTTCTTAAATTGCAAAATTACAAAATAGAAAATAGAATGAAACGGAGAGAAGTTGCCCGTTCAATCTAATAAGACGTTTTAATACACACAGAGACACACACGAATAAACACAGATTCACGCACATTCACATTAAAACACATTCACACACACAGATACCCACGTACATATATACGCACCAATACACGCACGCGTGCACACTCGTTCATGCACTCCATACACACACACGCATACGCGCGCGCACCCCACCAAACATACATATCCACACAGCAGTTGGTGTTTTTTTTAGTTATTTACAGAAATGAATCTCCACTAGCTACATTGAACAGAAACAAAGTAACAGGGCCAGACGGAATTGTAATCGAGATGCTGAAAGTCTAAGACAATTTCGGTATAGATAAGATTACAGAAATCATAAATGAAATCTACAACAGTGGTGAAGTACCGGAAGACCTAAGAAGATCTATTTTTATACCAACAACTAAAACGCCAGGTGCAAACGAATGTGAACACCATCGGCCAATCAGCCTAATGAGCCACAAAACGAAACTTATCCATCGAATTTTGATGAATAGATCGCAAAGTAAAATCAGGCTAGAAATAGGATAAGAACAGTGCGGGTTCGTCTAAGACACTGGGACAAGGAAGGCGATATTTATGCCCAGAGAGTTAACAGAAATAGCAACAAATACAGAAGTACGTGTACCTGTCTTTTATAGAATTACGCAAATGCCTTTGATAACGTACGTCACAAATATCTATTGGAACTCTTCAGCAACCTTGATATATTTGGGAAATATATTAGAATAATCTAGAACATATATTGGTATCAAACCGCCTGGATACTGATGAAGAATGAGCTCAGTAAATATAAAAAATAGAATGGGGTATAAGACAAAGATGTGTCTTCTCACTGGACTTATTCAACCTGTAAAGCGAGGTGATTCTGAGTGAAATAGAAGACCTAAAAGGATTCATTACTGGCGGCCACAATCTTAGAAGATATTCAGATGAAACAGTGTTGATAGCTACAAAAACTCCTGTAGTAGGCAGTGAAGGAAATCAAGAAGAAAGGATTAAACATCAATAGCAAGAAGACAGAATGCATGGTTGTTAGCGAAATGATGAGCCCAAAGTGCGAATTACAAGTGGGGGATACCAGAATGAAACAATTGAAATATCTGGGAAGTTTGTTTTTTTTAATCGAGGATGGCAAGTATGGCACTGAAATGCAAAGCCTTGTTTGGGAAAACCAAAGATACTTTCCACAATTTAAGCAGAGTACTACGAAACAAGGAAAAGTGTATTAAATTGTGACGTAATATATGCCCTCTTTTATGGTAGTGAGTGCAGGACAATCCCCTCACAGATGAGGGATTTACTTGACGTAACAGAAAAGTTGTTCTATAGAAGAATAGCATGGACTGAACATGTGAGTAAGGACGAAGATTTAATAGAAAATGTAAACAAAAAGGAAACTTCTCGGTTTCTGGAGGATATCATGAGGAAGGATGACTTGAAGAATCTGATACTCACGGGGCAGATCAGAGGTAAGAGAGACACAGGAATACAACGCATAACATACTTGGTCAGTTTGAGTAAATAGATATCGAAACTGTTTAGGGGAAGTACTAGAAAGACGACATTTATTAAGCTCTGCAAGGGAGAAAAAGTTGTGGAGAGTAATGATCGCCCTGAGGGGACAGGGCATATAATGAAAAAGAAACAGATTTTGAGAAATACTTCTTCGTATTCACACACACACAAACACACACACACACACACACACATATATATATATATATATATATATATATATATATATATATATATGATATATATGGTGTACTCCCTCGTCGTATTCGATGTATGAGGGTCAAGCATCTCAGTAACTTGGAATCAACAACCAGCACGTATGCTTTTAAAATAGTGATGAAGGCTCTGTGCAAAACCAACCACTCTTTTTGAAGGGTCGAATACAGAGACCTGGTGCATTACGTGCCAGAAAGTCCTCAAACGACCCTACACAGGTTTTGAATTCAGTGTTGTCCTTCTCCATCGATCAAGGCTATAGAAACCAGTCTGTCCTACTATTAACCCATAGCTGGAGAGAGAAGAGAATTAATGCCTTTCCCCAAGTTTGTAAGTGAATGTAATGGATTCGACTGGAATTCGAACTACATATATATATATATATATATATATATATATATATATATGAAATGGGTATATATATATATATATATGCAATTTATTATATATATTATTTATATATTATATATGCGCGATATACGCAACCCTATATAAATCAAAAATTTATAAATTGATCAGTTTGTCTGACGATCGCAAAAGCGTGAAAACCAGGTTTACAAACTAACATCAATCCAACTATATATATATATATATATATATATATATATATATATATATATATATATATATATATAGTTACTCGACTCTCCCGTCGAATTCGACGTCTCAGGGTCAATCAAATCAGTTCCTAGGAAACTGACAGCCCGACGCCAACACATGAGATTTGATTGTAGTGGTGAAGGTTTTGCCCAGAAACATCCACACGTTTTGAAGGGTCGAATACAGAGACTTGGTATTTAAGAGGTATGAGAAATACTTTTTCGTATTACGACACTCACACGCAACCTGATATATTTGGAAAATATATCAGGTTTCTCCAAACATGACTTGCCATTCCAGTGTCATACTTTTCCATTGCATTCACTTACGTTGGGATAGGTGAATCCTCTTCTCCCTCCAGCTATGGGTATATAGCAGGAAAGACTGGGTTATATAGCCTTGGATGGCAACTGGTCTAGGAGAAGGACAACTTTGAATTCAAAACCTGCAGAGGGTCGTTTGGGGACCCTGTGGCAAGAAGTGCATATATATATATATATATATATATATATATATATATATATATATATATATATATATATATATTTTTGGTCGAATGTTATACGTTCATTGTATTCAGCCATGAAATATTTCCCTGCCATCTTGCGATCTTAGCTATTTTACAAGGCTATGGCCTATTCCATCTTTAGAGATCAGCTAGTGGTAATTTAATTATTTCTTCCGTGGACTGTTGAATATCTTCAAATTAACGAAATTACTGAAGCAGCCATAATCCGAATCAAGCGACAATCCGAAGATTATAGGCTGGTCCGCTGGCTGATTATTTTGTGATTTTGTCTACGTTAACAATCTGTGCCATCAACTTCAATTTTAAAAAAAAGAAATAAACAAACAAAAATGTTTTTTTTAAGAAAAAGAAGTTTAACTATAGATACACTGATATGAAGTAAATGTCTACTCTCTGTGAAATAAAACCAGACAATTTGCCAATGAAACTTGCTCGCGGCCAGCAGAGCCCCATGATTTTGAAGAGAACTTTTCGATATATCGTTTAGTCAGTCAGTGAGGATTGTTACAAGTAGTTATCTAAACCTATCTAAAAATAAAGTTCGTCGAAATGTTTAATATTATTATCTTTTTCATTAGAAAAAAATCTTCCAATTTTCACAAAGTTTGACGAAGTACTTAAAAAAAAACCTGAACCCTTGAAAATAAATATAAATGGTAAAGAAGATTTAGTGTTATTGTCAAAATTATAAACAATGGAATCCATTGATTTGATTATCTTACATATGAAAAAAAAGTATCTTAATGTCTGCGTCCGCGCAGATGAATTTATCTTACCGTTATCGTGACAAAGAAAGTAATGAAGCCAGCTTTTGGATTTTATTTTTCCCTAAATTTAAATAGATTTGAAGTATCTTCTTCGAATTTTGTAAGACGAGGTGATTTAATCATTGTATTTTTCAACTTGACTATTTTTCTCGTTTTTGATTGTTTATTTTTCACAATGCTTCGGTCGTGTACCTTCTGGCATTTCTGACAGACATTGAATGATGCAGGAACGAAACGATGCAAAAAAATAAAAATAAAATAAAAAATAAAAAATGAAAATCTAAAACGAAATACGAACAAAACGAATATAGTACGCGTAAAGTCTATGCGGATTTTAAGTGTAGAATATATAAAATTCTACACTATTTACATTATTCGGACAACTGTCCTCATCTTTGTCGCCATATTTATTACAACGTTTCGGCTGTTGTACCTTCCGGCCCTTGTACGCACCGGTCTTTTTCAAGTTCTCCATAGGGCAGAGTGGATAAAGGCGTTGGTTAGATCCAGCGACAGGACCCAAAGTGTGTGAGTTCAATACACGGTTAAGGCAGTATTATGTTATTTTATTAAATACTAGCTTAATAGTAGCACACCGTGAGGACTTTTAAGCTACCTCCTCGGATATTTAAGCTACCTCCTGCGACGGACAAATATGGCCTGGGCCCCAAACTATTTGAAAACAGCAATGATAATTTTGAAGAAATAACTTAGAATTCCTCACTTCACACTTTGGGACTTCAAAATCTTACTTTAACTCTGATTCAAGCTCTAAGTCCAATACTGGCCAAAAGACCTATAAGGGCCAAAAGTTCGAATTGGGATGAAATTTTCCAGTTCAGGCCAAAAATCAAGTTATTTAAATCAGAAACTCTGCGGAATTTCAAAACCGAACGTCATGAAACTTTTCACTTGAACTTTGATTCCTTAGTATTTTGAATAAATAAAATTAATTTTCTCATTTCACAAAGATTTAGAGATATTTCAAACCGAATTTAAAACAATTTTTTAGATTCAAAATTTTTTGGTTACTTTAAACTCAGTGAAAATTAAAAAAAAATAAATCACTACTTCTTTCATTTATTTCAAAATTTCAATTTTTAACCTCATCCGAACACAACTACCAATGGTGGTTATTAAAGCAGATGAAAGGCCAATTATCAATCCCGGGGTTTCAGAAAAATGGACGGACAGAGAAAATTTGTTGTTTATATAAATATTAATTATCTTAGAACAAATTTACAGTTTAAAGCAAACAATGCCGATAAGTTGGAGAAAAAAAATATTTTTCTTTCAATCTATATCGCCATAACCAAGGTGATAATTGCACTAAGATGGCAAACTTTTGTGAGGAGAAAGGATCATAAAAAAAAGAAGACAGAAAATGGCGATTGGTCTTTCATTCATATTTTTGTAACTTGTAAGTGAAAAGGGAAGCAAGAAACTGTAAGAAAGTTTCACAGATGAAAAGTATGAGAAAAGAATATATTAGAATAGAACGTGCAGTTGCATCTATCTAGTTCAAAATTAAACGGATGTGACCTATCTGCCAATCAAATAATACGCTTAATTTCATGAAATCGGGTCACCAAGGACGAAATATCACATACCAATTAGTACGTATATATTTGTTGAAGAGACAGAAAAACCAAGTCTCGGTAAGAAAGTGACGAAAGTCAAGATGCCAGGATCGATTACATTACAGAAGCCTTCTTTGAATTTTGCCGAGGATATCGAGATATATAGTAGAAGTAACAGAGACCATGAATATTCAATGTACGAAGCTATCGAGATATATAGTAGAAGTAACAGAGACCATGAATATTCAATGTACGAAGCTATCGAGATATATAGTAGAAGTAACAGGGACCATGAATATTCAATGTACGAAGCTATCGAGATATATAGTAGAAGAAACAGAGACCAGGAATATTCAATGTACGAAGCTATCGAGATATATAGTAGAAGTACGAGAGACCAGGAATATTCAATGTATGAAGGTATCGAGATACATAGTAGAAGTACGAGAGACCAGGAATATTCAATGTACGAATCTATCGAGATATATAGCAGAAGTAACAGGGACTAGGAATATACAATGTACGAAGCTATCGAGATATATAGTAGAAGTAACAGAGACCAGGAATATTCAATGCATAACTGTGGAAGATTGATTCAGTGGAAAATTGTCAGGTCAGACATAGTGAACTAAGTTGTTTTTGAAGATAGTAAAAGCAAACCGATAGAGATGTTTTTTTTTTAATTATAGAATTCAGTTTAAATTAGAGGTAGATAGAAAATGGTTTAACAATATATATCGCATGTGGCCCAAATCCTCTAAATTAGATGATAAATAATTGAAAATATTGATAAGAGGAAATTTAATCAGAGATGTTGAAGTTATCATTTGAATATATCGATATATAATTTTTAAATGTTTTTAAATTGGGTGAATAACTATCAATCTCTCTATAATATTTTGCTTACGGGAAAAAAAACCCCAAAAAACACAAAACAAAATAAAACCAAAAGCAGAAAAAGAATAGTTTCAAATGCATCAGAATCTTATTTTGCTGTGCGTTTCCATTGCAGATATTGGCTGGGTTTCAAGCAGATCAACCTTTACACGCGGACATGCTAGCTGCAATGTTCACCACGTGGTAATGTTATTGGGTGTGTGAGAAAGAAACTTGCTCAAAACAAATTTGCTGTAGTCTGAAGTAATGTTGGAAGTTTTGGAACAACTGCAAACAAATATGCACCACAGGAATTCAATATTTCCTTAAGTACAATATCCCTAGTTATTTCTTTTACAATATATATATATATATATATATATATATATATATATATATATATAACAGAATAAATATATATAAATATATACATAAGAGAATATATATATGTATAAATATGTATATATTTGTATATAAACACGCATATACACAACACACACACACACACACACATACACACACACACACACACATATATATATATATATATATATATATATATATACATACATAATTTGTTATCTGAAAAAATATGTCAGTGACGACAACATTAGTAATGGAAAACAAATGACAAGAGGAAAATCTTTTATGCCAATACGTTTCGTTTCTTGATAAAGTTATTCATGGAAAGATGGAAGAAGGTCAATTCTCCTCTTCTATTTTCTTTTATTAATATATATATATATATATATATATATATATATATATATATATATATATATATATATATATATATATAATATGATTAAAAAAACTGTTATTTAAACCGACAAAGATTTTCGCCAAGTTAATTCTTCCCACAGGTTCCTACTGAGCACAGTTACTGACAAAATTATGCTTACAGGGCATTATTTTTTTTATTTATTTTTAATCAATTCCTCCCAAGCAACGCGATAATTCCACTATGACGCAAAGGGCTACTAGGAGTGAAAGAGAATGAGATGTCATTAGCAGGAAACAAGAGATAAACATCTATCTACACCTGTTCAAAAGTCAGGGAGAAGTGTGAAAGGCGCTATATGTTATATATATATATATATATATATATATATATATATATATGATTGGAAGTGCATTAAAATAGGAAACTTTTATAAATTTAACATGTTTCGCTTTTCGATTAATTTTCACATCGATAAACACACGCCAAGCGCCCTTTTATTATGCAAATATTAAAGAATCTAATATTAGCATATTAGCAGGCGGCCGATTTAACATAAGTTTTCACTCCTACATCAATCATACCCCAATCTACATACGGACATTAACAGACAGAAGAAAAAAGCCCACATGAGGCACGCTCACGCAGAGTTGCACACGCATTATCGCCCAAAATCTCGTGTGACTAGCTAGAAATATGATACACAAACATAGAGGCACGCTAACACCCGACTAGGATCTTCATGAATCATACACACGGACACTACCAGACTGACAAAAAAGCGGCCACTAGATTCCAGACGAAAGCAGCCTCGTGCACACGCATGCACACAATCACACACATACACATTAGAACCAAAAGTCAAAGACACGTAGAGCTTACCAATGAAAAGCAAACGATCCAAATCCACCGGAACTGTATCTTCCATAATTCATGTCTTCCAGAAAATCTTTTGCAGCTCTATTAAAAGCGAAAACTGTTAAATCTATAAAAAAAAAACCCTATTTACTATTTATCTTATAATTCAATCGAATCTAATCCATATTTGATTCCATGTATACGGATAGAATGAAATTAATGTGATTTGTACAAATCCCATATACTTTCATTCCAACCACACACACACACACACATACATATATATATATATATATATATATATATATATATATATATATATATATATATACAGGTGTTGGACAAAATAATTGGAACACTTGTTAAATTTATTTAATATGGTGTTGGTCCTCCTTTAGCCTCACAGACAGCTTTAATACGTCTAGGAATGGAATCATACAGCTTCCTGACTTCATCCAGAGGAATTTTCAGTCATTCTTTCATGAAAATCTTCTCCAGCTCTTTACGACACGACGGTGGAGGATAGCGACTTCTAATTTGTTGCTCCAAAATGCACCACAAATTTTCAATAATATTGATATCTTGAGATTGAGGAGGCCAGTACATGTGTTCGAGTTCACTTTTATGCTCTTCATACCAATTCTTAAGCATTCGAGCGGTATGTATTGGAGCATTATCGTCTTGGAAGATGCAGTCACCATCAGGGAATAAAGTATTGACCATTGGATGAACATGATCTCCCAAAATGTTCAGATAATCTTTGCTGTTGATTCTACCATGCAGAGCAATTATTGGACTGGGACATTTCCATGATATGGCGGCCCAAACTATCGCTTTTCCACCTCCATGCTTCACTGTTGGAAGAAGGCAGTCAGGGTTGTAAGCTTCTTTGGGCTGCCTAGACACATAAACTCGCCCTGAAGTTGGGAAAAGAGAAAAACTGGATTTGTTTGAGAATATGACTTGCTTCCATTGGTCTGCAAACCAGGCATTGTGATCTCTGCACCACTTCAACCTCTTTTGAATGTTGCGAGTGGAGAGAAGAGGTTTCCTCACAGCGGCTCTTCCATGATATGCAGTCTTATGGAGCTCACGGTGAACAGTTTTAGTAGAAACTGAACTATTCAGATGGTTATTCAATGCTTAAGAAGAGATTTTCCTTTATTCATTCAATATAAGTATCAAACTTATATTTTTCTGGCTTCTATCTTCAGTTTATTATATACGCACCTGCCTTGCGTCTTGTAGTCTCTCCAAGATCAAACTGTCAGTGCTTTCATTTTCAAAGTATCATAGTATCCTTAGTTCCAAAGTAATTTCTTTAGCATCTACCAAAAGTATTTTCTGAAACTGCTTTTCACATCTGCAATTTACAAGTCTTAGTTATTTGCATTTGTCTTGTAACTGAATTTAAAATAGCATTCCTTATTCTTTGCAGTTTCCTTTTATAAAAAAGAACTTTATACCATATAATAAATTATATTACAAATATGAACTTATTGCATCCGCAAGGACTTCATTTTACGAAGAATTTTAAGATTAACATACGATTTCTGTTAAACCGTCAGATATATTAACTAGATGTTATTTTAATGATTTTATCTGAAATTCTGGGATGGAGAGTCATCATTATTTGCTGTATTTATAGTCGGAGTATTTTTCACATTTTTGTTGTTTTTATCACAGCGTTTCGGTCGTTGATCTCATAAGTTTTCTTCAGCTGTTTATCCATCTCTGTAACCTGCAAGGATTTTCGAACCGATTCCTTTACGTGGAGATTCCACTTCTCATGTCTAGGAGTATCATCTACTTATTACTTTATTTAGTAGTGGTCAGTTATTGCTCGCTCGCTTTTAACCACTAGGCCATTGTCCCGCAGGAAACTTACTGAAGAAATTTAAACATAATCTTCAATGCTGATTATGCTGCTGCTGTTACTGACTGTCGTGTTTTAATTACTGCTGCGGTTGAAGACTTGCTGTCATTTGTCATGGCTTCTTTATTAGCAGCTCCCTGTAGGTTACCCAGATCGATATACAGCCGGGAATGACCGGAGAGTCCAACGACCAAAACGTTGTGATAAAAACAACAAAGATGATGACAATAGTCCGAATATAAATAGTGTAAATAATGATAAACCACCATATAATCGATCTGACTCTTTTTATATTGTGTCTTTCAGTGGTTGAACACTTAGGTTTGATCTCAGGCTACCTAGAATTTGCTAATGCTTAGTCAATAACAAGAAATGACAATAATTCTGTTGAACCAAACTGAAATTTCTTTCAGACAACACCTGGTGGCACCATCGTCCATCAAATTGACAAAGGTGTGCGTCGCAGGGTAAAAAATACCTGGAAGTTTATGCCCCTTGCTTTCTTTTGGACGCCATCTTTTTGGCTCTCATATTACTTACATTAGCATAATTTTCGATGCTCAAATTTTCAGTTGCCAGTCCAATGTTTTCGGTAATTTGTTTTCCATCTATTCAAAAAGGTTTTCTGCTCTAAAGGCACCTGTAGTATCAAATCCGTAGTGCATCAAATCCGAAGGAAGATTCTCTTGTGATAACTTCAGCTTCAATATAGTATCCGATGTTTTTTTTATTTTTATTTTTTTTTTTATTAAAGACTACAATCACTGTTAGATGTTCAATACGACCTAACACCAGATGTAGAGGCCTGAATAATTGAATAGTATTTGTTAACATTTGCTGCTGGTAGCACTAACTAAAAATATTCGGATATTTGACTTATATTTTCTATAGTGATTAATCAGTGTTTCTTTATTTTCAATTGTAAATAATCTTGACGCGATGAAAAAGAGCTACAATTTCTTCAAACTTTGAAATCGTCCACATTGCTCGTACTGTAAAACTTTTCATTTTTATCGGGTAATAATACACTTTGAATCCTCAGCAGTGTTAACAAATCAATCAAGATTTGCAGGATTTGTTAGTTGTTGTGATTATCTTACCTAAATCTTTACTGATTAAGATTAACTACCATTTTCCTTTTATATGAAGAAATAATTCCTCCCCTGTTCTTCAAGATTTTAGAACATTTTATGTTAGTGATGATATATTATTTTTTCTTGCTTACAAACCTATTGCAAAATCACATACACAAATGTACCTTACATATTTTGGGTATGAATATATCAAGCATTTGTGCCATTTCCCAGTATTCTGTTATAATATCTAAGCGCCATTTCTTTATTTAAGCTTTTGGGAAAATCAGGAAATACAATGTATAATCTACTTTATTAAAGTAAATGTCATTTTGATTAGAATGTTACTAGGTTTCAGGTTTGACCATATTCAATTTATTAAGTAGGAAGCTTCTTGGTGATATCAGCCTGGGAAGACACACCCAGATTGCGGCACGGATAGAAAGGGTCGGAAAACTATACCACGGGTTAACCTAAGACTCCGAGTAATGGTAGCAGTGTTTGAGTGTAATGTTCATCATTTGTCTATATTTCTGAGATGTATGTTAATTATTGAAACTATTTATATATTTCGGACTTTTGTCCTCATCTTTATTGACATATTCACGACGTTGTACGCTTCGGCCCTCTTCAGGCAATATTTCTTGGAATTTCGAACTGAACTCTTTATTTAATTCCCCGGAATAAATTGTTCTAATTCTACGTGCCATGACTTCTAGATATCTCGGTTTCAGTTAATCCCATTTGGTAGCTCAACTTTCCAAGTTTTTGTTTTGTTGTGGCCAAGTATTGAACTCACAACTCTTTGGGGTTAGTCACTTTTGGATCATACAAATAACGTTTTATCCACAATTTCAAAAACTGATCTCTCGAGATTGTGAGCTCTATCACAGAAATAGTAAGTTCTGCTCAGCATAGTAGCAAAATAAAGAAGAGATTGGTTTTGGTGGTGTTGAAAACTCACTAGAAATGTACTTAAGGATGCGTCTACAACAGGGATTAAATTACTACTCTTATAGACTCCATAGTCTGTCGAGGCTAGAGGATAACTTTTACAGTCTATTGCGATTCGCCTAAATGCAAAGGTAAGGGCATTCGTTTGAGTGAAGGTAATTCAATTCCGGCACGATACCATCTTTTTTTACGGATTTTCTGTGACTATCATTTTTTTTCTGCTCCGTGATTTTCCTAGAAATTTCCAGAACTAGTTGATATGTGTATACGAATATATTTCAGGAAGAATTTCTCTTCCTTTGCTTTTTGGATTGTTTTCTTTTAAGTTGAGCTACTGTGTTCTCAGTAGTTGCAATTTGGCTAAGGCATACTGGAAAAAAAAATAAACGAAAAAATCGTTCCACAGAATTTTGACAAGAAACCTCAAATAATATTCCCATCAGTGTATTATAGATCTCTTTCCACCAAGACTTCTCCCCCAGGGTAACAAAAGATAAAAAAATAAATAAGTGAAAAATATATTTTTTCTTTCTACATAGAAAACAAAGTTATGACTTTTCCGCCTATTTTTCTCCTGCGCATCAGTCACCTTAACATCGGACACAAGGTTCAAAATTGGAAATATTTGACAACCTTTGGCTACAAGACAGCTAAGTGCTACATTATATATGTATATAGATTATATTTTCAAACTATCGTTCTCTAATCAACGTGATTTTAACTGATACAATATCCCAAAACTGAGATTATTATGGCTGAAAAATTTTGGATGGAGTAGTGGATTAAAATGATTGAACCATTTAGCATTTTTTTAAAAAAACAGGGAGAACTCCCTTTAAAATAAATGAGAAATGGCTATGGTCCGGTTCCTTGTGGCACGGTGATAGTTCAAGGTAGAACCAATAAAGAAGAACGCGAACACAGGTATGGAATAACACAGATATATTACAAACAGGAATATATACAGAGAAGTAGAAGTGTTAGTATGAACAATCAGGTTTAGTAGAGAAAACAATGTAGTCTCGACCAGTATCACTATTCCAATGTCTTGCAGTAATTGTCTGAACGCGACTCTGTTTCGGACTGCCTCTGACTCGACTCTTGACGACTTGAACTACTGACTGACGATATTCACCGAAGGCAGAGAGTTCAACCGATCAGCCGGTCGTCCGACATCGACTGACGAACTATTGACTGACGATATTTAGTCAGCCCCCACCACGTGGGCATCATGTGGCACCAGGCCGGTTTAAAGTGGGATCTCCAAACCCGTGGGATCGGCCAAAAATATGCCCATTGAACCCATATAAACGGGTTCAGGGCCGGTTTACCTACCTGAAAGAGAATCCGCCCTTCGGCGTAGCCTCCTACGGGTTCCTCCCCGCCCGAAGGCAGAGAGTTCAGTCGATCAGCCGGTCGTTCGACATCGACTGACGAACTACTGACTGACTCGAACGACTGACTGACTATATTTCGTCACACCCATACGTGGGCATCATGTGGCAAAAGGCCGGTTTAACGTGGAATCTCCGAGCCCGTGGGCTCGGCCCACAAATATGCCCATTGAAACCGTATAAACGGGTTCAGGGCCGGTTTACCTCCACGAACGAGACTCCGCCCCTCGGCGTAACCTCGTTCGGGTTCCTCTCCGCCCGAAGGCAGAGAGTTCAACCGAACAGTCGCTCAGAAAGTGAGTGACTGACGATATTCAGTCACCCACCCACGAGGCCGTCATGTGGCACAAGGTCAGTTATTTATTGTGAGTTCTCCGAGCCCGTGGGTTCGGCACAAAAAATATGCCCATTGAACCCGTATAAACGGGCTCAGGGCCAGTTTACCTCCCCGAACGAGGCTCCGCCGAGGGGCGGAGTCTCGTTCGGGTTCCTCCCGCCCGAAGGCAGAGAGTTCAACCGAACAGTTGCTCAGAAAGTGAGCGACTGACGATATTCAGTCACCCCCCCACGAGGTTGTCATGTGGCACAAGGCCTTTTTAACGTGGGCTTTCCAAGCCGGTGGGCTCGGCCAAAAATATGCCCATTGAACCCGCATAAACGGGTTCAGGGCCGGTCTACCTCCCCGAACGAGACTCCGCTCTACGGCGTAGCCTCCTTCGGGTTCCTCCCGCCCGAAGGCAGAGAGTTCAACCGATCAGCCGGAAAATGAACGACTGACGATATTCAGTCACCCCCCCCACGAGGGTGTCATGTGGCACAAGGCCTTTTTAACGTGGGTATTCCGAGCCGAAGGCAGAGAGTTCAACCGACCAGCCGGAAAATGAACGACTGACTCCCGGCCTACTCCTGAGGGGCAGTATTTATTAAGTATGGAATAGTCCATTATTATTATTATGGGTAAGATCCCTTAACACTACCAAAATAAAAATAATTAAATAAAAGTCTAGGAGAATCTATAACAATTCTGCAAAGTATTAGATTTGGAATTATTAGCAAGATTTAGTAATTAAACAAAAAGAAAATGGTAAAATACTAAAAATTAGATGATTTGGCATCTCAGCTGCCAAATATACTTATACTATATTAAGCTGAAATTACATCAACTTAAAGTAGACGATAATTCAAGTTTGATGAGAAAATTTGCGATATCCTGACAATAGCACATGGTTAGTCACGATTATAATAATAATAACATTAGTACATTTATATCTGACAAAACAGACCTTAGTTTATACAGGGTGTATCAAAAATATTTTTACAATATTTGGGGGCATGTTCCTCACACCAAAACAAGGACAAAAGTTCATATAAACATATCCGTAAATACTTCGTTTTTGAGTTATTAGGTTTAAAGAAAGTCTACGGTAGATGTCGCTGTGTTGTTATGAAGACTATATTACATTTGTTATTCGTGTACATTTGTGGCCAGTCTGTCTAACGTTTAATTTCTACTTCAAGATCATTATATTTTGAGAGTTTTTTTAAGATCTTCAAGAATGCATTACAACCTAAAGGAACAGCGATGCCAATAAGAAAGCACATTGTTTTCTTAGTTGGGTGGGTTCTTAGTTTTAAATTGATCACTATGTCTGGGCGATTAGCTTTATTGTTATTATTATGGTCTACCATAATAATTGTATCCAATTTTTTCTCAAAATAACGAAATACGTATACAGGTTGTATCAAAAATACTTTATAAACTTTGGAGGCAGATTCCTCACACCAAAGTAAGGACAAAAGTTTGTTTAAAAATATGTCCACAAATACTTCGTTTTTAAGTTAAGTTTAAAGTACGTTTCTGATAGATGGACTGTGTTTCTATATAGACTAGGTTACATTTATTATTCGTATACATTATTGGCTAGTCTGTCTTCAACGTTTATTTTTTACTTGACGATCTTTATATTTTGAGAGCTTTTTTAAAGATCTTCAAAGATACATTGCAACCTAAAGGAACGGCCATGTCAATGAGAAAGCACATCGTTTTTCTTAGGGGTTGAGTGGTTGATCACTATGTCTGGGTGATTAGCAATATTGTTATTATTATAGCTTACCATAATGTTGTGCCCAATATTTCCTCTTGGGGAAACAAAATAACAAAATGCCTATACAGGGTGTATAAATTACTTTTACAAACTTTGGTGGCGGATTCCTCACACCAAAACTAGATGTGAAACAATGGTTCACAAACGGTGTGGCGTGCCTCATTGGTGCGTCGAAGGACGATGGCATGTGAGGTGGAATGATTGAAAGACCATCAAAGATTTAGAATGATTTAAAAAAAAATCATTTAAAAAAATCATTTTAAAAAAATCATATGAAGAGATAAATATGATTTAAAAATTTAAAATATTATGTATTACTTGCAACTGCATGTATGAGTCCAGGTATAAGTAATTATAGGTAATTATTGACCGATTTTAACATTGAGGTATTTTTGTGTTATATCAAGTATTAAGAATATACTACTTTCCTCAAATTCGAGTAAAGAGTTATCAATGATAATGTTCTGACTTTGAATTAGCAGTAATCTCCTTTTAACCCTCTCCCTGTTTTTAATTTTAAATGTACCTTGCGGAATCATTGAAAGATAATCAAGGATTTAGAAACATTTTAAAGAAATTCATGTAAAAAAAATGAAAATTTAAAACAATATTATGGATTACTTGCAACTGCATATATGCATCCCAGTATAAATAGTTGCAAATAATTACTGAGGAATTTTATCATTTCGATATTTTTTATTATATCAAGTATTGGGAATATACTAGGGTCCACAAATTAGATTGTTTGTTTGTTTGTTTGTGTTTTATGGCATATCAGCCACTATGGGTTATTTAAAGCCAAATCCAGTTTATATGAATTTTAGATGCCTATTTTGTATGGAATAAAAAATGTATAGCTGGAAACATTATTGTTTCACAAAAAACGTATAGCTGGCAACATTACTCCTTTACAAAAAAACGTATAGCTGGCAACATTACTCCTTTACAAAAAAACGCATAGCTGGCAACATTACTCTTTTTACAAAAAAAACAGCGTATAGCTGGCAACATTGCTTTTTTGACAAAAAAAACGTATAGCTGGCAACATTACTCTTCTACAAAAAAACGTATAGCTGGCAACATTACTTTTTTACAAAAAAACTTAGAGCTGGCAACATTATTGTTTCAAAAACTTAGAGCTGGCAACATTATTGTTTCAAAAACTTAGAGCTGGCAACATTATTTTTCTGAAAACATTATCTGAGACCTTACTGTTGGATGCAGTTTATCGCCGTACCCAGAACGTGGGTGTAGTTTATCATCATACCCAGGACGCGGATGTAGTTTACCGTCATACCCAGGACGTCACAAATTAGAGTAGGCAGATATCGATGTAACGTTCTGATTTTGAATTTGAAGTTATCTCATCTATCCATCTCCGTTTTTTTGTTTTTAAACGTAACTTGCGGAATGATTGAAAGACAATCAAAGATATTTTTGCCTTATCCCAAGTATTAAAAATATATTAGTGTCCTCAAATTAGAGTAGAGAGTTATCGATGATAATGTTCTGAATTTGAATTCGAAGTTTACTTTTAACACTCTCTCTGTTTTTTCACTCCGAAAATACAGCCGAGAAAGAAAAATGTTTGGAAACCGTTTCAGTAGAATAAACTTCACCCTCTAGCCTTGGTAGAGTCTATGGGAATTATAGCACTGAATACGAAGCTTTTGTGAGTTTGTATATGTGTGTGTGTTTGTGGCAAAACTTGGCAAAGATGCATTAATTTTTTTGATGACTTATGGCAACCAAATACACCAACAATTGGTTATGGAAATGTATGCATGCAAATGTGACATACTTTAGGGGAGTTTAAAAGTATCTTAGTATTTTGAAGTGGAACTCTTAGTGTTTTGTTGCCGAAGTTTAATACATCGTTTTCAGCAAAGAGAGAAATCTAATCCGGTGATGTTAGACAAGCTGTGTCGTTGAGAAAGCATAAATTGTACGACTGTAGCCTGTCCGCTTTAATCGGAGGCGTGGGAGTAATAATAACAACATTGGTGACAGTGAAATAATACTCAGGCGAATTTGATAATGTCCACCTTCTTAAGACAGGCCGTTAAGAAGTGACAAGGATTAAAATTGTGATTAAGGAGAAATGGTCGGCCAGACACCTTCGGTTAGAATTTCTTCTCGAACGTTTCGTGATTTAGTTTCTTTTGGGGATTTTGTATTTATGGCAATTTATAAAGAATAGCTTAGTTGTGGCACAAGGCAGAAAGTAGGGAGCACCCAGTGAGAATCGATCTCACGATTCAGTCGTAATTAGTCTAGCGAGACAATCTTGCTAACCAATATACCACGTCGAAGTGCTCTAGCGATTTAATAAGCGTAATTTAGTTGTGGCACAAGGCTGACAGTTTGGGGCACCCAGTGAAGATTAAACTCACAACTTCGTCATAAATAATCTAGCGAAAGACGCTTCCTAACCAATACATCACGTCGAAGTACCCAGTAATTTACCAAGCGGAGCTAATATCTGGCAAAAGGCCGAATCTATAGGTCACCCAGTGAGGATCGATCGCATTATTCAGTTGTAATTAATCTAGCGAGACCTGCTTGTTAACCATTACACGACGTCGAAGTTCCTTAGTCATTTACTAAGGGTTGAGTAGTTGTGGCACAAAGCCGAAAATATAGAGTACACAATGAGGATCAAACTCACTACTCAGTCCTAAATGATCCAGACACACTTGTTAACAAATATATTACGTCGAAGTGACTAGTGATTTGCTAAGAGTAGCTAAAATGTGGCACAAGTCGGAAAGCAAGGGAGCACCCAGTGAGAATCGATCTCACTATTCAGTCGTAATTAATCTCGCAAGACAATCTTGCTAACCAATACACCACGTCGAAGTGCTATAGCGATTTAATAAGCGGAATTTAGTTGTGGCACAAGTCTGAAAGTATGGAGCACCCAGTGAAGATTAAACTCACAACTTAGTCATGAATAATCTAGCAAGAGACGTCGAAGTATCCAGTCATTTACCAAGCGGAGCTAAGATGTAGTACAAGGCCGAACGTATGGGTCACCCAGTGAGGATCGATCTCATTCTTCAGTCGTAATTAATCTAGCGAGACAATCTTAGTAACCAATACACCACGTCGAAGTGCTGCAGCGATTTTATAAGCGTAATTTAACGTTTTACAATGCGTAGCTTTGTTGTAGCACAAGGCCGAATGTATGGAGCACCCAGTAAGGAACAAACTCACTATGTAGTCATAGATTATCTAGCGCTTGCCAACCATTATTTCGCGTCGAATTGCCCAGTGATTTCTTAATCGTAGCTAAGATGTGGCACTAAGCCAAAAGTATGCGGATCCCAGTGTGGATCGATCTCACTGATCAGTGTCGCTTGTTAACCATAACAACAGTCGGAGTTCCAGGGATTTTGTATTTATGTTCATTAGTTTTAAGCCGTGAAAATTTCACGGTTTTCCTCGTTTAATATTCGGATAGATCTTAATTCTTTAGTTAATCATTGTATAAGATCATGGCGACTTCTACGAGAAATATGTCCGCAGAAATTCCCTTATCGCATCGTTAAATATTTGCGCTTCACAAATTTAATAAAATAATACAATAACTAATTCCTAAACATGAATGCTGGTCATTATTTTAAGAGGTGGGTACAAATGAACAGATTTGAAATTGACAACTTTTCCCTTTCACGGAAACAAACATAAACACTTTTATCTTTTCTTATTTTCGCACTGAAACCAAGTCCAATATTTCTGGCTATTTTCTAGGCTTCGCCTAGATGTGGCACAAGACCGAAAGTATAGGGCACGTAGTAAGGATCGAACTAAGCTTTCAGTCGTATCTGATCTAGCGAAACATGCTTGCTAACCATTACACCACGCCAAGGTTCCCAAGTCCAAAATCTATGAATTATCGTCAGAAGACTGACATGTTTTTTTTCTTTCTTTTTTCTTTCTTTCTTTTTTTTCCTTTCTTTCTTTCTTTCTTTTTTTTCTTTCTTTCTTTCTTACACGATTTCGATAATTTTATATCGATAATTTACACACACACACACACATATATATATACGAATTGTGTGTGTGAGAGGGAGAGAGAATTTTGCTTTTACACGATTTTGCTGTTACACCCGGTATATATATATATATATATATATATATATATATATATATATGTGTGTGTGTGTGTGTGTGTGTGTGTGTGTGTGTGTGTGTGTGCCTGCGTTTGAGATTGAGTGAGTGAGAGAGAGACTGAGAGAGAAAGAGAGAGATAGATAGAAGGTGAGAGACAAAGGTAAATCAGAAAGTAAAATTTTGAAATCACACGGTAAAATCAATAGCATGATATTCCCGCGCGACACCGTGTGCATGGGATGACGGGTAGAATTCCATTGCTCAATCGATTGGCTGTGAGTAATGACGTCAGGCGTATGGACGTTACACACAGCGATTGTATTATCGAGTAACCATGCGCCATAGTGCGATTTCTGGAGACTCAACAACGTCGCGCACGGAAGTTAATATCCAAAAGGGGGGGGGGAATCCCTTCATCCGGAATGACCGACGAAACAAGTGGCCTCAAGTGGTGTCAATCGTGGGCAGCAGCCATGCACTGCAAATGTCTTATTGTATGATGACTTACTTACTGGGCATTTATTTTCGTAAGGGATGTCATTGAACAATCCCAGATTTGCACTGCCTTACAGGGGGACTGTGTCGAGTCGAAAACTTCTATGGGAATTACCTTTATTTTTTTATTTACTGTCGTATATATATATATATATATATATATATATATATATATATATGTACACACAAATGTAAAGGAACGAAGAGTAAGATTTCAGCGTTCAAAACACTTAATTTAAAACGGAACTCAATACAAAAGTAGAGAAATAAATATTTATTTATTATGAAGTGTTATGCACCACCTGATGAAACGTTAAAAAATTTTTTAACGTTGAAACAAGATGTACACTTTTGTATTGGGTAAGAACATGTTCTAGTGTAACTAGGCATAATACATGCATACATACATACATACATATATATATACATATATATATATATATATATATATATATATATATATATATATATATATATATATATATGTGTGTGTGTGTGTGTGTGTTTCTGTGTCCGTGTGAAATCTGTATATATATATATATATATATATATATATATATATATATATATATATATATATATATATATGCAATTTATTATATATATTATTTATATATTATATATGCGCGGTACTTATTGGAAAGTGCTCAATATCAGTAATAGAGTTAACATATTTAGTTAAGATTGATGTGAGTTTGTGACTCTGGGTTTCACGCTTTTGCGATCGACAGACAAACTGCTTAATTTTTAAATATAAAAAAAAAATAATCAGTTTGTCAGACGATCGCAAAAGCGTGAAAAAAGCCTCATAAACTAACATCAATCCAACTATATATATATATATATATATATATATATATATATATATATATATATACATACATATATATCAATCATTGTGTATTTTCATTATTATCATGGCAATTTTTCGGATTATCCCTTCCTTCGGTACCTAGACTTTTTTTTAATTAAATCTCAATACTAAACTGACGTTGATATCACATCAATAATTTAAGGCGTAAATAATTTACAGTTTCTTTTCCCGCGCTTTTCGCTTGTGAAACTTTCTCTAGGCTCCATACTTTTCTGCCGATATAAATCTGCAAAAATTTAAATGCAATATTAATCGCTATGTACTGTCTTTCCAATTACTCTTTTCTCTTCCTGCTCATTATTAATGTTTCTGCTTCTAATTCTTCTATACCCATTAACCCCTTCTGTCTTACTTACTTTTCTGTCTTGCTTGAGGTGAAATCGATTATCGATTAAAAAGTTTATATCTATAGCATCACATACAACCTTACAAATAAACAAAAATGGCAAAGTTTAACAAGTTTTATTTTTCAGTTCTATAACGATATAATTGGATAGTATTCATGTTTTTAAACTATTTTACAGTATAATAGCTATAACATACAAACTTATAGATAAATAAAAATTTCAAGATTGTATATACAGCTAGCAGTTTATATCTACAAGTCAGAGTAGCTATATAAAGAGAATGAATGTGGGATATTCAGCCGAATTATAGCATAATACACAATTATTGTGTTTTGATAGACAAAATATGTCAGCTGAACCTTCTCTTTCATTTTACAGACGTCATAAAGATATTGAAAGCTCTTGATTGCAGTTGTGCACTGATTTTTTTCGGAGAATTATCAGTCTCGATAATTCTGGATTCCAAAAACTTTTTTAACAGAGTTTTAGTCATTTTGTGGGCCTGCAAGCTTCTACATAGTTTCTGATAATCATCTAGATTTTAGATTTGGTCAGTAAACCAACGTAAGTCTATCTTTAAGTGATAGATCTACAAATTTCGATTGGCGAGTCTCTTTTCTATGGTAGAACAATAAATGCAGAAGAAGTTATTATTACTCTAAAATTCCATTTGGTATTACTTATGTTAGGTATTTTTTGAAACGTTACTTTAGGAAATCGTCCAGTTTCTTCGAAAAAGCGAAAAACTCAAGTTAAATGAAATATACTTTAATACTATAATCACGCCATACTGCTGTTTCAGTAATCTCTTTTTTTACCTTTCTTGACATTCTTCTTGAGCTGTTCGTAATTAGTTACAAGTTTATCGATAAATGGATATTCGATATTGGGCGATGTGTCATTTGCTCCAAGTTCGTCATCAATTATTACGCGAAGTACTCGGTCAAGAACGTGATGTTGACAGTCAAACAATTGTGGGTCTTCCAGTTTCTTTTGAGTGAATAGTCTTTGTAACTGAATGACAATCACATTCTTGCTTCCAATATTCACATTCGTAGTCATCGAAAAAATCATCTTTATGCTCTTCCATAAATTGTATTTATCCAGAACAGCTGCTATTACTTCGACAACAGTATCGGTTTTTCGATTTGGTAGAGGTAATGATTCTAGCTAACTTTTCTTTCTTTCTTCACAAACATTTCATGTGCTTATATACACTGAAAGAAACAAAAAAATTGATCACAAACAAAATGACAATCCAACCAGTGCTCACGCTTATATAGTCCCACAAAATGCCCGTCATAAATTTTCAGAAAGTTCTAGAAGTCTCTAGAAACTTCAAGAAAATTCCAAAATTTTTCAGAAGGATCCACAAAGTTCTTGAAGTCTCCAGAATGTCATTTATACTTTACTATACTTATATACGATTTTAGAAAATATCCAATATATATATATATATATATATATATATATATATATATATATATATATATATATATATATATATATATATTAGGATCTTGAATAATTTCTCTGTGAATTTTCATGAAAAGTAATGACTTATTTTCAAAAATTAATAAGAAATATGTCACTGACATTATTGTCCATTCGCTAGCCACTACTTTCCCATTTTTCTGGTGGTATTTGAATTCCACGTCGGAAAAACCACCCGTCTTTTGAGGATAGAAACGAGTCGAAACATTTTCATAAGAATGAAAGTGCTATCAGCCAGGGCATGTGACATCGATCGAAACAAGTGATAATCCGACGGGGCAATGTCTGTTGAATACGACGAGTAGAGTAGGACTTCTCAGTTAAGCGTTTCCGTGTAGGATTTCACGCGTTTTGCAAAATGTGGCCTAACGTTGTCATGTTGCAAAATCACTTTGTCGTATCTCTGCTCGTATAGCGGACATATTTTCTTCGATGCTCGGCTCAAACGCATCAATTGTAGTCGATAGCGATCTTTCGTGATGGTTTCGGTCGGTTTGAGCAGCTCATAATAAAGTACATTCAGCTGATCCCACCAAATGCATAGCAGAAGCTTCGAACTGTGGGTATTTGGCTTTGCCACCGATATTGATGCATGACCGGCCTTACTCCACGATCTTCTACGCTTAGGGTTATCATAATGTATTCACTTTTCATCGCCGGTCACGATACGATGCAAAAAACCTTTCTTTTTCTGCCGTTGTAGTAGCTATTCACACGTGACCAGACACCGTTCGGCGTCTCTCTGCTTCACCTCGTACGGCACCCAATGTGCTTTTGAATCATTCCTAATGCTTTCAAAAGTTTTGAAACTGTTGTGTAATCAACTCTTAATGAGTCTTCATGAAATAATGCCTCCAATTCTTCGTCTTAAAACTTTTTCGATGCACGAGAGCGTTCTTTATCTTCAGCATGAAAATCATTATTTTTGCATGTTGTTTTCGATAGAGCATGGTCGCCATAGGACTCAACAAGAATTGTGTCCGCTTCCGCTGCAGATTTCCTTTGGATAAAGTAGTGCAGTAACATTCGCTGAAAATACACTTTCTTTTGCACAAACTACGACATGTTTGACGCTATGAAAAACAAAGTTGTTTACACTTCAGCATGAATTTCGAACTTACTTATAGCACTTCCTTATAGATGCGTTACCAGCTGAAATTACACGCACGCAGTACTGGGAACACTATCAGTAGGAAAACAAAGGGAACTTGTTCAAGGTCCTAATAAATATATAAAGGTGAAATGGAAATTGATGTGTACAAGTCAGTAGTGTGTGAGCGTATATATATATATATATATATATATATATATATATATATATATATATGTATATATACTACTGCAGCATAAATCCATCCAGCCTTTATCTTAAATAGCAACTTAAAAGAGATTGTTTGACCAACACAAGGCCTGACCAAAATTTATGATAAAAAAATAAAAATTAAAAAAACAATTGAACATTACAGATAATGTTCATTTTCTCCATTTTCTTCATTCCTGTAGTTCACTACTACTAACAAGCCGATTCTTTTTTCTCCTGATGATGGCCATGCTGGCCGAAACTAGTCGAGGGATCAAATTGAAATAATAAAACGAAAAAATATAAATATACCACGCATTGTGTCTGAAAACTTTAACTATTTAATATTTTTTACTGTTCAAAACACACACACACACACACACACACACACACACACACACACATATATATATATATATATATATATATATATATATATATATATATATATATATGTGTGTGTATATACATCAACTCCCTGCTTTTCACATGCATTGCCTACGTACCAACTGCAACAGAAAACTGGGTGATCGCATTAGAAACAGTGAAGTTCTGACTAAATGCAATATGACAGGTACTGAAGCCATCCTATTGAAGATCCAACTCAGGTGGGCAGGACATCTTTCTCATTTAAGAGATAGCAAATTACGAAAACAACTTCTCTTCTAATAAACAAGTCAGTTGAAACTCCACACATGCATTTCAAATGTGAAGGGAAAACCAAAGCTTTAAACCAAAGGAGTATGAAAATTTTCTGCTTCTCATCTATATAAAGGTTTCAGCGAAATCGATTTGATCTTTGGCATCAACTGGGTGCAAATAGTAAAGGCAATTGTCAGTTTAAAAAACTCCACCAGTAATTCTAGTAACCAACTGAAATTAAAAATTATCAAACTTATCACAGCTAATAATGCTGAACAAGATAGTCTGAAGCTTCCTAAAATAGTGGGGAATTATAGACCTGATTACATACATGACACTATAAAAACACACAAACAAAACTATCCTCTCCATCCTATTATATCGCAAATTTCCACTCTGGTTTGTCAGTTAACAAAATTCCTAAACCAACTTATCCCACCATATATTACCAGTAAATATTGCATAATACCAAGTCTTGAAGTAATTCAAATTCTAAAAAAAAGAATTTCCTAATAATGAAATCATAGTGTCAACTGATGTTGAAAATTAATTTACTAATGTCCAACTTAGCGAAACTATTGATATTATTATAAGAAACATATAAAATTATCTATCTCTACTTCCACTTAAAATTAAACCTAGTATATAACGGAAACTACTGCTAACCTGCACTACCGAAGTCCTATTCTATGATCACAAAAATAATATATATATACAACGGGATGGTGTTTCTATGGGCTCAGCTCTGAGCCCAACTTTTAGCAATTTGTCTATGCCTAGCCTAAAAAATCATATATTTAATAAATTAAAAAAAAAAAACTCTATCTACCTAAGATATATCAAATATATTTTTATCTTAGTCAAGAATACGGATGAAATATATTAACTTCAAAAACAATTCCAAAATAATTGTCGTTAAATTTACATACGAACTTAATAATAGTAATAAAATTCCTTTTCTAGATATATTGATAAGCACTAATGAAAACAAATTCACTATCCTTCCATATGAAAATCCTACTAGCATAATTTCGTGCACTCTTAAATATGAAAGTGAATCTCCGAATTACTATAAAATCTCAATTATAAAAAAACTTAATAAACTGTGCAAAAATTAACTCATTCACAAAACAGATTTTCTACAGTGTACTACAAATATAAAACAAATTCTTATTAATAATAACTTCCCTAATTATATTGTTGACGAACAAATAAGATGTTCTATTAGATATTTTAATATACATTGCAATTACAAAGTGGATGAAAATTTCTTAAAAAAACTAATAAATACTAATATATCCACCACAGATCCTACTAAAAAATAAAATTAATTATATACTATACTAAATTCAATATATCCAATTTAACCATTCGTGATGACTCCTCTCCGCCTATTAACGTGTTGTAGAAAACCAACATTGTAAATAAATTTGAATGTCCCTTGGCAGATTGCATCTCCAACAGAAAAATAATATTTATGTTGGCCACACTACAACTACGGTGTCTCGAAGTTTGAGCATTCATTTGAAAGATACATCTAACATTTCTAAACATTTACAACATACCTGTCCACCTTCGCTATTTCCAAAAAATATTGTTGAAAATACATCTATAATTTTTCATGAAAATAATAACCATAAACAAAAAAATTCTTGAAGCTTTCTATATTAAAAATTGAAACTAACCCTTAATAAATACTGCACAAATTATTTTAAAATGTTTACAGTAGATATTATAAAAATCTCTAAGTTTCAATTAATAGCTTTAAATATTTTTATATAGATAGAAGTCTTAATAATTTATTTACTTGACGTTATTGCATGAGTATGCTTACATTTTAAAAACTTAAAAATCGTACAGAATATAAGTTTAGCGTTTCTCACTTCAGAGATAAAAAAAAAATACTTTTCAGACGAAAAAACAAATGTTTCTGTCTCCTGAAGATAACATTTTGCTAATTTCGAAAGTACTTGGAATAAAAGAATATGCATCAATATAGTAAATCTCTTTCTTCCTTTAATAAGGATACTAAGAATATTGTCCGTCAATATGAGAGGATCATATTAAAAATCAGTAGAGAAATTGTTTAAATTATTTAACGAGACATGACTCAATGAAAACATGGTACCCAAATATAGGTATACACATTCAAAGTCCACTTATATATATATATATATATATATATATATATATATATATATATACAGACACACACATTAGGTTGGTGCAAAAATAATGACGTAATAATGTCGTTTTTTGACGTTAAAAATACGTCAAAAAACGACATTGTTACGTCATTATTTTTGCACCAACCTAATATATCTATATCTATCTATCTATATATATATATATATATATATATATATATATATATATGTATGTATGTATGTACAAAGAAAGAGGGAGAGAAAGTGAGAGGAAGAGAGAGAAAGAGTGGAGAGAGAGAGAGAGAGAATTAGAAGTAGACAGGTACTGTTATGTTCAGGAAAATCAGATACAAATATATTCCGTCGAAATAGCGAAATTTGTTTTCTCAACACGTTTAATCATTCTGCCGATCACTTAACGCTGGCCGGCTTAATAGTCAATACTGGTTTCTGCAAGAAACTATCATGGTGAACTCCTACCCTTTGAAAGAAAGATACTTTTATTTATACAACGGCATTTTCACTTTATTCAGGATGCAGTTCAGTTCCCGCTCCCGCCTCATTTCCTCGCAAATTATTTCTTCGTTTTGCTATGTCCTAGAGAATGAAACTCTATTTTCGACGCTGACGCCATTTGACAGCTCGTGGTACTTGTCACTAAGAGGCATACTAATTTCTTTTTGTTTGTGACTTGATGATGAGAGGAGATCAAGTAGATGGCTTGTGGGTTTCATATCTCATAAATACTTATGAACGAGAGAGTCTAGGTGATGTTCTCGGAATATATCGAGTATTTTAGATCTGACAAGTTATATAGAATTAATAAAAAATATATTAGATGCAAAATGTCGATTACCAACTAAAGGCATATATATATATATATATATATATATATATATATATATATATATATATATGTATATATATATATGAATTTGAATGCAGATTTGTAGAGTGGTTGCCACCCAAGGTGACATTGCTCAGTCTGTAATGCTACTTAGACAATAAGTGAAGGAAGATTGATTCATGCCTTTTTCAAGGGACAAAGTGCGGAATTGTTTTGATGATTTAACTTTCCTCGCTGATAGACATTACACTAATCACTCATCCATATATATAATCCACAACAATCCCTCTAGATAGTTCTCTATCTCATGTGTAAATGGGAGTAGACTGTTCTAGCTCCACGTGCCGTTTTTAATCGATGTCTGTTATCAGTTATCTCCTGTTAATTCCCCTCTCTAAGTTCTCCATTGCCTTATGCCTTAACCGGGCATTGAACTCACACACTTTGGGACCTGGCACTGGATCTAACTAACGTCTTTAACCACTGTGTCATGTGTCCTTGAGGTTATATATATATATATATATATATATATATATATATATATATATATATATATATATATATATATATATATATATATATATATATGTATGTATGTATGTATGTATGTGTGTGTGTGTGCATGTGTGTATTAATAATATCAAAAAACAATGCAGCGCTCCTATTCATATTTCTAGAAGCCATTATAGTACTAAATAACCCGGCATATCAAATAAAATATCTTTTACCACACAAAATGATGTCTTCAAATGTATATAAAATATATAATATGCAAACAAAGTAATAATTACACATATACTTTTATGATGCCGTCTAATTCACTTTGACCCTTATGTATGACGTCACTTTGGGTTGATTCAAATTCCATCACTGTACAAAATGCCAGAATCTTGTTAACAAGATATTGTCGACGCCAGTGTGAAAAGCAATAACGACTGAGAAGGTATAAAGTACTGTAATACAGACGCACATGCGATCTCTCTATTTCTCTCTCTCTCTCTCTCTCTCTCTCACACACACACACACACACACGCGCACAGACAGACACATATATATGTTTGTGTATTGTATAATAAAAAAATAAAGACGCCATGAGAACAGTTCTCGATGTAAAATAACAAAATATATGTAAATAGAGCCAATATAAAAATTAGATTACAAAAAGATACGCAGATATTACCATTTGCCCGTGATTTAAGGTTTAATGTGTTTGTTAAATGGCGGTCTTATAATATGCAGACGATTCAAAGGACAGGATACTCAATTTTATATTTAGCTAAATATATAAGCGAGCATATTTTCTCGAGCTTTCTGAGAATTGTGAAATTTGAAGTTGCGGAAAAGCGGCAATATTGAGTACCGTTTTTTTAATACATTTCTTATATATTTAATATTTAAGGAAGGATGAAAGCTGACCAGAGCAAACTAGTGCGGTTTCGACCTCTACGGTTTCCTCAGGTGGGGTTGTTCAGCAAATTAACTACACTGAGCTCAACAACTTATGTACTTTCGAAACCAGAAGTAGTCTTTCGACTTTGTATTGAGCCTTTTATATCTATCTATCTATCTATCTATCTATCTATCTATCTATCTATCTATATATATATATATATATATATATATATATATATATATATTTTTTTTTTTTTTTTTTTGATATATATTATTTTGAAGTTTTCGGCTCTTGTTTTGAAACATGAGACCTCTTATGTAGCGAGTTGGAATCATATTTTTAAATAAATAATTATATATATATATATATATATATATATATATAGTCATCTACACTGTTTTGTTGTATCACAGCTCATTAATGTGACTAGACATGCGATTGCTTCAAGCCGAGATCGTAATATATATATATATATATATATATATATATATATATATATATATATATATATATATATATCATGCAATGTGAATATGTAACACTCTGCGGAGATATAATGCAATGTGAATATGTAACACTCTGCGGAGACAAAACGAAAAACTTGAAGGAGAAATTTACACTAACAAAAGCAGGAGTTGCCAGGATGAATACATTGGGGAAACATCAAGAAGTGTAAACAAAAGACTATATGAACACAAATGGGACATTTTAAAAAAAAACAAAAAAACCACAAAACGCACTGGTTGTTCATCGTAATGAAAGTGACCACACTTTTCACATAGGGAATGCTATTATACTTTAATTAAGAGAGAAAATAACTGACAACAATGAGAATGTCTGGAAAGTGACTTGATCGCTAGTTCAGTAAATTTGCGTCCAGGCTGTTACTATATACCATCATTCTTGGTAGATTTCGTGTTGTTACAACGTGGGATAGTTAAACACAAAGGTGATGGAGAGAGAAAAAAAAGAAAAAGAAAAAGAATACAGAGGCATTTGACTACATTGAAAAAAATATTCTTTTAAAAAAATTCTTTCAAAAATTTTGAAACTACCAGAGCCTCTAGTTTTGTGCGCATGTGTAGACGTGGCATCATCGCCCATTCCGATGAAATCACAACGTGTCAAACTTTTTCACAATTTTTCATACTATTTTTCTAAATACTGTTTGTTCATATATAAAATTATACAAAATTATATATCGTTGTATCACACACATTCACACACACACACATACACTCATATATATATTCAAATTCGTTTGCAGTGGCCTTCCCAGGCAATGCTATCAAAATGGATCTGTTTAGATGCTTGGATATTAACGTTGTTTTTCTTTTTTTATTTATTATATCTGTAGTCTTGTCAATGCCGAAATCATTTAAGGCTGCCAGCATTTCAATTACAGTCATTTGTGCTATATACAATTATGATAGACATTTTAAAAGGCTTCCTTTTCAGTTTAACTAAACGAATTCTATCAGAGGGTTGATAGTATCCCAGAACACATTTCTTCATATCTTGGTATAATCTCAGTTCTAATGTCTTGGCATTTTCCCTCCGCCTCCAAATATGACCGTGTGTTTGTCACTGTCGAAACCTCTATTGTTTGCTCACCTTGTTTCTCATACACTTAAAACATTAATATTTAACCTGTTCATTTCCTCTCTGTAATCCCGTCAATGAGAAAATCATCTATGGCTACCTGTGTCTCTATTACAAATCCATCAGTTGTGCTCACGGTGGATAAGCAATGATGATGAATGCAGAGTGTTAGCTCCTGCTGAATATAAAACTCGAAATGATAGAGTAGGCCAATAACTGCACTGGAAAATATGTCACATTTGCCGGAAAGAAACTGCAAGAAACTGGTATGAACATCAGCTAGACCTGGTTACAGAGATAGCACCTGTAACAATTTTATGGCAATTTACAATACACAAAGACAGAACAATGAAAGCTATTCGCCCAGACATCTTGATCAAAGACCACAAGAAGAGAATGTGCTTTCTTATTGACATGGCAGTCCACGTAGACCGTAATGTATCTTTGAAGATCTTCAAAGGACTATCAAAATACAAGGATCTTGAAATGGAAATCTAAAAATTGTGACACATGAGGACATCAATAATTCCAATTGTAGTTGGAGCCCTCGGAATGGAAAATGTTACGATAGACTTGAAGAGATTCCTGGTAGTTCAAATCTTAAAGAAATACAAAAAATTGTACAAGTACAGCCCACATCTTATGAAGGGCTTTACCTATGTTAAATGTGTGTGATCATAGGTGTTTTTTTTTATGAAAACGATGTGTATTAAATGCCATAAAGCCATTCCTGGTGGCTTCATAGCATTTCATGGCAGATCTCTGGCTGTCAGCCGGAAGGAAATGCGTATACAACAGAAATCAAAGGAAATAATAATAATAATAATAATAATAATAATAATAATAATAATAATAATAATAATAATAATAAAGGACCTGTTACAATTCTATGGGATTAAAGGACCTGTTACGATTCTATGGCATTACACAATACACACTGACAGAACAATCAAAGCTAACCGACCAGATATTGTTATTAAAGACTACAAAAAAAAAAAAATGCCTTTTTATTGATATGGCAGTCCCTGCTGATTGCAATGTATCTTTGAAGATATTCAAAAAGCTGTCAAAATACAAGGACCTTGAAATAGAAATCTCGAAAATGTGGCATATGGGAACATCAACAATCCCTGTTGTAGTTGGAGCCCTAGGACTGGTTGGAAAAGATTGCAGTAGACTAATTGAAGGGATTCCTGGAAGTCCATGCTTCAAGAAGATACAAAAAATTTTTCTGACAGGTACAGCCCACACTCTACGAAGGGCTTTATCTATGTCATTTTTTTTTTTTTTATCAGTGGAAAGTGTCATGATGCCATTTCTAACCGTAGGTCCCTGGGCGGGACCTGGAAAGAAATGTGTAAACGCCAGGAATCAAAGGAAATAAAGACAATAATAATGATAATAATAATATGATGGTAATGATGATGATGATAATGATTTGGAGGAAGAGGAGGAGGAACTTTATTGTGAAAATAAGAAAATAATCTAGAAGTAAAATCCGAAGTAAAAGAAAAAGATGATGAAGAAGTTCTCTTCAAAACAAGAACATCATACATAAGTAAAAAATGAACTAGGTTTGAAGAAGAATAAATAGAAAAAAATAAAGATAATAATAATAATAATAATAATAATAATAATAATAATAAGAAGAAGAAGAAGAAGAAGAAGAAGAAGAAGAAAATGTTGATGATGATGACGATGATGATGCTGATTATAGGGAAAACGCGTAGGAATAAGCAAGTGTAGAAATTATGAAATTAAAAATTTCTTTTCTCGTATCATCATTATTTATCTACAATTTTTGGCTCTTCATAAAAAAATGATTAATAATTCTTGTACACCATCAACAACGAAATAAAGCACATGTTGTTATTTCTATAATAATAGCAGTAAATTTGATTACTTCATATAAAACTACACAAAAATATCAGAAAAGCAAAAAGAAGAAACAGAAATCAACGAAATGATAAGGAAAGGCAAAAACAAACAAAAGACGCCATTCAAAATACGAGCACTATTTGTAACAATAAGATGTAGTGACGATAAATTAGGTTAACTGTGTAACGCAATTTATTCTGGAGAAATTCGCCAAGGCCAAACTTATATTGTAAACAAAGTGTTATGCCAAAGTAAACAGGAAAGAAGTGCGTATACAAGAACCTCGTAAGATCGTTTTTTTTTTTGTGTTGACGTCGAAAATTCATTAATAATTAAACTTGAGCAAATTGTAACTACCGGCTTTTTCACTGGCAATGAGAAGAAATATAATTGTGTGCAATACATTATCGCTTTGCTTAATCGCATTAGACCGGTGAAAAAAAGTTCCCGTCACCGTTATTGGTACTGTGTTAGTGAGAACGTAGTAGAATCTTTGATATTAACGCAACATTTATTTTTTGTGCCATAAACCAACTGCCGGGCGTCATTTTGCAAGCTTTATAAGACAGATGCAAAAATACGCCCGAAATTAATATGAACAACCTTAATGTTTTCTTCTTTCAGTTTCCAGTGAGAGAATAGATTTTCTCTGAGTTTATTGGATGATGAGTTATCATTATTTGCATTTTTTGTACACGCAGATTATTGATTGATTTTTTACGGCTTACCAACCCTTTGCAGGATATTTAAAGCCAGAAAATGCTTTTAGAGTGTAAGATTTTTTTTTTGAGATAATAATGATTTACTGATGCAAGTCCTACTAATTAACACATAGGGGTGGATTCATACCTTTACCAAGGTCATTTGTCTATAACTGAATATAACGAACACCACTGGAATTGGAACTCTGCTCGCTGATTTCAAATTTCGTATTATTGAACATTACACCACTCTTACATCTACACTTACAGCACCTTGTAATTCCAAGCAATCGACCAGGCTCGACGTTGCTTAACTTCGGTGATCGTACGAAAACCGGTGTTTCGAACTATTATCCTCATCTTTGTTTTTTATTATCATAACGTTTCAGCCGTTGTACTCATCGGCATTCATCAGGTTCTTGTTGATCCGGATAACTTTCACAAAATTTCGAACTGAACAATTTCTGTTAATCTAAAGGTGGCGGGGAGGGGTGCAGATTGGTCTCGCCCTGCTGAACAGGTTTAGATAATTCTCGTTTACTTGATATTTACTTTTGATCAGTTATTGCCCTCCCACTTTCCACTTAGTCCAAGTCTGCACTATCTGACCCAGGTATTGAACTAACAGAATTCATGAAATAACGTTTCAATCCTCTAGGCTACTCTCCACGGAACCAGAAGAGTGCAATGAGAAAAATAGAGTTTTGTTCAAAATTCCATGAAGATTACCTAGGTCAACAAACCTGACCATGGCCGGAGGGTATAGCGGCCGAAGTGAGAATGGTTGTATTATAGACAGATCTAAATTGAATTGTGAACGGCCTTCCTATTAATACGAACAAATTCTATTGATGTTATCATAAATTAGAAGCGAATGAATAGTAAATGTCGCCTGTATGGAGAATGTAATTCATACAATAAACAAATGCGACAAAATAGCTTAAAATAAGTAAAAGAGCATACACGATTGGGCAGGAATGGTTATTCACTGAAAACTATGCAAACGACTATAATCTGGTTATGGCATTACACAGAATAATTATCCTAGAAAACGAATTATATCAAATTTCAAATTCATTACCTAATCTTAGCTAAAAGAGTGGAACGCTTCGTCGTAAACAAGAAATGAATAAATACAATCCAGAATTCACCTGGCAATGGCTTAAGCCGTTCCAACAGATTGCAGAAGGAAATTGAAAGAGATCGAATAATATGGACAAAATCAAGAAATTTTTTGAAAAATAAAAAAATAATATCTTGAAGTTAATGATTGCACCCAATATTATTGGTGTATTTGGAAACATCTCAACTACAACTATCAAGTTTGAATGAGGTAATTATTTAAATAAGAAAAAACAAATGAAATGAGTTGAAAATTGACAAGTTTTCCTTATCATTGAAGCAGACTTTAAACACATGAAAGAATTGTCGCTTCCGATATCTTCTCTCTCAAATTCTTTCTTTCTTTGTCTAGCACAACGTCTCTGATATACCTGTTTTTCCTCGTGATTTAAACGTTATTTATGAACTAATGCCAAGGCGTGGCTACGTGCTAAGGAACCATATAATAAACATAATTATAAGATGATATTAATTTTTTTTATATTTTCTTTGTCCATACTTCTGAGAGTGGTAAAGCTGATAAAAAATGCTAGATTACACAATACAAATGAAAGAAAGTAAAAAAAAAAAAATGATATGTTGACCTAGCATGAGAGCTGCGCAAGTTGTGGTATGGGAAAGTGACTGCCATCTGATGCCCTGGAAACTTCCACAACAGCCTAGGTAAACGATTTGGGATTAGGAGAAGCTCTCAATCGATCTAAATGACATTATTTGCGAAAGTGACATGCTTAAGAGTATGTAGGCGTATTGGAGAGACTTACTGTCATTTAATCTTCAATATGAACCAGCAGTTACTATTAACACGTAAATAAGACGTACATTTTTAAGTTTTCTTAAAAATAAATTTCTGGAGTTCATTTGGTATTAAACTTTCTTTTTTTTATTCGATAAGCACCAAAGAACGTCTCCATATTCTTGTCTGGAATTTGTTTTTTACTTTAAATTATTTCTCATTTTCTTTGTTGTTGTCATCATTGTTTTTTTGTTTTTGTTTCTGTCGTCGATTCAAGTTTTGCTTTAGCTAATAAACTAAAAACAAGAGCCTCAAAAGTGTTTTTTTTTTAATTTCTTTTTCTCTTTTTTTAAGATAAGAGCCATCTTAGACTAGACAAAATGAAATAAAATCTTTTTTTCTTTCTGTCTTTCATTTTTAAGAAATATAACGCCATTATAACAAGACATAGGTAGCGGATGCCTTTCATCGTTTCGCTATGGTCATTACCATTTTGTTGCTTTCTATTTTCAGATTAAAGAATTAAAACATTTGACTGCAAGTAACGCGGATTAGTCTACATAAAAATAAGAAATAAAAAAAAAAGAAAATGAATCTAAAAAAATCTACTAATTGATGAGGCCGATTTGTATAGAGATTCAAGACACCTAACTTATGCGGTAGATATTTACCAATCTTTTCTAAGTTTTAATTCTCAAAGCTAAAAGCGGTCTGGTACAAACTAAAATCTTAGGGAACCCACTTAGGATTGAACTCATTTCAATAGTAATACACTTCGAAACTCGTTTACAACTACTACTACTACTACTCCAGGAACTTACTATGACACGAAGTAAAATATTAATGTATATTAACCGAATATTTAGTGTGTTGGTTACTTCTGTAATTAATGTATAAGGTTTCTAGCAAGAATATTTTATTAGGTTGGTGCAAAAATAATTACGTAATAATGTCGTTTTTTGACGTATTTTTTAACGTCAAAAAACGACATTATTGCGTCATTATTTTTGCACCAACCTAATAAATGGCGGAGAGACAATATTTTACACTCGATTTTGGAACTCTCTTCCTGCTTCCTGTTTCCCAGTCAAATTTGAGCCTGAAAAATTTAAATTCAGTATTAATAGTTACCGTCTCTCTTCTTAATTTCTGTTAATGTTTTTCTCTTTCTTACATTCTTCCACGTTCAGTAACGCTACTGCATTTTAGTGGCTTTGTTGGGGTGAAATGATTAAAAAAATGTGGTGAATGCTCGTGAAAATACCTTGGAAATCAGCATTCGTTATAATTTATTTTTACCAAACATCAAACATTAGTAAAGATGCAAAATGCGCAACAAACATAAATTACGAGGTAATTCTTACTTCATGTGATATTTTTCACTTTCTCTGTGATTTTTTTAAGTCATTATATTTTGTGCGTTTCTTCGGATATATTCCCTAAACTCTGTTATTTTACGAACAATGATTTTCAAAACAATCAGGTCTTCCCAATTTTGGAGACTGGCGCAAAATAGTTTTTTTTTTTCCATCTTGTTCACCCTTTTGTTGTATGTGCTGAATTCAGTCCTTTTGAATATTATCAAATCGTTTTGAAAAATTGTAACGTCATCAGTAGCAGATCATAACTCTTCTCGTTAGAATAATGATGATGATACAATCCTTTTGTAGCATTTTTTGCTACAAATCTTTTGAGAATGTTTTAATTTATTAAATATATTTCTAAAAATTAACGGATTTATTTTTAACCCGTCATTCTTATTACTTCAAACGTTATTATAGTCGATACTCTTATTTGACAAAAAAATGCGACGTCTATTTCACATACGATTATCTATTATAATAACATTTAAAGTAATAAATATCTCTATCTATAAAAGGCAGGATGTGTTTGTGTGTGTGTGTGTGTGTGTAACGAATGCACGGCCGCAGTTTTCGACGGATTTGCACCAACATTTACATGCGCATGCTCCAAGTTAGCAGGAAGGCTAAGACCGAATTTGCATTTCCCAACTCCCATCGATAGTAGAAATAATCGACTTTTTCATGCTTCTGCAGCAGTTTTCATGTAGTTTGCGGCCATTTTCTGTTGGCCAGATTGAGAGGCTATAGTTGGCTGCCACAAATAGGCGGGAAGATTCTATTGGCCAGCGTGAGAGCCAACAGCTGACTGACACGAATGTTAACTAGCATGCTAGCATGCAAAAAAAAAAAAATCGATAGCTGCATTCGTCACAAGTGGAAAAAATTTAAATCTGCATGGCACTTTACTCCAATTGGCTCATTCGCTTGCTTAAACTCAACGTTGATTCTGATTCCGCAGAACTTGTCTGGGTGTGAAAAAGTATTTGTTGTTAACATTCTTTTTCAGTTCGGTTTTTCCAGTTACGAGTCCTTTTTTAAAGCTGATCGTTTTGTGTTCATTTTGTTTAGTTCTTTTTTCGTAACAGATTTAATTTTTAGTATAGAGCTTAGAAAAATTTCGCAGTGTGAGACAGGCAAGAAGTAAGGCATGTAGCAACATCAGCACGGCAAATTAAATGAAAAGATTTTAACATTAAATAAAGCAAATAGTTATTTTTTAATCTTTCCCCTTAGGATCTGGTATCTGAGCTTTTGATGGAATTGAGGACATTTAAATTGGTTATATATTGATATACTTTCAAAATATCAGTATTTTCGCAGATTCGATCGTAATATCTGGTAACTAATGATTTACCAACAAACAACATTAGATATGCTATTTTACTCTCAATCATCAACTTCCGGTTCTTTCTTTGCCGTTCTTAAGAGGCTACCTTTCTCTAATATTTCCACTAGACAATCAATGTTCATTATTTTTAACCATGTCGCAGTTCTGTCGGTGAATGTACCAAAAAACACCAATGACAACTGGAATCATTATATCCTTCGACAACTACTAAAGCCTTCGAAATTAAAACTTCTATCGGTCATTACTAGTTTATTTTCTCTTCTTCCTTCTGCACTATCCTTGTAACAAAAAGACACAATGGATCAATGATTAACTCCTTTTTTTCTATTTTTATTTACACGGATATGTCTCTTGTGTTCTTGTTTCTTTCTTCTTCTTCTTCTTCTTCGTATTATTATTATTATTATTAAGATTATTTACTTGGGTTTCTGTTGTATACACATTTCCGTCCAGATTTCAACTAGATACCTAAGGGCAGAAATATCTTCCAATGACCCTTTGGAAAAAATAAAACCAAAAGAAAACATGACACACATCTTGCATAGATACATCTCTTCGTAATATGTGAATTGCATTTGTGAATACAATTTGTTGTATTATTTTAAGGCATGGGCTACCAGGACTCCCTTCAATGTGATTTAATCAATCCGGGGACTTCAACTACAATTAAAATTATTAATGTATACATATGGGACATACTTTAGATTTCCACTTCAAGATCCTTGTATTTTGATGGTTTATTGAAGATTTTCAAATATACATTACAATCCGCAGGGACTATCATGTCAATAAGAAAGCACATTCTCTTTTCTTGTTCTTAGATCACAATGTATGGGCGATTCGCTTTGATTGTTCTATCTGTGCATATTGACCCACAAAATAGTTACAGGTCCTATATACGGATCTGAGTGATGTTCATTCCAGTTTCTTGCAGTTTCCTTCCCGTAAAAATTACATATTTTCCAGTGGAGATATTGGCTCAATCTATTATTATTATTATTATTATTATTATTATTATTATTATTATTATTATTATGATGATGATTAAAACCTTGTATTTTTCTTTTAATTTCACACTTTGGGTTATAAAGATAGATTAGTTTTAGTTATAAATAAATGTCTAATGTTTGCATATTGGACAGTGATTCAAACGAAAATACTCCTTGCATATATATATATATATATATATATATATATATATATAATCATCCACAGATAGACTGTTTCTCTGTTTCACTTCTCAGTATGGATAAATAACCGATTGCCTCAAGACGGGATCGAAGGCCGACTCATTTGGTATCAGTCAGAAATTCTATCCCTAAGCCATTAGCAAACAGGGCAGGGATGAAGGTGAATTTAGACGTATTTAGTTTTTGATAAACACACCAGTCACTGGAGAAATCGATTCATCTTAACGATATATAACCAAATAATTATATATATATATATATATATATATATATATATATATATATATATATATATATATATATATATAAGATTATTCGCTTAATAATTCTGAGCAGGTTACCGAAAAGAGCTGATGAAGTTAAGAGAGTATAACGGTTGAAACGTTTTCAGTATGACAAAGAAGTTAGGCATACAGATCCAAAAAGCAAAACATATAAGGACGAGTTTAAATCTTTACCAAGGTTATTTCTTTATGTAGAATTTATTATCTTAAGCCACCAGATATATAAGGTAAAACATCCTGAAGATTGTAATAAAAAAGCGATAGACATAACAAAAGAAAAAAAAATCAATAACGACAGTAGATACGTTCCGTGACACCGACTAGATCCAGTTCTTCTGACACCAACGCCACATCATAAACTAAAATAAATACGCAAAAATAATGACGTAATAATGTCGTTTTTTGACGTATTTTTTAACGTCAAAAAACGACATTATTACGTCATTATTTTTGCACCACCCGAATATTTAGTGTGTTGGTTACTTCTGTAATTAATGTATAAGGTTTCTAGCAAGAATATTTTATTAGGTTAGTGCAAAATAATGACGTAATAATGTCGTTTTTTGACATTAAAAAATACGTCAAAAAACGACATTATTACGTCATTATTTTTGCGCCAACCGAATATTTAGTGTGTTGGTTACTTCTGTAATTAATGTATAAGGTTTCTAGCAAGAATATTTTATTAGGTTGGTGCAAAATAATGACGTAATAATGTCGCTTTTTGACATTAAAAAATACGTCAAAAAACGACATTATTACGTCATTATTTTTGCACCAACCGAATATTTAGTGTGTTGGTTACTGCTGTAATTAATGTATAAGGTTTCTAGCAAGAATATTTTATGAGGTTGGTGCAAAATAATGACGTAATAATGTCGTTTTTTGAGATTAAAAAATACGTCAAAAAACGAAATTATTACGTCATTATTTTTGCACCAACCTAATACAACACATGGAATAATGGTGGTAAAAACTAAGGTATGTGCACCAAATAACAGAGACCGATTGATTTGAAATGCAAGATAACATTTATTAAACAAAATTATAAAAGGAAAGCTCAAGAGTTTTTTTCTGGAAATAAATTGCATACATAATGGTAATGAAAGTATTTGAGTGTGACTTGCCTAGGTAAGCGTGTTTCTGTGTGAAGCATCAAAAGCTTCTTTCGCTTCAGCATGAAAAGTCGATGGCGCACACTTCGAAAGGAGGACAAACAGAAATTGGGAGTTACTTAAGTGTTCGCTTGTTTTTATATCCCCAAGGCTGCTGTTGATACTATATTTATTAAGGTACTACAGCTGTATCAACAAAGGTTGATATTCGCTTTATTATTAGGTTGTCCCAAAAGTTCGTAAACACTTGCGAAAAATTGAATTTTTATGCAACACAATCCAGCACAATCGAAACAAGCGATGGTTCAGAAAGGGCAAGAGTCACCGTCAGTTCCAAAACAAGATCGATTCGGCAAGAAAGTCATGTTGTGCGTTTGGTAGAACTTTGAAGGAATCGTGCATTTTGAGTTGGTTCCGAATGGTCGTGCCATCAGTACCGAACTTTACTGTCAGCAACTGGAGCGGGTCTACGAAAAGTTGAAGCAAAAGTAACCGGCTCTGATCAACGAAAGCGCGCTTTGTTGCAGCAGGGCAATGCCAAGCCACACACCGCCAGGAAGACCAAAGACAAGTTTGAAGAGCTGGACGGCGTTGAGGTTCTGCCACATTCAGCCTATAGTCCTGACTGTGCTCCATCAGATTACGGCCTTTTCCACTCAATGCAACACTTTCTGAAGGGCCGCCGATTCGACTCGTTTGATGAAGTCGAGGAAGCGTGTCAAGAATTCTTTGATTCGAAGTCGGCTGAATGGTACTTTCACCAGATCCGAAAGCTTGCAGATCGATGGCAGAAAATCTTGGAAAATGATGGTCTTTATTTTGAGGAATAATTTTTGTTGTTTTTGTTATTACTTGACGAGTAAAATTTCAATTTTTGCAAGTGTTTACGAACTTTTGGGACAACCTAATATTTGCTAGCATCAATTTAAAGTAAGTAGCCGGAGGGAGCAGGTTAAGTTAACGCCTGTTAAATCCTTGGCTTCGTATTTCTCTGCATGTGGGCTGACTGATCTTCAAAGAATCTGGATACGGTAGATGTGCTGACAGTTCGAAATTCATCCGGTCCTCTACTCTCTTCCCGCCGTTTTGGTCTTATGTTCAAAACTTAGACAAAGTCAATTTATCACTGTTAGATTTCCACGCTCACAGGGTCTTCTGACCAGTAGTTTGTTGTCTTAGCCCAGCTGCCGCATTTTTTAGTCTCATTCTTTATCGTTAATATTCGGACATTTTAAAACTTGATATTTTTACTGTGTTTTCTAAAGTATTTTTAAATTCTTTTTTCTTTAGTTAATTATGAATTGCTTGATGTATAGCTATCCAGTAGTCCGTGCACTTATTATTTGCATGGGTAGTTGGGATTAAACCTATGAATGAATATCTTTGTATTGAGACATATTTTTAGAGCACTTTTAGGTAATATAATGGTTAGAAAACTTGTCATACAAGATCAGTTAGCATTGAGTAGTGAGCTCAATCTTCTATAGGCGCTCTATATTTACGGCCTTCTGCCACATTAAGTAAATCACTATTATTATATTATTTCACATCTTACAAAGTGGTGATTATGTATGTTTTTTACAGTTTATGGGCCCCTATCAGTGTATTTAAAGCGAGAAAATATTTTTAAATTGAAAGAATTTTTTTTGAGCCATAAACGTCTAGGGAGAAGGCACACAGAAGCCAAAGAAAAGGATCCAGGACTTACGCAAAAGCATTTCATCACTGTTAGATTCCCACGTTCACGGGGACTTCCGTCAGTCGCTTGCCATCCTAGCCTAGGCTCCGAATATTGTAACAGTTCTTTATCGTAAATTTTCCGAAAATTAAGACTTCATATTTTTGTTATCATTCGTAAAGTTAATTATAAATTGTTTGAAGCATAGCTATCCACCCGTCCATTTTAATAATTACCTACCCGGATTAACTGGGATTAAGCCTTTAAATAAATTGTGATTTTATTGAGGTATGATATTTTTATAACATAGCTACTTTGACATATTATAATGGTTAGCAAGCTTGCCACACAAGACAAATTACAAGTGAGTATTGATTTTGTTCCTCACTTGGCGCTCCATATATGCAGCCCTGTGCCACCTATAATCTACGTTTAGTGAATCGCTATTATATTATTCCGCACGTCACAAAGCGATCATTATGTATTTTTTTGTTCGCATTGAAATCATTGTAATCAACCCTTTGCATGTAATTTAAAGCAAATAAATATTTTTTGGTTTAGTGATTAATCTATAGCTAGATGGAGAAAAGGTGGATCCATACCTTTCCCAAGGGTATTTGTGCCTAAGTAAATATAACAGACCAAACCTGAATTGGAACTCGGCTCTCTGGTTAAAAATTTCGAGCCATTATCCATTACACCAGACGCACATCCTTGCTTACAGTACCTGATATTTCCAAGCGGTCACCCTTCTAGGTACTGGCCAGGCTCGACGTTGCCTAAATTCGGTGATCGTACGGAATGCGGCGTTTCAACGTGATGTTGCCGTAAGCTTGAATTAACGAGGCTATAACTAATAACTGACATCCTTTAAACATGGCACATGGAACTAGAACAGGCTACCCCAGCGGGAGAAATAAAGGGTTCAGTTCGACATTCCAACCACCTGAAGAAGGCCGGAGAGTACAACGGCCGAAACTTTGTAATAAATATGGCGACAAAGATGAGGACAATACTCCGAATAATGTAAATAGTGTACATAATACCTCATCTTAGAAATATAGACAGAAAACTATTATTTATTTATCTGCCTTTAAAAAGCAACAACTGAAATAACTTTTGTCGATGGGCCGTTTCAGGATAAGCTGTGTCTGTTTTCCTTAAAGCATTAATACCGGAACATGTTGGTCGCCTTTATCAGTTCTCTCCGCAATGAAATCATTTGCTTCGAGGTAACTCACACCTCATTAATATTTCGTATTTTAATATCTCGCTAAATTCACATTCTATAAATGTCGTCTATTTTGTATTCTTTAATTCATCTGGCTTTCATTGTGTTCGTTATTAAATTATTATCCTTATTAAATTTATATTGTTTTTTTCCTGGCCGTTGGCTAAAATTATAGGGTAGATATATTAGTTTCGTTTGTCGTCGAGCAGAGCATAAATCTTTCGTAGAAAATATTACCATGTTAATCATTGCGTCGTAAAGCAATTTGTTTGTGTCATAAATTTTCGAACAAGAAAAATGTGAAAGCGTTAGAGAAGGGATAAAATGAAATCGAAAGAAATTATGACATTGTATGTAAAAGATATATTGTGTTTATTTTATACTGTTGCCCAAGAAGTGAATATTATAAGGATATGTAGAATAGAATTAGGATTGGCTCCAGTCATGAAGATTGTAGTGATCGGGGAAACATGTTCTAGGGAGTCTGTTCAACAAAAAGATGTCTGTGTAGATCTATCTGTTAACCAATAGAATACAAAGAGTTATGGCGATGAGGCAGCTCTATGTATGTTGCATGGTGGTTGGAGGTTGCGAATGTCTGAACTGGCAGAATAAGGAATGTAGCGGCTTTGAACATTTGTCATGGAAATAGTGATATAATAGCGAGAGGCTAGCAACGTATCGTGTGTGAAAAGAGTGGCTGTATGGTGGGAAATAATTAATCATCCATAAAGTCAGGTAACCCATTTATTTTTTAACTACTTCAAGTTTGAACAATGAGGACGGGACAGCTCTAATCCAGATATGGTACACCATTTTTTTTGTATTTGACTCTTGTAAAGACAGAGCATAGCAGTAAAAGCCATGTGCTTTTTGGAGCAATACACAGAACAGACCGTCATTCTAGCATCGCATCCTTAGCGATGGTACGAATATACCCCTTGAGGTGTGAAGTGAGATTTACTTTTTCTTAAGCATTTCACGCCAAGCAAGACTGGAATGCCACCAGTATGCAAGAGGCTACAGAGAGTGAAAGTAAGGAAAAAGACTGGTTATAAGGGGTGATTGAGGAAAGGATAAAAAGAAGAACGGAGGAGGCTAAAAAGAAGAACGGGGATCAATCCATCAGAAGATGTCGATTGTCATTTCATTTAAATTTTTGATGATTATAGTTATCAGGGAAGCGGAAGAGGAAGGGAGTTCCACTGTTGGGAAGTGCGAGAGAAGAAGCTGTTGGAGTAGGAGTAGCGGTTACATTTAACTGTTTCGACAGTAAAAAAGAGAGATCGAGATGGCAACCTGGAAGTAAACTTAAATTCATGCAGTCTGGTCACCAGTGAAAATAGCTCGTCAGAGCAGATGCCATGAAAATATTTATAGAAAAGAGAGACGGGGGGCCAATTTAGGTCGATGAGAAAAGACTGGATTCGAAACCTCAAATCTCAGTCAGCTTATATGGTAGTGAATCCTGGGCAATCTCTTCATAGATGAAGAGGAGAAATGAAGCAACAGAAATGTCGTTCCCCAGAAGGATGCCAAAAATTTCATGGACTGAACCAACGACAAAGTTTGGAGAAAATGAAAACAAAAAGGGACACTTATACTTAACATCAGAAAGATATAGTTGAAATTTCTAGGGCACGTAATGAGAAAAGAGGGTTTGGAAAATTTGACACTCATATGACAGACTGATAGCGGAAAACAATGCATAACTTTCCTAGCGAGCTTGCGTGAATGGATGGTAGAGCAAGGGTAAGGAGACATAACAAAAAGAGAGCATTTATTAAGAGTTACAGAAGACAGGAAATTGGGGAGAGCCATGGTCATCAATGTCCTGAAGAGACACGGCACATTGAAGAAATTTAAAAGTAGTTTCCTTACGTTCTCGCCTCATAGACCGTTGGCATAATTTTTAAGTTATTGTACATTGTTTCTTTCAGATTTTTTTGTTCTTATAAGTTTTCCAGTTCATCCTATAGGAGCGGGGTAGGGGGTAAAATTTAGCCAATGTAAAAATCAACTCCTGCACAAATAAAAATAAAGGAAAGGATGAGAGCAAATAAAGTGTAAATATATTATATTCCAGAATCTGTTCAAGTGTTTTTAAAAAAGAAAACACATTTTTTTTTAGTCCAGTATCTTCTACTAAAGATAGTTTTCTTACAACAGAAAATAGACGAAGTTTCTTACTGATTCCTCTTACTTCAGGGACGGTCTACATGACACGTTGTCCCTTATTCATAACCGGCCCGCTGACGGATTACTAGACACAAAATTCGCGCGAATATCTAACAGAAGAGGGGCCTAATAACTTAACTATACATACCTAAAAGTTGGAGGTAACTGAACGTGTTGTAATGGTTAGCAAGCTTCTCTCGTTAGAACAATTACAAATGAGTAGTGAGTTCTATTCTTACTGGGTGCCCTCTACATTCGGCCTTGCGCTTAGAAAATCAAGGCAGTTCGGCGTGGTGTAATGGTTAGATAACGTGTATCATTGGATCAATTATTACTGAATAGTGATTTCGATCCTCATTGGGTGTCCATACATTCGACTTAGTGCCATACCTAAACTGCGCTTAAAAAATCATTGAGGTTACCATGACGTGGTGTAAGGGTTAGCAAGCTTCTCTCGGTAGCGCAATTACAGATAAGTAGTGAGATCGATCCTCACTGGAAGTTCCAAGAATTCAGCCTTGTGCTACGATTAGAAAATCGTTTTAGCTACTACGATGTAGTGTAACGGTTAGCAAGCGTGCCCCTGTAGTTTAATTTTGACTGAATATTGAGAACGATTCTCACTGGGTGCACCCTAATTGCAGCTTTCTGCAACGCTTAGGAAGTCACGATAAAACTTTTAGATTATTTTCTGTTTTGGATCATTGTCATGGGTAAGACTTCAATCACGATTCAGTTTCAGATTTCTAAAAGATACTTTCAAGTTTACATCTCATATTTGACAATAATCGACATTTTTTTCACTATAGCATTATCTCTTAACAAGATTCCAGTTCCTTTTGGAAAAAAAAAAAAAACTCAACGGCATTTTATCCCCGCCTCTATGTTCTGTTGCAAACAGGATATTCTTTCGATTCGCTTTCAAAATTCAAACTCTTAACATTTTGGAAAATAAATATTACTTTTTTTTTTAGAAACTATACATCACGTTTTCAGGAGGAGGAATAACTAAGATGAGTGCTAATAAAAATCGTGATCATCTGAACTGAATTTAAACTGTTTACCATGTTTAATATAACGTGATATCTCCAAACAAATCTTTCTCTATATCCCAGAATTCCTTGTTTATTTATCTCATCTAACCAGAGTAGATTCTTCCAGAATGTGATAGTAATATCAATATGTTCATTTGCTAAGATAGATTTCAAATGACTAGCCCTTAGAAAAATGGACCATACGATGCTGACATGCTTACAAGCCAGCTCTCTGTTTGGGGCTCTTGCGGGGTAACTCACATCATGCCAGCAGGGTAACTCACATCATGCCAGCAGGGTTATACTCTTGTTCACAGGAATAAATACTTGCAGAGTAATACCACTAAAACATGTTAAATTTTAAATCATAATCAAATCATTTTATTTATTTTTGTGTATTAGCGTGTGTATATTTTAGTTATATGTGCTTTAAGGTTACGTGCTGTAGAAGAAAAAAAAATCACTTTGTCTTATGACAAGCAAGGTGTCGAGGGGGTGAATTGGATATTTTGACTCCTTAAGGCTCAGCGATACACAGAACTACCGTCGGGACTGAAATCCTAAAAACCTAAGTAGAAGCTGCACCGGCCAAATTGAACAGAAACAAAATGACAGGGCCAGACGGGATTGTAACAGATATGCTGAAAGCCTTAGATGATTTTGCCATAGACATGATTACAGAAATGATCAATGATATCTAAAACAGTGACTATATACCGGAAGATATCAACAGATCTATTTACATATCACAGTCTGAGAAACTAGGCGGAAACGAATTTGAATTCCACTGAACAATGACCCTAATGAGCCACATAACAAAACTCATCATCCGAATTCTGTTGAACAGAGCGCGCAGATTCAGGACAGAGATAAGACAAGAACAGTGTGGGTTCGTTAAAGGCACCAAAACAAGGAAGGCGATATTCACGCTCAGAATGCTATCAGAAAGAGCAACACAAATGCAAAAGAACGTGCACCTGTGTTTTATAGTCTATTCAAGGGCGCTTGACAACGTCCTCCACAAAGATCTGTTAAGAGTTGCTCAGCAACCTTGACATATTCACGGTCATCAGCAAAAAGATGAACCCGAAGTGCGATTTACAAGTCGAGGACACTAAAATCAGGCAGGTGCGGAAATTTAAATATTTGGGAAAGGTTCCGACCGAGAATAGTAAGTGCGACGCTGACATCTGAAGACGTATTGGGATAGACAAAATCGCATTCCAAGAGCTAAGCAGAGAATTACGTGACAGGAGAATTATGTTGGTAACAAAGAAAAGAGTAGTGAGCTGCTACGTGATATCTGTTCTACTTTACGGCAGCAAATGTTGGACGATCTCCTCAAATATGAAGAAGAGACTCGAGGCAATATTGTTCTACAGAAGGATGTTAAGGATACCATGGACCAATCATGTGAGTAACGATGAGTTTTTGGAGAGATTCAAAACAAAGAGAAAACGTATAATTAACATCAGGAAGAGGCAACTGAAATTTCTGTGAAACGTAATGAGAAAAGAGGGCTTGGAAAATCTGATACTCACAGGGGAAACAGAGGGAAAGAAAAACAAGGGAAAGCAACGCATAAGCAAGTAGATGACAAAACATGGTCTGGGAAAAGTAGCAAAAAGACAAAACTTATTGATAACTACAAAGGATAGGAGGGAGTGGAGAGCCATTATCACCTACGTTAGGAAAGGAAACGGTACTTAAAAGAAGAAGATCGAAGAGAGTGAGTTGGACGTTTTCAGGCGCGAAAGAATGCGTTTATCAGGCGGGAAAGTTTTCCGTTGCATACTGGAAGAATTTTTATTACATTGGGTTTTAATTATTTTATTTTAAACAAGGTTTTCACGTTATTAATTTTATTTATGATATTTATTATTATTATCATTATTATTATTATTATTATTATTATTATTATTATTATTATTATTATACTTTTATTTATTAATAATAATATCCCTACATTCTAACAATAGTATTCCTTAAAAGAAATTTTCAAATTCTTCCTGTAATATCTGCCTGATGTTCCACAGTTGTTGAAAAATTACCTCCTATGGTGACAAAGAAAAGAGTACCGAGTTGCTACGGGACATCTATCCTCCTATCCGGCAGCGAATGTTGGACGGTATCCTCAAGGTTGAAGAAGAGACACGATGCGGCAGAATTGTGGTTCTACAGAAGGATTTTGAGGATATCATGCACCGTGCGTGAGAGCAACGATGAGGTCTTGGAGGGGATGCAAACAAGGACCAAGCTTATGCTTAGCATAAGGAAGAGGCAGATGAAATTTCTGGCACACGTGATGAGAAAGGAAGGCCTGGAGAATCTGATACTTACGGGACGAATAGAAGGGGAAAAGATACAGGGGAAAGCGGCGCATGACATACGTGGCAGGCTTTGCGAAGGTGGATGGCGAAGCGTGGTCTCGGGGAGTTGGCAGAAACATAAAGCCTGTTGAGAGTCACAAGCGATAGGGGGAAGTGGATGGCCATGATCGCTTATGTCCTGAAAGGGCACGGCACATAAAAAGAAAAATACCCTGGCCTACCGTTTCTTTTTTCCTAAGAGGTTCAGTTCTATTTGCAAACTTACTGTGGAAAATTTTGACTGTTCTTACCGGGGGGTTGTTGTTTCTTACTAACTAAAAGCGGTTACGTTTTTACTAAGGTTATTATAGTTACAGGGGTCACATGACTTTATCAGCACGTGAGCCCTGAAGCAGTTATAAGGAGAGTGTTTTTATCTTTTTATTTTTATATTTACTTAATGCAAATTATTAGTTACGTCGCGGAAAGGAATTTTATTTCGCAACTTCTGGTAAGTGTTTTTGCTTCTTTTCATCGGCATGAACACTCTCTAGGATTTTTGGGTTAGAGATTTTTTCGACAGTATTTTCTTTCTTGAACTTGAGAATCTCTTGTTCATGGTTTAGAAATCACAACCACTGCCCGATTTGCTGCCACGAATAATCTAAACAATTTTACTTTATATCTATTATTTATAAATTAAAACAAAATCATGATTATACTGTTCTTGTTCTACTAATGGTTAACATAACACCAATTATTTTTATTTCAATTGTTTTATGTAGGGTGTTCGGAAATTCTTGTCAGCCCTACACCATTTCCAGCACCTGTCGATTGGCCACCCATAAGTACAGAACTTACGTCTTGTGACAACGCTCTATAGGGTATTATCAAGAAGAACGTTTCACATGAACGATACCAGAGCACCCATCAGTTTAAGGACACCTTTATACCAATCAACAAAGTACAGCTTCATAAAATATCATACGAGACATGGCGCCGCATCATTTTATGCCACAAACATTATGGTTTTTCAGACGGACCTTCACGATATGTGACAGCGTTAATGAAAATGAATCCAGTATATGTGCATTGCATTACCTGTTCTATTGTTTTCATTACTTTTGTTATGGAGTGACAAGACTTTTGGACCACCCTGTATATTGACTATCCATTTTGTGTTTACAGCCACCAAAGGCTTATAACTGAACTTAACTCTTAACTTATAACTGGACTGTAAGGAAAAAAAACTCAGCAGTAATTGTATTTAAATTGCAATTCTTTAAAAACTAGAGGTAATAACACCTTATTAATAGTGTACATGCCGGTAGCGAAATCGGGGAGTCGAGTGCGAGTGCGTTCTATTTACTTACTCTGAAATACCCTAGAGTTATGGGTTAATTGGTAGGCTATGTGCTTGTAAAATTCATTGTTAACTTCAAGAAAAATTTTAATGCAATAAAACTGTCCGAAAAGAAAAGGGAATAATTTCTACAATTTAAAATAAGTTTCTTCTTGAAAAAACAAACAACGAGTAGATTAGCTGTAAAAATCAAATCGTCGTTCTAATAATGTCAGTTTGTAGTGTATATTCAGTTTGTCCCTAACTACAACACATATTCTATAACATATACTTATTTACAAAGTAGAAGTTAGTTAAGCATAATGCCGAATATGGGGAAATGCTAACATGAAGATTGTGTTTGCCTGGCTTGAAACCCTGCCACCTGTGGGAAATGAACAAATGCGAACTCTATTAGACATTTTCAATCATGTATTGTTATTGTCTGCTTGCATCTGATTTGATCGTAGGACGTGACATTTATTTTTTTTACAAGGTACCGAGAATAAAAACAACTTAAAAGAAAGAGAAGAAAACATGTTTTCATATATACACGCGTAAATATTTTTCAAAGATCATTTAAACATTTAAACATCTCCATTTTTAGACCAGCATTGGATTAGTTATGTATATCTTACACATGTATGCTTCAATGAATACATTTATAAACAAAATTAAATACGGACAGACAAACATACGCACACAACACACACACATTTATATCTGGATAGTACTTAGAAATATATACATATATATGTGGTCACCTCGATGTGGTTAGCAAGCTTGTCTCGCTAGAACAATTACAAATGGGTAGTGGTTCGATCCTCACTGGGTGTCTCTTACTTTTGGCTTTGTGCCACAACCAAGCTACGCTTGGAAAATCACTATACATACATATGTTTTTTAAAGACATTTTTTTTTTATGTTTATACATTCTTTTTATAGATACAAATATTTAAGAAATGCTCTGTTTATAATAAACAGTATTAACAACATTTACCGGCCTGAATGTCCAAGAAATTTCCGGAGAAAATATGCATCCCCCGACAGGAATCGAACCTGTATCCTATACAGAACCGTCATTTAGCTTGACGTGTCTTTACCCATTGTCACACTTTGTCTATTTCATAATGTATGTCGTCATTTGTTTACATTTGGATACGCATTGAGCGGATATGAACGTATCAGAGAAAATCATGGAGAATTGTGTTTAAATACAGTAGAATCGACTTTGCTAACCGAACGCTCCTCTGTGGCCAAATCTGTATTTATAAATATAAATATGATATATCACACATATAGTGCTACTGTTAATAAAACAGTGTTCAATGTTATAAAACAAAGCTATTAATTATATACGAATAAATATCCATATTATCCTTCACCGGTAACACGACATGTATAACTCAGTATTCAGGTACTAAGGATAGAATCACCGTGAAGTAATTTAAATTTTAATAAATATATCTGGTTACCGCAATATTGGCGCAGTTATTATACAGGGTTTACACTTTATTATTTTAGAAAATATATTTAGCATCTAAACTAAACAGATATATGGTGGACTTTCCCATCGTTTCGACGTATGAGGGTCAAGCAGCTCAGTTCATAGGAAGCGACAGCCCAGACACCAGCACATATGATTTGATTATAGTGGTGAAGGCTTTGTGCAGAACCAACCACACTTTCTAAAGGGCCGAATACAGAGACCTGTTGCACTACCTACCACAAGGTCCCCAAACGACCCTCCGCATGTATTGAATTCAGAATTGTCCTTCTCCTAGGCCAGTTGCCATCCAAGGTTATAGAACCCAGTCTGTCTTGCTTATTCACTAAATCTGGAAGAAGAAGAGGATGAATAAGTTTCCTAAGGGTATTAGCACATCAGTGAATGTAATGGATTCGACTGGAATTCGAACACGGCTCTCCGATTCCTCAATCCGAGCCGCTATCCTAGAAATAGTATATATATATATATATATATATATATATATATATATATATATATATATATATTAAAGAAAAATAGACCACTTCAAGGTTCCATTATAATAATTTATTTCACCAGAGCCATTTTAAAGGACGCTGGATCATCAGATAGCACTTCCAAAAGATGAAACGAAAAATGAAATGAAAATTGATGGGTAGTGTAAGTTTTTGTAATTTAACAGAGAGGGTAATAAGAAGTGGTTAGAGAGACATGGTAGACTTTAGAGAGGGTTTAATTTAATATTTCTCTCAATCATACTTCGTATTGGTGGAGGAGGAGTGTCCAGACCTTGACCTATTTAAACGGTTGACGTAACAGAAGTGATATATTGCAATGGGAGGGGAGAAGAGAGAAAAGATAAATGAAAAAGAAAGAAGGTGGAAGTAAAGAGAAAGAGGCTGTAAATGGGTTTTACGTAGAAGGGAGAGGGGTGGTAAGTTTTAGCAATTTATGTAAAGAATAGATTTTAATGTTTGATAGTAATTTAGATGTCTAAAAAATCAACGAAGAAATTTATTTGATATTTGCTAGCAATTTAAATATTTACCTTTTTTACAAATAATTTAGGGATTTAGTATAAGTTAAATACTGTATTTATTAACACATTCATAAAGAACATATTAAAAAAAGTTTTAAACTATAACAGCTTCTTTACTCGACCTCTTTTAATATTACTATTTTAATATTGTAAAAGACAGTTAAGGTAACATCTTCATCAATTTGAATCTAATTCATGAATGTAATTTGTAATTAGTTTTAAATGGGTAATCTTTCTTACTTAAAGTTTAGGTTTCAAATTAAGATGGAGTAATATTTAAAGGTAATATTAAAGATTTTGCTTTTTTCATATATACACCACAAATACACATATGCAAATCCTACATATACATACGTTCATTTACATGTGCAATTACACACATAGGCACACACATATGTATCGATATACAGCGGTACCTGTACATATTCATACATAAATACTTACACATACATTTACGAATAATTACATATATTTATATTTAAATCTATCTAAATTATTATTTAATATCACATTTAATGTTTAACGTTAAGTGATGACTTAAGTGTTTAAATATCCCAAAAAATATTTCAATATTTTACTATAAATATTGATAGTTAAAAATTGATATATTTAAAGTTAAATTAAATTATCAATTTAAAATGAAAATACCCCCAGATGATAAAAATTCAATCTCATAATTATAATTATAGAATATTAAAAGAGAAAGTGAGATTAAATATTAATAAAAGTAATATTAAAACTTCAATAAAATAACTTTATGTCCTTCCATTAGAATACTTTCTATGCATATATCTATATAAATAAGTATATAAAAACAGATCTATTCTCATATCCACACATGCATATGTATTTATATTACTATATTTTACATATATTCACACATATTACAAATATTAACTCTCAAATATTTACATCTATATACATATACACATATACATATACAGACCACATGCAATCTTATATCCATGACACTACACACACACACACACACACACACACACACACACACACACACACACATATATATATATATATATATATATATCTGTATATACAAAATATATATACATATAAATACAAAAATACCTAGGTAAACTTATGCATGCACCCAAACACACCTATACATATGTATACACACACACACACACACACACACACATATATATATATATATATACATGCGCCTACAATACACACATACACATATATTCATATATACACCCCTATCCAAAATGCCCGTACATACATACATAAAACCATATATCAATGTTCCAGTTCATCTACATATTTGTATACATACGAATATGCATCCGCATCCATGTGTGCATATAATGATTTCAAAACCATAAGTAGTATTTTCCTTTCTATATAGTTATTTCTAAATATATTTAGTTAGATTGAGGTGGTTTTTATGTCTACATTTAAAAATTAACTCGTTATGTTTGTTCAGTAATTTGTCTGGATCTTTATGCCTTATCATTAGGATCTTCTTTTTTATGCACAAGTTACATCGGCCTCTAAAATTTATTGGACTTCTCAAGACGATTTTCTATTTTACTTCTGGGGTTAAGTTGCTCTCAACAAATCCCAATAATGTTTTGACAGGGCTGTTTGGTGTTTTTTAGATCTATTTGTGAAGGACTGGCGATGATTGTAAAAACGCTTCTTCCAATTTCCCGCCGATATTCCTATATATATATATATTTTTTCTGTTTAATATCTTCCTTGGGTAAAATTGTAGCTTCGTATATTACATTTTCGGCCATGCATATTCACTCTACTGGACAAACGGATCCTTCCCTGCAATTACAGGTAGATGTTTTCTTTTAGCTTGCATTAAGATCTTTTTATAGTTGATTATTATGAAATTCTCTTATAATTCTGCTATTGTGAGAGCTAATAATTTTTTCTACAATTGCTCATGCAGGAATAACTAATTTTTAAATTCCTTTTGTTGAACATCTTGAACATTTCAATTGATCATTTTTTCTAAAATGTTGGTCTATTAGTTTAAGGAAGTATTTCCCTATATTAATATTCGAAAGTCTACAGTCTGAACAAGACCAGCACACTCAAACCCTCGGTCACGATGACTTGTGACTTCATGCTAGCACAACTATCAACGGCCCCCAAGGGTTCGTCTACTCAATTTTCACTCACAAAGCGTGGTATGGCTTTCTATAGTCCAAAGGTAAGACAGATGACATCAGGAAATCTCCTACCTGACAAATGCATCCTGGTAAGATTCGAACCCGTGTCTCATAGTCAGAAAGCCATGCGTCCATATATATATATATATATATATATATATATATATATATATATATATATATATATATATATACCGGGTGTAACAGCAAAATTGCCCAAATCGTGTAACATCATGGATAATTTTCCCTCCCACAAAATATTGAATATCTAAAATACCACTAAACTAACTGAGTTTCTTTTTTTTACAGATTTCAGTTAAGACGTTCAGCCACCTTGACGCCATTTGTCGTGAGAATCACTGAAAAACCACTTGAGTTATTCAGCTAGAAAAAGGACAGACTAAAATCTTTTTGTGTCAGCCCTACTATCTTAACAAATGAGCAATGGCGGGAGGAAAAGATCATTCAAGCCTTCAGTTATGGTACCAACATTCATACTCTCGCTTCCATCTTCAAAGTCCATTCAAGAACCATCAAGAGAATGGTGAATAAATTTTAAAAAGAGGGGACAGTAGAGAGGAAAACCTGGATCAGGAGTTTACAACAGCAAGAGGGATCATCATTTCAACTTAGATCTAAATACATTCTTATTGTTCAAAGTAGAGTCCAATAGTGTTAGATAAACCACGGAGAATTCCAGTAAGATATTTTTAATAATTTCTAAGATACAACAGTTCTAACAATTGGACAGTTTTGCTGTTACGCCCGGTAAATGCAGAAATACATACAAGGAGTATTAATAAACAATCAACATACAATATATACTCACCAAACAATACATTTTTTCATATCACAAATATTCGTAAAAACTCCACTTGAATAATGCAAGGTTGAAACATTTACAGATGACTTAACGCGGTATTACATATGCACTTTTAGCATTCGCCATATTTCATATATAATTAAAATGCACTAATATGCGCAATACTTAATAGAAACTTATATTATGTTGACAATTCAGGAATTAAATATAAACTCATATGCAATAGGGAAGACGTGTAAAGTCCACACAAACATTGAAAAGATAACAAACATTCAATTAAAAAATGATATACACATAAGCATTAATACCATAGGATATACACATGATATCTGCACAAAGAATGTAAACAAAACAAAAATTTATATATACATAAAAACTAACGCCAGAAAATAAAGCGTGTTTCATTAAGACGGATTATATATAAAGGTGTTTCATTAAAACGGATCAAAATTAGCAGTAAATAAATCAGTGTTCTTGGTGACAGTTTATTTATTTCTGTATTGAATCATGTTATTTAAGTCATGGCAATTATGTGGGAAAAATAATGTTGCTCAAATATCCGCCAAATATGAAAGACAAAGAAAAAAAAATCATTAGACGATTAAATTTAATTCACATTTAAAATCGGTCCAAGTTGTTGGGAAAACCTTGATATATTCGAACCCTTGTAAAAAATAACATATAATTAAGAAATTGATACATAAAAACTAACACCGCAATATACACATCGGATGTAATCATATCTAATGATGGCAAATCAGCAAAGAATTCAAAAATTGATACAGACAAGAAATAACACCATAAGATATACGAGTGACGCATAGACTTTCAATTAAAACAAAATAACATAGAATTAACAAATTGAAAGATACATACCCAGTAAGGCCATGAGATATACACACCTGATGTCTACGTAACTAAGGAAAACAATAACATAGAATTAACAAATTGAAAGATACATACACAGTAAGGCCATGAGATATACACACCTGATGTCTACGTAACTAAGGAAAACAATAACATAGAATTAACAAATTGAAAGATACATACACAGTAAGGCCATGAGATATACACACCTGATGTCTACGTAACTAAGGAAAACAATAACATAGAATTAACAAATTGAAAGATACATACCTAGTAAGGCCATGAGATATACACACCTGATGTCTACGTAACTAAGGAAAACAATAACATAGAATTAACAAATTGAAAGATACATACACAGTAAGGCCATGAGATATACACACCTGATGTCTACGTAACTAAGGAAAACAATAAGATAGAATTAACAAATTGAAAGATACATACCCAGCAAGGCCATGAGATATACACACCTGATGTCTACGTAACTAAGGAAAACAATAACATAGAATTATAAAATTGATACAAATAAAAACACTAACAACTTAATCTGAAGGATGGTAAGAAATGAAAAGGAAACAACGTAGGATTCAGAAAATGATATATACATAAACACTAACCTCATAAGATATACAAGTGATGTATACAAAAGAAACAAAAGAACATAGAATTCAAAAATAGACACGTAACTCAGCATTATTCTACTTCGCAATTTTTCCAATGAAGCTAAATATTGAAGTATGTCAAATATGCCAGCGTTCTTCGTTGTTCCTGATTAGGATTATACATTAGGGCAGATTTATCTTTCATTTTTCTTTAGAAAATCAATGTTGCACTCGATGTCAAAATTGGAGTCTGCTGTTATAAATACTGATCAACAAAGTCATATTCATAGCTTTTATCAATTTCTGAGCATTTGCTTTTAAAGTGTGTCTGAAAAATGTACAGTAATACGTAATTTCTACAGGTTTTCGCGAAATAACTGACTTCAAAATGTAAACTACTTCAAGAATAAATCTAAATAAAGTTGAAATCTTTTACATTAGATACATTGAATGGAAAATATATTCAAACCAGATAATGTATCACCACAGGCAATACATGCAATTTTTGCTGTATTCATCAAGTAAAAACTGTGTAAAAAATTGTACAAGATTATAAAAACAGCTACGCAATAAATAAAATTTCTTAGATAGTTAGATCATAATAAATGAAAACTGAAATCGAAGAAAGTTATTAAACACCACAATAATAGGCTCACATTATACAATAAAATGTTTGAAATTTGCATTGTTTATTGAAAATCGCTCTGTTACTAATGCACTGTATAATATATTACGTCATAATATAGTTAAATTCTTAAGTATAATTTCCCTTTAAAAGTAAATAAAGGTTCTATTAGGTTGGTGCAAAAATAATGACGTAATAATGTCGTTTTTTGACGTATTTTTTAACGTCAAAAAACAAGATTATTACGTCATTATTTTTGCACCAACCTAATATTTGAGGCCGCAGTATTTAAGTAATAATCTGATTGCGCTTTGTATCTTCTCCATGTACAATTTGTAAAGCTTCAGCTACTTTTAAATTTAATAAAGTTGTGTTATAAGGTTTGCAATGATGGAATGAAAGTTCAACGCTCCTCTTTTGAACCTAAACTTAATTTTCAAACTGTTTTCTTCAAAAAAATCGCTAACGATTTGGAAAAAAATATTGTGTCATTATTTATCATGTCAAAGACCAACTTTCAAAATGAGTGTAATACCGGGGTTCTAAAATGGACCCGCCCTATTATATATGTGTGTGGTTACATAAATAATTTTTATGTTTCAAACTTTGAAAATATTTTCTAACAATACTTTTATTGGTGTAGTTACTTCAAGAGGTGCATGTGAATACATTTCGGATTAACTCGAATTTTATGAATCCTGAATTCAAAATATTTGTTTTACACTTAGAAAAATACGGTATGTAGGAATTGCTTATATGTTAAGTAACTTCTAATCTCTTTCTGCTTGTACTTTATGTTTTAAACAAGACAATCTTCAGTGAAATATGCCGACGCATGTAAAAATATGTTTTCGCAGTTTTACTAGTTTGCATACCACTTCCAATATATATATATATATATATATATATATATATATATATATATATATATATATATATATATTCAAAAGCATCTCAGAAATATTTTAAGTGTGTGAAACCATAGATTTGGTACTTTTGCGATGAAACAGTTATTTTAGATAAAGCACTCTTCAAAGATGTGTTGGTTTTTGAAGCGAAATGTCAAAGGGCATTAAACGATTTGGTTTAGGTTTACAAAAAATACATACGTATATATTTTCTTACTGGTTCACCTGAAATGTGTTTAGGGCGAACCCGCTTTTTGTAGATAATCCCAAATTAAATTAAACTACGAATGCGTTAGAGGTTACAGCGTAGGAAACAAAGTTCTCAAAACACTGCATAAGAAGTTCTTTATAACCAAGAAACAAGAGTTACTTTTTTTTTTTTAAACATTTGACCTCAATGAAGGCAGGAAGGGGATTACCGTGGATAAAAGTGAGAAAAAAAAAGACAGAGTATTAGGCGGATTGAGGAAAGGACAAAAGATGAACGGGATTCAAGACAGAAGATGGCGACTGTCGTTGGAAGATTGTATTTATCAGGGAAGCAAGTAGACGGAAGGGAGTTCTACAGGCGAGAAGTATGAGAAAAGAAACTGTTAGAGTAGAAATGTCGGTTGCATTTAACTATTTCAAGAGTAAAAGAGTGGAACCTAGATGCACGCTTTAATGTATGTAGTCAGAGCACAAAAGAAAGAAACTCATCAGAGCAGTTGCCATGAAAATATTTGTAAAAAAGATAAAGAAAAGCTACGGCACGTCGGTGAGAAAGTCAGGATCGATTACCTTACAGAACTTCAAGTGTACTTCATCCTAAAAAGAAAAGAAATATCAAAGGCAGAAAGACAAATATTATGTATATTTTTATTTTATTTTAATCGGTATAACCTCATGGAAGGCATTAAAGTCATTAAAACAAAAGCTGTTATAGGGTGTGGAAGAATTAGGAACAGAAAAAATAATAATGAGCGGAATGAGAAAAGATTAATCAGGAGGACATAGATAGCCATTGATATTGCATTTAAATTTTTGCAGAGTGAAGTTGGATGTAAACCATAGAGCCGGATGGGAGTGCCACGAGTGAGAAATGCGAGAAAGGAAACTGTTAGCATAGAATAATATAACTTTACGGTTACATCTCGCAAGCTCAACTGTAAATTGATGAGATCTCGACGCCAGTCTAGTGCTACGCTTAAATTAAAAATAAAGTCTAGGTACAATAGCGGAAAACTCACCCAAACAATTACTATGAAAGTATTTATAGAAAAGACACAGAAAATAAATCTTACGGCGGCGCGAAAGTGACTGAAGCCGAGATGCCATATCAGAACTGATATTATTGCTGATTCTTCTTTGACTTTTACGAAAGAACTTGAGGTATTATTTTTAAATGAATGACTAAAATTGTATCATTTTGGCATGTGAAGACGACTGTAAAATGATTCGGGTGAGACTTTATGCTAAAAACGAAATGGTCGCAAACCAGCAGTTTTAATAACCCTTACAATGATATCTTATAATCTATCCTTCGACACATGAAGACGGCTATAAAATGAATTGCTGAAAGAATGTTTTAAAAAATCACAAACGTATGAATATTCCTTGACTTATAATGTTTTGATGATTCTTTGGACATGTGAAGACGACTAGAATGAATTGGCTGAAACGTTGTGTTAAAAGACAATAACATCGCAAATCTATCTGTTCAGTAGACTGGACATTTCTTTGAGTGATAATGACTCATTAGTTATCTTTGGAGATCGATCTCGGCGGTAGAATAAATTATGCTAAAACAGTCAGGCAAAAACCTTTGAAGCCATTGCTGCATATTTTTTAAAAATAATAATGAATAATGAAGTTGATTGAATTTTTAGCGACATATCAAACTCTATGAGTTATGTAATGCCAAAATTTAAATATTTTGATCTCATTTGAATGCCTTCAACTACAAAAAACATGTATTGTTGGTAATTTTTAGGATAAATATCTTGGTTTGTCTTGTTTGTTTTACAGTATATCAACCCAGTGGGTCATTTAATGTCGGAATTTAAAGTTTTTTTTTCTTAAATAAAGCCTTGTATTCAAACAGTCTAAATGTTTATAAAATAGTAAGGCTGCTGTTAGTATGGTTATATTTTTAAATTCTACTTTTGAGATGCGTTTAATTTCTCTTAGGTACTAGAATGTGTAAAGTGAATCAGTATTTTGAAAAAAATTCTTTTAAGTTTGTTGTATCATTGGTTCTGTCACTCCTCTCTAATATATTTATTAATTATTGGTTTATATCTCATTTCAACCATATATTCTAAAATTAGCGCAAGCCCCGTGGGTGGGTGGCATTCCCCCAGTTTATTGCCCGGGGCCTGAGGCGTTCCCAAAAGGGGAAGTGCTGACGGGGTTTGGAAATTTTTCCACGGTACTGCCAATAAAACCCAATTTAACCTGAACTTGCGTCACTTCTGGTTGCAAGGTGGGCGTGTCGGTAAATGGCATTTCAGCCATATATTCTAGGGGTTTTACCTCTCCCCGGTGACTGTGTTTATTGCCCGACGCCTAAAGGGAAATACTGGGGAGGTTTGTAAATTTTTCCATAATACTCAGATAAACCCACTTTAAACTGACCTATATATATATATATATATATATATATATATATATATATATATATATGGTATTTTGGTATTTAAAGGATCTGATGTATTTTTTTAAAATAGTAGATGCTTTTCTTGATATTGAGTTTGCTCTATCATCGACGATGAAGCCAATATGGCTTGGTATCAGGCAGAAGACAATACATCTAAGCTACTGATCCTGTTAAGTAGTTTAATAATGAGTGGGTTTGACATAGGGTCAATGCATATAATTGTTATGTTTTTGTTTTGTATCGAGAATGAAGTAATAGTTCATAATGACGATACCAGTGCCTATCACATGACTATTTTAGTAGGTTGCTCCCTTAGTTGGTTGGTTGATTTTGTTTACCGGTCTATCAACCTTATTTAATGCCGACATCTAAATATTTTGTACATAATTTTATGCTTTTAGATTAAATGTATGCTTTTACACATATAGTTTCTTAATCATAAAATGTATTCTTGGTAATTTTATTATAAAAATGTATTTCTATATTTGTTAGCATTGAATTGATTGTCATTTTGCTATAAAAATGTATTGTTGCTCATTTTTTTTTTAATAAAAATGTACTAATGATTTTTGTTTGGTGGTTCACTCTTTGACCCTAGCTAAGACCCTAACAAGTGCTAACACCCCAGATAAGGGTGGACCTGAGAAAAAATTCAGTTAAGAAGTGCTGTTTAAAAGCTACAATCTCCCGATCAGAGGTCATACTGCCGGAATAATCAAGTAATCATTAATAAGGGGCCTTTAAATATGCGAAAAAGTCTATAAAAGGAAGTAGACGGAAGTTGTGAAGGAACAAACGTAAAAAAATAGCAGCAAATATCTCATCACGACATTAGAATAAATGTGTTTATATCTGAAGAAGACCTTTTAATGATCGAAACACTTATGAAATAATATTTGAAGATTTAAATTTCTTTTAATTACAATGACAATGGATCATGAAATCAAGGATTCAAGCTAGCGAGGCCATATTGTAATCTTCCAAACTACACTTTCTCATCTCCAGAAACTTAAATGTATATATTTAAATACAACTTTAGAATTAAAAAAAAAAAAAGTAAATTAATTTGATGTAGGGAGTAAACTGAATTTTATTTTATATTTTCTTTATATCAACTTCACAATACCTTTTTATTGGTATGAGTCGTCATTTAAAAAGGAACCTGATATATTGTCATAATAACATGACAGCGTTCACTCGCATGATGTCAAAGATCAACTCATTGTTTATTTGCATAGGGAAAAAAAAGATCTGACACAGTGAAGGAAAAAGGTCGGCAGTCAGGTTACCATTGGTGGGTAGGCGAAGGAAAGGAGACAGGACGTCTGAGAAATGGTTTGGTGCCAAAATTCGTCACTTGACAGACACAATTTTCTCCTTCCATAGTCCACCCAGCGCCGTTCAGACTTACTCGTTTTCGTCACTCGATTCATTGAGAGATCGTCTTCGTGGCTTGAGATTTCGTCTCGATAATATCTCCAAGCAAGAATCAATCTTTTGGAAGTAACCTTTTCCATTTGCGAAGCCTATATCACGGAAACTGAACGGCGATTGAATGAACACTTCGGTGACGATAAGTAGTTTTATTATTGGTGGTTGAAGAGGTAAAAACAGACATTATAACTAATCGATATAACAGTGTTGATCTAACTAGCGAAAAGAAATGTGCCGCCAATATTAACTGACCCACTGATAATAATCTATGATTATATGAGCCGAAATTATTTCTCTTTACAAAAATTCATTATTTGATGAATGCAAATTTATATCAGTCAGCTATGTGCCATAAGTGATACACGCTTAAGCGATCATGTGTCTATCGATGTTTTTTCAGATTTTTTCCTGCATTAGTTTGCCATTTCTTTCTGCAGTAGACCAGTTGTCACCCAAGCCTATATGACCCGGTCTATTCTATTTACCCATAGCTGGGTGGGAGAATAAAAGGATTAATACCTTTTCCAAAGGCATTAACACTTAAGTAAATGTAAAGGATTCGACTGGAAAGTAAGTCAGTCAGTTATGTGTCATTCGTGATACACGCTTAGGCGATCATGTATCTTTCGATACATGTCTGAGGAGACAGTATGATGCCATTTCTTTCTGCGGTAGACCAATTGCCATCCAAGGCTATAGAACCCAGTCTGCCCTGCTATTCAGCCATAGCTGGGGGTGGAAGAAGAGGATTCACTCCTTTTCCATGGGTATTAGCACGTAAGTGAATGTAATGGATTCAACTGGTATTCGAACTCGGCTCTCCGAGCCGCTATCCATTACCCCACAGTGCATGCGTATAAAAAGGTACTTCTACTTCTATGTGTCAAAATTCAGGTATGAATAATATGAATAAAGACATCAGGGAAACCTTTCTGTACCGACGCGTTTCGTCCTTTGATGGGCAAAATATAAGCATTTTAAAAGTGTAATGATTTTTATTTTGCATCAAGTATTTCTGAACAGAATTTTGAACGTCGTTAGGTTTTCAAATTTCTTAAATTTAAGAACGCTCATAAATATTCTTCAGGCTCTAAAAGTGTTATGTCCCGAAAAGGGATATATTTGATCGAAGTAGCTAAATTGTTTTGGCTAATGTAATCAAGTAGTATACGGTTGCATTAATCGACTGGTACTCGTCGTAGTCGCAGGTAATAGGTGTAGACCAATAGCATAGCTAATGGCTTAGTCCAATGGGCGTCGTCATAGACTTAAACTCAATATTTATTATGTAATAATTACATAATTCTGGCACAAGGCCGAAAAAGGGGAGGGGATTGAGGCTGGCCTTAACTAACTATCCTATACCTAGCTAATCCGATTCACAACCCGTTCATACATTACAATTTCCACATTCACCACAAGAACACGTCCGTCACCAACCAATCCTCCATAGAGCATAAGTCATAGACTTAAGCTCCCTCGTACCTACATGTCCGTCTGTATTGATGACAGACACCAGCCAATCATATTCCAGTGACGGGGGAACTTAGGTGTATGCATATTCTATTATATCACCTCCCCCTGAGCTAAATTCTCCCGTGACTTTTAGCTTTAATACTTTCTCTTTTTACGGTCTGGGCATAAACGATTAACTTTTTTCCTAAGCCTTTTTCGCCTCAATCATCCTTGCAGTGGTGGCGTTTGACACACTGGTACCTCTGGCCTTGAGGTCGGAGATACCTCGATTGGCGAATGTTGACTTACTGGAACGGGAATTTCAAATGCGTCATACAAGACTTCCATTGGAATCTCTTCGGTATTTTCGGCGACCTTTCTCATGTGTCTGGCTCTTAATTGGTTCCAATGTCTTTTACACGGAAATTTTTCTCCTTTTATGTCGTATATGATTTGACTAATTATTTTGGTTATTACAAAAAGTAAAGTTAAACTATTGCGGATGTTAAGTGATGTAATTTATTGGCTAATAAACGAAAGTGAAGATATGCTTTTATCGTTGATGTTGCATTTCTTTTATACTTATAATATAATTATTATTTATTATTTCATTTTCATTTGATATATTATTTATGTATCTATTCATTTTAAATAATGGAAGGTTTTGAATTTAATCGATTTAAAAAAAAAATTAACAACATTTATGTTTATGCATGTTGGCTTGGGGAAGGGGGTATATCTTTTAGGAAACAAGATATTTGAACAAATCCAGGGCCCTGTTTACATTTTGGCAAGATTCACTAGCGGCACTCTTAAGAATATTCCGCCTAAGTAATTTATTTTTCATTTTAATATGTTTCGTATTCTTTGGAATTGTAGTTGATCTTATTTCTATGTATGACTGATGCATTTCTTAAATTGCTATGTATGAGATCCTTTTTGTGTTCCCGTCTTGGGTATAGTGATAAACTACATCCGCGTCCTGGGTAAGACGTTAAACTACTTCCAACAGCAAGGCCTCTGATCCGGAGATTTTGAGGAGCGTGGAACCACTTCTTAATTGCTGGTGTTCCTAGGTCCACCCTAACTCCGAGTGGTAGCACCTTTTAGGGTTCCAGCTATGGGTAAATATTTAGCCCCCAAACTGAGGTCAAAACACTATGAAAGTGTAAAAATAGGTTTTAATGCCAAAAATACTTTGTAAAAAAAATATTACCAGCAATAAATGTTTGAAGAAAAATTATTACTAGCAATACATTTTTGAAAAATAGAAAATATTACCAGCAATATATTTTGGAATAAAAATATTATCAGCACTACTTAAAAAAATATATTATCAGCAATACTTTAAAAAAATATTACCAGCAATACTTTAAAAAAATATTACCAGCAATAAAAATGTTGTTGGTATTAAATAACCCATTGACGTTGATATGCCGTAAAACAAAGCAAACCAAACCAAAAATCATTTTTGTGTTCATAGATAAGTTATTTTTTTATTATTATTCTGCATGTTTCACCACTATATTCTTATTTTATTATGGCAGTTCAATTTATATACAGCTCCTTTTGAATGGCTTTTCGATCTGTAAGCGTGTTACTCTGTGGAACTTTATTGTCACTTTAAAATAACGAAAGAAAATGAAAATTAACAATAGTACAAATAATAATAGCATAAAAATGTAAAATGTTTTATGTTGGCGGACATTATGGGGAAAGAATAAGAATGATTCAAACATAAGTCAAAAGACAATTTATTGTATTGAAAAACAGGCAACCCATCACCACGCCTACGAGGTATTCTGACCAATTGCTGGCCATTCTGACCCAGACTCCTCATTCTGTAACACATTGTTAAAGTATAAAAAGTTGAAATTTTTGTTTATAGCTTTCAATCCTCTTTATCAGAGACGAAATGTTGCAAGCCTCTGTTTGCTCTATCGTTATTTGTATGGAAAGTGTTCAGATGAATTACATCCCTTAGTTTTACCAGTTCTAACCTTCACAGCTAAGATACACCATGCCACGCACATTGTTGCGACCCCTCCCCATTATTTTCGTATTCCATTGGCGATATGTAATTTCCATTCGAGCAGCTTCTTCCCACAAACCGTTGTTTTTGGCAACCGATTACTAAGGGGCTGATTTTCCAATCGCTATTATTTTAACCTGTTCACGTCTAGGATCAACTGTTATCTTCTCCATAAATAGCCATAAACTGTAGCTCTTACTCTGTAACTCTCTACTGCGAGTGATTTTACACCTTTTACCGGATGAACTACATTACGAAATGGAAACTGGGATTGGTAGCTTTTCTTTAATAAATACCGCATAATTCCTTCTGTTGAATTGATATGAATTTTTCAGGATCGTTTTTCCATATAAACTGCAAACGTTTTGAATTAGATGTGTTTAAAATAGTTCCATACAAACTAGCAGAAAACGGATAATGTTTGACAGGGACATGTATAATAATATAGATTAGCTGAACCCGTGGGAATGCACGTTTGTCTAGAATAAAGATTCATCTTAATCTTATATCTACGCTTTTTTTTTTCTCCCTATTAACTGTGCGTTTCTTCTCGGGCTGTCATTCATCTTTTCCATTCTCCGTGGACCAGCCATGATTTTATCTAAAAGTTATGAAAACATGGAACACTTTGATATGCATATCTTTTAAGAATAAGGAATGCGCAAATGTTTTTTTTTTTTTTTTTTTTTTACTGAATAGTGCCTTTCATCTTGCTTTTACAAGGGGAAAAATTCATAAAGAATTTTAATATACCGCAATTGTTACGTATTTACATCCTTACACAGAGTTAAATTTTTTTTCTATTTCTCTTGATATTCAGTAAGCACCTTGACTCTGTCTTTGTTTCGTTATCTTTCAACCTCCCTCTTCACTCTCCAAATAATAATAATAATAATAATAATAATAATGTTTACTTATCTTATTCCTACATTGAGTTTCACGGAAATTTTATCCACATATAGATGGAATGAATTAAAAAATTTCAATTTTGCAAAACATTTTTAAAATAAGGTCTCCTTAAAGGTAGAGTAATCTTCATGAAACTCACTGTAGGGATAAGAAAAGGAAATATTTAATTTAGTGGTCACTTAACGCCCGGTTTTTTGAACAGGAGTAGATTTTATCCGTTGTTTTCTATTTAGGTTCTTTTTCTATTTAGGTTCTTTCTAAAAAAAGTTATTTTCTTTCCCTCGCAGTAACTCCTTGCGTCTTAGTGGTATTATCGCCTTACTTAGCGAGAAAAGAATATGATTGATGTTTTACGATTGATACTGCACATTATAATTTGAAAGACGACTTTTTTCTTATTCGCGCCGGGTCTCTTCAGGATGTGGGCGATCATGGCTCTCCACAATTTCCTGTCGTTTGTAGCTCTTCATAGTCGTTTTGCTACCTCTTCTAATCTCTGTTCTAACAATATGCCCAAACTCGTTAGGTTATTCGCTGATTTCCTTTGCCCTTCTTATATTCAATATGTCTACTTTCCCCATTATGTGACCTAGAGATATCAATTCTCTCCTTTTGATGTCAGATCTAAATATTCTTTTTGTTTCTACTTTCTCTAAAACTTTGCCATTGCTCACAGGTTCGGTCCGTGTTATCTTCAGCAACCTTCTGGAGAACTATACTTCGGTTGGCTCTTCATCGAGGTTGTTCTACATTCCCTCTTATAGTATTTATATTACATAACAGTTCAGTAGTCTTTCTTTGTATCAAACGAATCTGAATATTTGCTTAGTTTTTGGAAGGTAGCTTTATTTATCCAAAAGTGCCTTCATATTTAAAAACGAATTCTAAAGTCGCAGAATAGAAACGTATTAGTTATCATATTAGATGTGACGTCAACGAAATAAAGAGAAAGAAAAAATCTAACAAAGGACAATATTTCCTTCTTTGAGATCATTTACTCGTCCCCAATTTTGGGAGTTTCCGAAAATGTTGTACGTTAGGAACAACATTTTTTTCAGTTTGACGCTTTTTAACCGGAATTTTATGGACACGTTGCATCGTTTAGACGTATATATGTATATTAAGATTCCTATATAAATGCTACCCCAAAGAAACCATCTCACGGACATTACTTATCTTTCGAGGGGCTCATCTTTTGGTGTCGCTTATGGAGATTTATCTTTGTCAATTGCGCTTAACATTGTCATATGTAATCAATTTGTCATCACCTGTTATGATATACGAGGCCAATTGAAAAGATTTTTCTGTACGTTCGCCATAACATATCTTTACGTTTGTCACACTGCCTTCTGCTGATGCGTGCTTATAGTCGGTACTATTGATCGCGTCAGTTTTCTTGCTGCCGTTACAGTGTAAACATGGCCGATCTGCTAGCAGTGTGCAATCAGGATGAACATAGAGCAGTGATCAGAATCTACAGAGAACACGCAACCTCATCGATGATAATTTGCCGCTTCGCCATCACCATCCCTCGTGTTTGCTGAATCTTCTTGCCAGTAGTGGAGGTCGATGAGTATCCTCCTCCTTCTTCGTGCGTCACACTTGTCTGGTCATTTTTAAATTTCTCGATCCGCTAATACACACTTCGACGGGGTAGTGCACTGTCGCTATATTGTGTTAAAAGCCTCCGAGGAAATTTAGACCTGGACATAACTTTCGACCAAAGAAATCGGATCACTGCCCTGTGTTCTTTCTTAGTGGGTACTCTTAGTGGAGCGTCCATGTTTAGACTGTAACAGAAAAAGGAAAAAAAAAAAACTAGTGTGATCAAGCTCAAACTCCGATCAACTATATGTAATGCACAAATGAGAAGATAGTATGATGAACCTAAATATATTTTATGGCGAACACTTTTTTTTATTTAACCTCGTGTTTAAGCAAAGGGTAATTTTTCTGTTGTGAATGTTGACTTGTTGCTATGGATAAAACGGACCGCTTTGTTCTTTCCGCCAAGAGCGTGAGAAACCTAATTGTCGGCATCGGTTAAACTGTTTACATATATGAAAATTCTTCAGTGCTTCGCAATAGATTGCTTTCCTTTAATTACTTTAGAGTTTCCTCATCAACGCCAGATGAACGCCTTGCCATGTTTTTCTCCTCAAACGACATTGCTCTAGAATGAAACACTGGAAAGCAATTTCGTACATGCCAGTCAGTTATGACTCGTTGACTATAAACACTACATATTTTTCTAGATGTCTCCAGGGCGTTGCTTCATTGCTTGAAAACCATTAACACTTTTCTTTATAAAAAAATTCTCAGAGTTAACCTGTAGAAAAGACAATATTTATAAATATAAATGACAATAGGAAAACTGTAATAGTTGCCGACGCGTTTCGTCCAATGTGGACTTTATCAAAGCAAAAATGAAATGAATTAATTAAACATAGTAACTAATTATAACAAAACAAAATGTCCTTAGCAACTGGAAGAATTTCAAGAAAGCTATTTTCATACTGTTAACTGAAAATTACGTCAATTACTGTCACATGTGGAAATATTGTTTTTATTGACGTGTTGACGGATTCAACCATTTTCTTTTTATTTCTTGATACTGTTCTGGGAGAGTATTAATTCTGTTAAGAAAGGTGAAAGGGCGTAGATTAAGATTTGGGTATTATTCAATAGCGGCACTCTCGAGGATTTTCTTTTCCCTATGTGTCGTGTTTCGTGTTCAGAAAGTAGGCGACCATGTCTCTCCATAATTTCTAGTCCATCGTAGCTTGTTGGTAGATAATCTAATTTAGTAGCTGTGATCACAAGTTATTCCGTGTGTTGTCAGGAAGAAGACACTACTGAAACTATGTACTTTAAAAAAAACAAAAACAAAAATAAACGTAATGGTTATACACTACATTAAATGAAATTAAAGACATAGATTTTTTTAATAACGAATAACCATTTATTTGATATTTCCTAAAGCGTGTGGTGTGTTTAACAAATCCCTTGAGAAGAAGGAAAATGTAGGTACTTAACTTTGTCGGAGAATCTACGTCGGCAAAGCGGGACATGTCGATTCAGTTGATGAGGGATCCATGTCTGAGTTCACAATACGGATCCCTTCATTTCCTTTCCTTTTATATCTTCGGTATTTATAGTTTCCAAGTAGCAGGCGATAGCTCAAAATAAAGGCCTTCGAAAAAGTGAGAGAAACGCTGTCAATGGTTGAATAATAATTTGAATTTTATTTTCGAATATTTTAAAACGCGTGACTAATTTTGTTTATTCGACCCGACAAACTCCTAATAAATTTAGTTTTTTGTATATATCTTCTAAACATTGTTCTGCCAACCATTTGCTAAGTATGTTATGTTTTGTCTTCCTTTAGCACTACTTGCCTCAATCTCTCGCGTCAGTAACAGATTTTCCAAGCCCTCTTTCCTCATTACGTTCCCTAGAAACTGCAACAGTGTATTTCTGATATTAACTATAAGTTTTCTATTTTGTTTCCATTTTCTCTAAAATACAGAGTCTATGGCATCCTCAGCATCGTTCTGTAAAACTATGATCCTGTTGCTTAATGTCTCTTCTTCATCTTTGATGTGATTGTCCAGCATTTGCTGCCATATAGGAGGACAGATATCACGAAACAATTTTAGTTTCTTTATTTCTAAAGATTTTCATTCTATTTCATACATTATGCCACGTAACTACACTTTCTAGTTCCTCATTAGTGTGGTTAAGAAATTTATTCTTTAATCTACTGTATACGCTACCACTTACATGAAAAAAATAAATTATGTCTAAATTTATTTTAGACTGCCACTTACTATTAATAAATGGGATGATTCATTCGCCATAATTATTGTTTCTGCAAAACGTAAATTACTTCTGACTTATACGCTTTCGGGCTGATACGATATTAACACCTAAATAGATACATAGAAGTCATCATGTTATTGAATATGACATTGCTGTCTGAAAATCATTCCACCCATGTCTCGCTTTGGTCGAGGTAGACTGCTGAGTATATTGCATGAGAGAGATAGTCAAATAAAATATCTTGTATACATAAAACAATAATATTTTCCGCCGTTGGAAAAATGGACAAAAGAGGCGTCATTTAAGAAAAAGAAAGCAGGCAAGTCCGATGATCTTAACAATATTGGAATGATCATTGGCTTTCTCTGCCAAATATTGCTAGGATGAAGAACAGCCTTTCTTCTGGAAGCTCGGATACAATGATCAAATATTGTTGTTATTAGAATGATCTAGAAATAATATCTATCTATCTATCTATCTATCTATCTATCTATCTATCTCATTGGGTTCACAACGATATCTATCTATCTATCTCATTGCGTTCACAACGATATCTATCTATCTATCTATCTATCTATCTATCTATCTATCTATCTATCTCATTGGGTTCACAACGATATCTATCTATCTATCTATCTATCTATCTATCTATCTATCTATCTATCTATCTATCTTAGTCCGTTCAGACATATAACAGTCTGTTTCTTTATATCTATCTATCTATCTATCTATCTATCTATCTATCTATCTATCTATCTATCTATCTATCTTAGTCTGTTCAGACATATAACAGTCTGTTTCTTTCTATCTATCTATCTATCTATCTATCTATCTATCTATCTATCTATCTATCTATCTATCTATCTTAGTCTGTTCAGACATATAACAGTCTGTTTCTTTCTATCTATCTATCTATCTATCTATCTATCTATCTATCTATCTATCTATCTTAGTCTGTTCAGACATATAACAGTCTGTTTCTTTATATCTATCTATCTATCTATCTATCTATCTATCTATCTATCTATCTATCTATCTTTGTTCATCACTCTCTCTCTCTCCCTCTATACATACACATTTTCAGTCTCTTTCTCTCTCTATATTTATGTTACATATAATCATATCATAATTTATAATTATGTATATAAATATGTTGGCTGCAATATTATTTGTATGCTAAAATTACGTTTATTTAAACTAATTGCTAAACACCCCATATGTGTGTGCGTGCGTGTTTGTGTGTATGTCTGAAAGAAGTGAACTAATGTTTAAATTCTACCATTGTTTTAATCGCTATTTATTTATTTATATGTTTATCAAATTTAAACAAAGCAATAATGTGTTTTTACTCGTTTCATGTCTCTGTATGTGCCTAGAAATAGGCTCCAACCGTAGACCTTTTGATTCATATCCTAGTAATTTTAGCATTCATCCATACCAGCAGGTGCCAGTTGCTTGGCCTCAATTTGACGTATGCCAAGTACCAAAACTATTGTTTGAGAACTGCAGGAGCCGAGAGTCGGTACTTGAGCAAATATTTCATTGAAAATTCCCCAAATACAATTTCAGTATTTTGATTGAATCGGCTAGAGCCCCTTTCAACAGTTTCGTGTAGTGGATAAAGACAATATACGCAAACATGTGAAATGTGCTTTTTTTTTCTGGAAAACACTTATATTTTAAGGAGACACAGCGACGCTAAACGAAAATGACTAATAGAAATAAGAACATAAAACAATTTCCATATATATATATATATATATATATATATATATATATATATATATATATATATATATGTACGTATGTGTGTGTGTTCATGAGTGTGATAAAATAAAACATAAAAACGAGGCTATAATGGGGAGAAAGTTGTGGCGATAATAGTTTTGCGAAGAGAGTCAATGGCGCTGTTCCTTTTTCTCGCGAAAACGCAGCGGCCGTGAAATGAGGCCATTTTGTTGGACAAATGTGACATCTTGGAAGTTTGGGCGATGAGCAATCGAGGGAAAAAAGTGGCTGAGCTGGAGTGCCTGTGTAAAAGAAAGGAAGGTAGACGAACAGGAAGAAGAGAAAGAGTGTTGCGATAGAAGCGTCTGCAGAAAGCAAGAGAAAAACTAAAACTGAGTTTTGAAAACATGAATAATATCAGAAGAAAGGGAGAAAGAATGATAGTCTAAAAAACATAGAGATAAACAAAAAGCTTGGGTATAGAAGAGATGAAAAAAGAAATTGGTAGGATTTGGTGAAGAAGAAAAATATATTTGATGGCAGACAGACAATTATGCTGTCTTGAGATTGAAATATTAATGTATTTCCTCCGGATTTCAGAGGTTTGCGATCAAGTTCAGTTAAAAACCAGTACCAAGCAGGCATTCTCCACTTGAACAATAGGGAGGAAGCAATTCTCTTGACCTTGTGCCATCGTTAAACATGTTTAATATTTCACAATTGCGAATTTTAGAGTAAAAATAAGGAAGGAAGATTAAAGACAATTTTAAAGCGAACGAAAAGAATAAAAGTGAAAGAGAGTGAAAAGAAAATACAAGAAAAGAGAGTGGAAGAAAAAAAAGGAAAGATAAAAAGAGCTAAGGAGAGGGGGAGAAAAGAAAAATAGAGATGGATTAAGTATATAATAGTGAGAATAAATAACAGTGAAAAAGAGAAAGAATGTATATTGAAAGAAACAGAGAAAATGAGAAGAAACGTGAGAGTGAGGGATAAGAAAGAAAATGTTTTCAAAGAGAAGAAAAGATACAGTAAAATGTAAGTTAACGAGCGAGAGGAAAAGACAGAAAGAAAGGTTATCGAAAGAGAGGAAGGGCAAAATAAGAAGCTAGAGATCTCTGAAGAGAAAAATAAGTAAGTTAGTCGTCAAGGGGGAAAGATAGAAAGAAAGTAAATTTTGAAAGAGAGATGGAGAGAAAAAAAAGAAAGAAAGAAAGAAAGAATACAGTATAATGTTAGGTATGTCCACTGTTTTCGGGGAAAAACAGCATAGCGCAAATGAAAAATGCCACAAACTTAAAGAAAATAAAGTATTATCGTCAAAATGCTTATGTTATTATTAAGATGAAAGAAAAAAGTATTTTTTAATTATTTTTTGAAATTTTTTAATATTTTCTAACACGTTCGAAATTTTGGTTAAAGTCGTCTTTTGTTTACGTCATCGCGGTGACGTTAAAATAACATTGTTTTTTTTTTTGCCCTTTTTTCCCGTTGAAAACATATTGATTTGGAAATTCTTGTAAAAATCAAATAATTGTCCGTTCTTAATGAAATTTTCAGGACTTATTCACAAATGAATGAAATTACTTTTGAAATATGTTGTTTTTAGAAAACTTTGGTAAAAAATATTTTTTTTAAATATGTTACCCCCCACTTATTTAATTTCATGAAATTTCGCCCAAAACCTTTTTGGCTCCTGAATTTTTTTTTTTTTTTGTTAAAAGAAGGAGTCTTAGGAGATGGTAAATAATTTACTTTTTTTTTTCAAATTTGAGCTATTTAACTGAAAATCTTGTCTGAATTGAAAAATAATAAATCCAATAAAACTATGATATTACTTAATTAGAAAAGCTTTTAATTGCTTTTGTAAATAAGTAATATTAAGGACATTATTGTCTGAAGAAATAATTTTTTTTTGATGAATAATTAATTTTTACAAGAATTTTTTCTTTTTTTAAGAAATTTTAATTATAATAATTTATAATAGTTTAACATCGTGTAAAGCTCTGTATTAGGAGGGCTCCTCGATATGATGTAGTAATTAAGTAGAAAAAAATTGACGAATCCCAAATTGCTAAGTTTAATAAATTTAGTTGAGTTACTTTTTTTAAAATAATTTTTTATGTTGTATTTTTTTACTTAATACATTCCTTATTTCCATGTATGATATACTGAAATTGTCAGTATTATTACAAGGTCACGTATTTAAGGGTTTTGTCACTTTACGTGGCCTTTTCATATTTTCCGTTCAACTTTAAAAGTGTAAACTTTAAATTTTAAAGTAATTTTTCTTTTTTTCATTTACTATTTCACTAAATAATTTTATTTTATGTATTGTATTTCCATTAGTGTGGGTCATACTCAAATAGAATAATTTTTTAAAACTCAAACTTTTAAAAATTATGTCATTTATGGTAATCCGTAGTAGCTGTCATCGCTTCGTCATTCAACAATCCATCCATAGTTGGGTCAGATTAACAGGATCGATCGTTAATAATTGGTTGTATATTATTTTTTTATGCTATAAGTAAGAAAAATTTCTTTCAAATCAGATTACTTTAACTTTAAATTTTTAAATTTTACTAAAATAACGTGTCAGAAATTTTTTTAAATATTTTCAAAATCGATAAATTTGTGTTTGTTTACAAATTTCTTAAAATTAAGAAAATGGCCGTTTTTAAGAAAATTTAAAAATTTGAAATTAAATTTGACAATCAAATGTATATAGTTTCTATCTGAAATACACCAGAATTGTTTAATTAATAGAAATCATAAATTTAATTATTAAACTTTCAATTAAAGCTAAAATGAAATCTTCAAGAAAGTTTTTTCGTTGTAAAAAATTCATTTTAAACTTGAATATAGAAAATTTACGCCGAAATAGTGGAGGTACCTACATAATGTGTAACGGGGGAGTGGGGAACATGGAAACAAAGATCAAATAATAAGAGCGAGAGAAAAAGTAGAAAATAAAATAAGTTCATTTTATAAAATATTCTAAAAGGAAAAAAGATGCGAAGTGGTTTAGTGAAAGTCAACCATATGTTTCATAGAGTGGGGGGATGCGGGAGAGAAAATGAAGGAAAGAGAATGTGAAAAATATAACAGAGAAATATAAAACCGAGAGAGAAGATAAAAGGATAATGAAAGGGAAAAAGAGAGAAAAAGAAAGTTAGTAGAAATAGAAAGAGAAAACGAAATACAGATGTCTTGAACGAAACCTATAGAGACATGGTTCTCCAGATTCATATATATATATATATATATATATATATATATATATATATATATATATATATATATATATATATATATTGTGTATATGGGCAGCAATTCCTGTCACAAGGGACTACGATTAAGCTTTTTATTCAATTTTTCTTTTGTTCGTACAAGTCTTTCGTTTTCTGGACACAAAGTGTGTAATAACGATCCAAAAGTTCTGCATAATGCGAGCGCTTTCGGCTATATTTAACCATTATCAAGGACTATTTTTCTAATTTATTTTTAGCTGTATGCTTTTTATGCATGTGTTTAAATTTTGTTAAGGCAATTCTCTCCAAGCAACAGAGGAGTGCCATTATCACTCATGGGATTACAGAGGATTGAGAACAAGTGTAAAGAGACATGTTTGTTGAAAGGATACAGAGAAGGATGGGGAAGAAGCTCCGATGTCAATTGACAGTACACTTGAATATTTGAAGATTATAGTCATCGGGAAAGCAAGTAAAGAGAAGGGAGTTCCACAGACAGGAAGTGCAGGAAAAGAAGCTTTTTGAGTAGAAGAGACGTTTATATTTAACCGTTTTGACAGTGAAAGGGTGGGACCGAGGTGCCAGTCTGGTAGCCATTTAAATTCATGTAGTCCAGGAACCAGCGAAAGTAGCTCGTTGGAACATTTGCCGTGAAAATATTTGTAGAAGAGACAGAGGGAGGCTACAGCACGTCTTTGGGATAGCGATTGTAGACTAGATGTCAGATCTTGCATATTCGTCTCTGGATTTTGTCAATAACTTCGAGACGTACCATATATGACAGCAATATTCAATGCAAGGAAGGATGGTTGATTTATAAATTGGTAGGATGAACTCAGCCAAGAAAAATTTCTGGCACGACACAGAAAGCCAACATTCCTTGTGGTAGATGAAGCTACTTATTCAATATATTTATTCCACCTCATGTCAGCGGACAGCGAGAGACTAAGCAGACGTAACGATGCGCTCTCAAGGAGTTGGAAATCACTCATCCTGATGAGAAGCAGGAAAGGATCTCTGTGGTGGGTAAAGGAGAGAAGTTTCGTTTTGGAGGGATTAAAGATTACAAGCCATTTCTTGCCCCAGTCAACCACAGATTGGAGGTCCTTTTCGAGATCAGCCACCCGGTTTGTTTTGTTAACGATACCAGATTTACTATTGATGTAGTAATAAATAATAGTGTCGTCCGTGTAGATGCCAACTTGGGAATTGATGACATCGGGAAGGTCATTGATGAAGATCAGGAACAGCGTAAGGTCCAAGATAGGGCCTTGGGTGACACCAGCGTTCGTGATAAATGAGCCGGAGTAGAACTCGTTTAGGACGACCTTCACGGTCCGACAGGAATGATTGTATTAAGTCAAATAATTGTCCTGTAATATCGTATCCCTGAAACTTCCAAAGAAGGCTAGACTGCCAAGCCCTATCAAATGCTTTAGAGATGTCTAGTGCTAAGACTAGAGCTTCTCCATAATTGTTACGTGCCTGATATACAAATTCAGTCATGGCCGAGACACGTCAGCGGTAGATCGGGCAAAGCGGAAACAATATTGCTTGTCGGAGAGCAGATTATGTGAAGTAAATTGCTTAACCACTTCGGCCTCGAAGACTTAGACAGGTCAGAAAAGTCACCAGAAATTTTTAAAGACCGGCACAACAGATGAGGACTTCCAACAGGCTGGAAAGAAAGTGTCGGTGAGGTAGTAGTTGAAAAGACAGGAGCCAGCTCAGGAGCACATTTCTTCAGGACAATGGCTGGTATCCCGTCTCCACCACGAGACTTTTGGAAGTCTAATTTAGAGATGATGTCCAGAACCATCGTTAGGGTCATGTGCATCTCACTCAGTAGAGCCTCAGATCTAGGGGGAAACTCCAGTGTGGATACACCAGACGAGTCTATCGTTGAATTGGATGAGAATGTACAAGCAAAACACTCAGCCTTATCAGCTGAGGAGGTCAGGACCTTATATTATTTGAATAAATGGGGTAATGAGGGTTTGCTGTTGTTCAGCACGCTTTTGCAGAGCCGCCAATAATCATTTGAACCAAACTTGCGAGATGCAATATGCTGAGTCATTCTTTCGGCAAAGAGTAACTTTATAGGGATCTTATTTTCCAAACACGGTCAGCAGTTTGTGGCTGTGTTCATAGTTAATGTTATTGAGTGTTGTCTTTTATTTTTTCTTATTAGAGCTTCCACTATTTTAAATAATTTTTTTACATGAGGTTATTTTACTTGTATTTTCTACTAGTATGTTGTGGATGTATTTTGGTAGGATTTCGTATGTGTTTAAATGGGTCCTAATTGAGCTATTCTCGGTAGTAGTAACATGAATTGAACATATATATATATATATATATATATATATATATATATATATATATATATATATATAGAGAGAGAGAGAGAGAGAGAGAGAATAGGAAAGAAATGACGTACGGTATAAAGGAAAAACGATTCTAAATAATGTATACAAAATATAAATTGATAAAGATTCACAATGCGTATGTTTTCTAACAAGGGAGAGAACTCTGTATGGATGAATTAGAAGTGCCAATTTGATGAGATGACTTTTCAAAGAAAGTATCAAAAAAAATTATAACCAAGAAAATGGCGGACGAAAGCAGAGAAATAAATAATATATATATATATATATATATATATATATAAAATTGACAATGTGAATTTAATTTAACAAGGGAGAGGAATATGTATGGATGGAATAGAATTGCCAACTTGATTAGATGATTTTTCAAAGAAAGTAGAAGTATAAAAAATGATCAGGAAAAGAAAATCCCCCCCCCACGAAAAAAAAATGACGAAGAAAATGAGGGTAAAAAAAGTTTCAGGAGTTAAAACAAAATATTAACTGAAGTGGAAAACTAAAAATGATGCGCCAAATGAATAAAAAATCTAGCGAGATAATTAGAATTTAGAAGGAAAAGAACGACACATCGGTAGTTAGAATCGGAGAGAGATAGGATGAAGCTAATACATATATAGGAAAATACAAGGTTCGATACATAGAAAGAACAATGAGTGAGTTACAAAAAACTGATAGATCGCAAAATGAATAAAATAAAACGCGTATTAGATAGATAGATAGATAGATAGATAACTAACACAAGAATAAAATATGATCGGCACAGGTCAATATATAGACATACTGAGATACACACACGCTGGTGTGTATATATATATATATATATATATATATATATATATATATATATATATATAGTTGTGACACTATTTGGGTTGCTAAAAAAAAGAAAGAAGAAAAAAAAAGGCGAGAATTAAATTTAGGTGATAAGAAGCCATCACGAAAAGGACGCTAAGCGTTGTTATTTTTCTGACAGAGAAAAGTGGTAAAATTTTTATTTCCATTGTCGAGAAAGGAAGATACTGGGTTTAATCTGATTTATGTTACGGGGCGGGTGAAAATTCCAGGTTGCTCAAATAACCTGCGAGACAGAATTCTAAAGAGATAAAAATTAATTAAGCACCCGCTGACCGAAGAACGAAAATGTCCATTGGACCACACAGAGTTACAAAAAACAAAAGACTAAAACATTAGTTATCTACGGAAAGGTCGTTTGGAAAAGGTATCTGTTTTGTGTCGGAACTGGCTAAGATAGCGAAGCTATTTTATCGGATCAGTAATTGGCACCAAGAATGCAAATACGTCCAAATGGCCACCCACTTGATGCTGGCGAAAAGCTGATTGACGAATTCCAGGTGATTCGGTTAAGATAAAGAGTCTAGGGTGTGAGGTCTCCTCGTAGAGAAGAAGGAAAAGGAAAAGAAAAAGAAAAAAAAAAGGGGAAGATAAATTTTTTTTCTTTGAGCAGGATTTTTTAAACCGAGGCTAGTCTGGCCACACCCACGCTGCTGAGCGCCCATTGGCTGAATGGTGACGTGAGCATTAGGCGGAGGTAATCATGTGAAGTAGGAGGGGAGGCCTGTTGGCACCCATTGAGGGGATAGGTGTGAGATGCCACTGTGAGAGAGAGGGGAAACCCGTTGACACACTCTGAGGGTATGGGTGAGATACCAATATGAGAACAGAAGAAGGTGGGAAGACGGAAGACTTCCAAAAATGGAAATAAAATTTTCCTGACCGAAAACAAAGAAGTGGATTGTGGGTTTAGAATTATCAAGGAACCTCATACCCCGACAAGCCCACCCCAGTTTTGGTCGGCGTCCATATAAGCAGAGTCGCAGCGAGTTAAGTTCAGTTCGAGTTCAAGTTCGCAGTTGGAGTTGCACCCGCCTCGCAGATAGCTGACTTGAAAGATTCCAGGCATCACGACCTCAACTTCTAGCCAAGAACAATTTATTTTTGAAGAACGACTTAGTCTCATACCACCAAAACAAGTTTTACGAATATCGCCTGAAGATACACCAAGAACCAGTAACAAACAACTTAAGATGTTAAGACTCGCCTAACAAACACAAAGTGTCACGAATCCATATAGCGGGTTGGGAAGAAGACGCAGTCCTGTATTCAGCAACCAGATATAAAATATTGTTATCCTTTTTTTTAACACATTTGAACTTTTCGACTTATTATTTTATTTTCTTTTACATATACTTGTGCGGTGTTACCCTTGATCGAACTCGGCTTGCATTACGGCCCGGCGACTGATTGATTTCGTCTGCCTAAGATCAATTCACAACGTGGGTAGGTTAGACTGGAAATCAAAACAGTTACTTCGGTAACCAGACGTTGGAGGCGAGCTGGGAACGACAAGGCTGATACCGAATCTAACCAGATTCCCATCCGAATCACCAAAAATTTAGAACGTCACATTCGGTGCCGCGACCAATACCAAGCCAGTTGGTCGTCACAGGACAGGATAGTACGACGGACGCGGTTAGGCAGACGTCACGTTTGGCGCAGCGATACCGGGGGGATATATATATATAAACTTAGCAAACCACTTCCGTACAGTTTTGGTCAGCTAAAGCAACTTCACCGTTCACACCATCTTCAAGCGAAATTTTGGCGGCAATCGCAAAAATTTTTCGGGAATTCCAAAAAAATTTGCTTGAAGATATTAGGTTGGTGCAAAAATAATGATTTGAAGTTAAAAAATACGTCAAAAACCGTCATTATTTTTGGACCAACCTAATAGAACAGAGCTTGGTACTTTAATTCAATTTAATTCAAATAATTATATTGAAGTTTTCGGCTCTAGTTTTGAAACACGAGAACTTTCATGTACCGATGGAATCATATTTTTAAATAAATAATTATATATATATATATATATATATATATATATATATACATACATACATACACACACACACACATATATATATATATATATATATATATATATATATATATATATAGCTAGATAGAGATGAATAGACTGAGCTAGACAAAAACAAAGAAAGAAAGAAAAATAAATGAATATATTGAGATAGAGAGACAGAAATGAATAAACTGAAATAGATAGGTAGATAGATATATAGATATATAGATATGAATAGATTAAGATTGTAGGTAGTTAGTTAGATAGATAGATAGATAGATGTAAATAGTAGAATAGATAGATAGATAGATAAATAGATAGATGTAAATAGTAGAATACATAGATAGATAGTTGTAAAGAGTAGAATACATAGATAGATAGATGTAAAGAGTAGAATAGATAGATAGATAGATAGATAGATAGATAGATAGATAGATAGATGTAAAGAGTAGAATACATAGATAGATAGATAGATAGATAGATAGATAGATGGATAGATAGGTGTAAAGAGTAGAATAGATAGATAGATAGATAGATAGATAGATAGATAGATAGATAAATGTAAAGAGTAGAATCCATAGATAGATAGAAATAGACGATCATAATAACTGGGTTTGTAATTTGTAAACTGTTGAATTTGTATTGGTTTAAGCTTGCATTGAAATAAAACAAATGTTCTCTGCCATGTTTAAACAAGAGAAAGAAAAAAAACAACAAGAACAACAAATAACAGCGAATTAGAGACGAAAGAAGAAAGAAAAAAGCAATATTTATATTTTGTTGATGTTAAATAAGAAAAATCCCTATTAAAAACGACTGACAAATTTAAGATATTCCCCTAATTTCTTATTTCATAATAAAAAAATATCTTACTCTCAATTCATAAACAATGTTTTTAAAACAACACATTAAAATAACTGTAAATTTCCTTTGGTAATAACTGAGATGACTCGAAATTTCCCAGAATTTAAAAAAAAATATGGAAAGTCTTAAGTCGGATTATATAAGACAGCCCGTCAAAAACATTGGAAACTTTAATCAGTAACTCGAAATAAAATAATAAAACTCTATTCGTTGTTATTCAACCAAGTGCATTGCAGAAAAACATATATGATAATAATATAGTTAATATGATAATAATATAATTTTCAAGTATGCTACATTTATGAATAATAATTCTCAGTAACAAAGATAGAGTTGATATAAATATAACAGAGGATATGGAGGTAAACACTAAGCGACGGTGTTGACTTCAGTGACAATTCTTATATATACTTATATATATACTTATATATGTATATATATATATATATATATATATATATATATATATATATATATATATATATATATATATATATATAAATATTTATATATATATATATATATATATATAAATATTTATATATATATATATATATATATATATATATATATATATATACATATATATATATATATAGTGATAGAAATTATAACGAGGATTTGGTAATTATAATTTCTCGAGTCTAGAAGAAACCTCAACAGAATGCAGAAAGCACTGGACGGCCGTTTCGTCCTATATTTGGGACTTATCGACAGTGCGCATCCACTACCGAGAATTGAAACCCTGACAGCTATATCAGGCAAACATCATACCAACTGTTCCAATGGGCCTCGGTGACGAAGATGTTGCAAATCAGACTCAATATAGCGCCGCTCGCCCACAAATTCCGTGGTGGAACTCTTTCTCTCTAACCATAGGACTGTGCCACCCTGTAGCCGTCACTACTATCACCAAGCCGCTCAAACATGAGCATTAGAAGCCAATTCATCGAGTGTGTATATATATATATATATATATATATATATATATATATATATATATATATATATATATATATATATATATATATATATATATATATATATATATATATATATATCCTTGTGCAGGTATGCAGAAAATAGAAAAGACCACGTTGGGTGCATAATTCGGGGTTCCTTAATATTTTTGTTTTTATTTTTAAGAAGACAGTGCTCCATACAGAAGTATAAACTTATATTATAATAATATTTTTTGTTTGTTTTTGTTTTTGTTTCTGGCGAAGAAATCATATTTTTGAACAAAAAAAATATTATTATAATATATTTATATATATATATATATATATATATATATATATATTAGGTTGGTGCAAAAATAATATCGTTTTTTGACGTAATTTTTAACGTCAAAAACGATATTATTTTTGAACCAACCTAATATATACATATATATATATATATATATATATATATATATATATATATATATATATATATATATATTGTATCATTGTTCAGATTGTTTGAAGTGTGCTCTAATCGGAAATGTAAGTATATTATATCTGTTGATATATTAGATGTGTTCTAACGGGTTGGGACAAGAAATATAGGCACAACAATTATTCAAGCTTGACGGTAATTGAATATGGTTGGTGTTTTGGGCGTAAGACGAGGACGCAAGATGTGCAGTGATTGAAGATATGTAAGAAATATAACGGCTAAACCTAAGCTTGCAGATCGGGAAAGCATACTTTCCGGAGTCTGTTCCAGAAAGTAACGACTTCTAGGAATACACGCTATCTGAATGGAACTTCCGTCTTACTAATATTATACAGAGGGAATGGCGTTTTCTCTTAGCTGTACATGTAGAACTAAGTAATCTAGATCGTCAGAACTTTTCCTATGGAAATAGTGATAGAATAGGGAGAAGCTTACGCTTTTTGGTATGTGGGAAAGAGGTAGTAGGCAGGAAAATAGTTGATCACTCATAAGGCACTGTCAAGATCGAAATGTGAGGACTGGTCAGCCCCAGCCTGGATATGATTGCATGACTCGGTGTGATCTAACTCTTGCAAATAGTGTAGCTAGATGGGGTTAGATATTTTCTGGAAACGAATCTATCATTTTAAGTCATCTTTAGCGATGGAACAGATATATGGATTCGATAACAGGTTATGGGGTGAAGCTGAGTCCCAATAGGCATTCAAGTCAAAAATCATTCTTCAGAGAACAAGCGTTCATCGGGACAGGAGAAAATCCAGATTTTGCTCGGTAATGATATAATGTTATTTCTCGATTACACCATTCATATATTTAAAAAAATGTCGTCTTATTTAGTCTTAGGTGAGTGCAGAAATTTGAAAGACTCTGTGATATTTTTCCAAAAATTTGAAATCATTATGTTACGCCGTGCTCATTATTTGAAATTACATTGCCAAAAAAATATTTTTCTTTCAGAAAACTTGTCGAATTAGATCCTACGTTTCTACAAGATCACGAAATCTAAAGCATCGTTAAAAATTGGGTAAAAAGAAAAAGAACAAAAATATTTCTTTTTTCCATAGTTCATTATTTTAAAATAATCATGTGAGAAATAGATTTTTGGAAAATTCCTTGAAGTTTCTACTGAAATTGAGCCAAAATTTCGTCAATAATCTGTAAACCGCAGAATATTAAAGGCAATTTCCTCTGAGTCGTAAAATTCTTGGCGTTCAGCAATTTCGTAATAGGCTATTACCGTGTCTAGTTAGTGTGATCGTCACAGGTTATGGCCTTATGCCAAAACTAATCAGCGCTGAGGATGAAAAGTAGGACGCAAAGTCGTAGACAAATGATTTGCAAGATTTATAAACCGATTATTACTCTAGAAATAGTGGCTGAAAGGGTGATCCATAATTATAAACGACTAATCTTAGTATTCAAGTATGCACAACAGAATAAAAGAATTAACCATACGAAAGGTTAAGCAAACAAGATGCGTTATATAATAAAGGAAATGATCACTGATAACAGAAAAAAGAAAGACTCCAATGGTGGAGTGAAAATAACAGAAATATTTTACCGTGGAAAAGAGTAACCCACAAAGTTTGAAAATACAGAAGGACCAGAAATATTAAAATCAGAAGTAAGATAAGCACTGGAGTAGATGAACAGGAACAAAATATACTCTTAGGCATAGAGATGTACAAGATCCTAGAAGTTATAAAAAATATACAATAGTGAACCAATACCAGAATACCTCGCTAAATACATCTTCATAACACTAACTAAAAAGACAGATGCAAATGAATGCGAGCTCCATTAGTCAATCCGTTTAATTAACAATATAAACAAAAATACTGAAGAGAATCTTGTTGAATAGATAACGAAGCAGAATTAGACCAGAAACAGGACAAGAACGGAGCGACTTTGCCAAGGAGACCGGAATAAGAAATGCGATATTCATGCTCATATATATATATATATATATATATATATATATATATATATATATATATACATATATATATGCATATATATACATATATATATATACATATACATAATTATATACATACATATATATATATATACATCCATATATATATATACATATAAATATTTATATACATACGCATATATATATAAATATACATACACATATATATATATATATATATATATATATATATACATACATATAGATATATATATATATATATACACACATATATATATATATATATACATACATACATATATATACATACATATATATAAACATATATATATATACACATACATATATATATATATATACATACATATATATATACATACATACATATATATACATATATATATATATACATACATACATATATATACATACATACATATATATATATATATATATATATATATACATACATACATATATATATATACATACATACATATATATACATACATACATATATATATACATACATACATATATATTATGTTGGTGCAAAAGTAATCTCGTTTTTCTTTTGAAGTTGAACGTCAAAAACGTCATTATTTTTGCACCAACCTAATATATGTATATACATACATACATATATATATATATATACATACATACATACATATATATATATATATACATCAATATATATATACATATATATATATATATATATATATATATACATACATATATATATACATACATACATATATATATATACATAGATACATATATATATGCATACATACATACATACATATATATATGCATACATACTTAAAACCTTCTTGTGTGGTCGTTGGTCGGAGTTAAATTGTTTCAATGTTTTCAATATTCAGTAAATTTCCTATGGCCGTAATAACTTTCAAATAGTATATCATTATTCACAAGACTAATAAACAAAAACAGATATGAAGCGTCAGATGTTAATTCAACTCCATGTGCAAACGCATGGACTCCTCCTCCTTCTTCGAACGTTTACTGTAAAGTTGGGGTCAAGAAGAGGTTTTTTCGGGAATTTTTCTCTTTTAACGCTTTAATAATCATTCCTAAATAATCTTTGAATCAAAGGTTGTTCGAATGTAAATTTAGGATGGAATAATATGAAGAAGCCATTAACTAAATGATAAAAGCCGATTTTGGAACTAGTTTATCGCAGATTTCATCTATTTAACTGAAATAATCTAAACTAAATATTCACGCAAGACAATTTGTGTGTCATATATAATTTACATGGTAAATTTGGAAAGCATCAAATGAAAAATCAGCGAGTTATGGCTGAAAAAACTTTTTAAACAGTTTTTTGCATTTTTTGTTATACGCTGGAAAGCGAGCTAAACCAAAACTATCTTATTTCTTGCATGCTAGTGAATTTTTGTGACATGTTTGAAGAAAATCGGATAAAAAATGAAAAAGTTATTCAAGTTTTTATTTCAAGTAGTACGAAAAACCGGATTTTTTCACAGTTTTTTGCAATTTTTTGCCTGAAGCCAATGTCGCAGGAAAACTAGCAAGCACCATGTATAAACGTCGTAACATGACCTATGTTTTGCATTAAGTGTAACGAACGTCAGCTCATCCAGTAAACATTTTGTTCGCGTGTAACTTTGTCTTGTTATAAGCAAAAAAGTGTACCCGCCTTCAGTTTCATCGGTTTTCTACCAAACCTGGAGTGCCTGGAGATTGAAACGTTGACCCATGAACTTTTCTAGTAAATGTGCACCATGCGTGTACAAAATCATCGAAATAGGGTGACATACGTTAACGTGTATAAATAGCATACACACACGTGGACAGACACAGAGACAGACCTCTTCTAATATATATATATATATATATATATATATACATATATATATATATATATATATATATATATATATATATATATATATATATATATATATATATATATATATATATATATATATATATATATATATATATTTGTGAAACTCGTGTAACTATTATTACATACTGATAAATTTACCACCATCTGTTTGTAAAATATTCAGGGTTTATTTGTATTTATATTTATATCACATTAACAAATTAATGTTGCTAAAATTAAATTTATTATGGGAAAAAACTGACATACTGTTTTTTTTTTGTAAATGTCAGAACGCAGCCGTCCAGATCTCACCATAAACTTCTTTTTTATTATCTGCGAATTGCCAATTATTATCAGAAAGGACAGTGGAGTAGTTTCATGGTAAATTTGAAGTTTGGAGAATATTCCTCCTACACTAGTTGTAACGAGAGGCCAATCTATTTTACTCGTCTACCCATAGACGAGAAAGATCGACACTTCACGCAGTGGTATTTGTCCAAAAGTGGAAAAGATTGGCTGGAATTTGAACACAAATCGCCGATTTCGATCTGGCTGATTGTCATTGCATAAACCACATTGAGTACGTTTTCTGAATATGTGTTTTTGAAATATAAATCTATCGTTACATCGACCTGAAAACTATGAGCATAAATAAAATCAACTGCATATATAGTCGTAAATTTGTCGGGCCTAATAAAAATGCACACAGCATGCATTCAGAGAATCAATCTTCACTTGTGGAAATAAAATGAAGCCTGCACTTATGCACGCAAAATTCAATAAAATGTCATATCTATCTATCTATCTATCTATCTATCTATCTATCTATCTAGTTATTATTTTCTTCTCTCTCTCTATATATATATATAATTATATATATATGTGTGTGTGTGGGGGTGTTTGAAAAATAGATGAGCTAATATGTGTATGTGTGTGTATGTCAATTTAAAAGTGAATCTGTCCTTATAGCGTTATATTTATATAATTAAAAGACATAGAAATATACCGGCAAAAGAAAATTAATATAATTATCTTGAAACGTGCTTATATATATATATATATATATATATATATATACATGTGTATGTGTGTGCGTGTGTGGTTGTAAGTGTATGTTTATGTGTGTGTACTTTTGTATGTATGCCCGCGTGTAAATTTGGAATTCATCGCCGCGCGTTGCATAAATGTAGATATAAATGCGAAGCCGCAAAATTTATTGACATTCGTTGGAATGATATCCATGACAACTAATAACATTTTTAAGGACAATCTTAAAGACGGGCGAAAAATAAGGAAGCCATCATTTGAACTCTGCAACTTCCGAAAAAGAGGGGGGGGAGAAAATAAACAATTTTTGAATATTTACAAAGGCAGAATATTCGGCAATTTTAGGGTCTTTGTTTATTTAAAATTTCTTCCGTGTTCGATTCTGATATTTGTAGCAAATGAAATTCAAATGCACTTGTGCAGTGGCGAATATATAATTTTGAAGAAAGAATGTGTATGATGGCATAGTCGTAATGAGTTTAGCGAGCATTATTTCCGATTGCGGTGTAGCGCCATAATCATTTTAATTACGTATCCTGTACGTGTACGGATAGTAAAACTGATATCGACGGGGAAAGTAAAATCGTAGGGCCGAGTTCAAATCTTTGCTGAATTTGCGGCGTTAACTTCCGTGTAAATTCCCGCCTGTTACTTCTAGTATATAGCTTTTTTTTATTTTTATATTTCATTCTTCGACAATTTATTAGGTTGCTGCAAAAATAATGTCGTTTTCTCACATATGTTACTATGTGAGAAAACGACATTATTTTTGCACCAGCCTAATATTTTATTTTTCTATACATACTGTTTTCACATGCCGTCCTGACAAAGGTTTCCCCTATCAAGGATCTTCTTCCCCGACGACTCTGAGTAACCCGGCCATTGGCAATTCTTCACGCTAAACGTTTTGCCTATAATCATAAATTATTCATGGGTCGAGCATTCAATAATAGATCAACATTTCAATTCAAAATTAAAATTCCGGGCTTATCCTGTTGCGTTAACGTTCTCATATGTAGCACCATTTAACGAGGCAGAAAGGGAAAAGAAAGAAAAGAAGGAAAGGAGAGGCTAAGAACCGAATCGTGAGTGATAAGCAAGAACACACACACAGCTAAGAGACAATGGATAAAAGGATATTTTGATAAGTAACAAATAGCGAAAGAGTGTCATTACAATGACAGGGAAATTCTGAGTAAAAAGAAAGGGAAAGAAGGAAAGAATCAGATATGTTTTGGCATCGGCTGTGTTATCTAAGGATATGAAAACAAACTATTGGTACGGGAAGACATCTTATCAACTACAGACCGGCTGGCCAAAGAAAGAAAAAAAAATTCAAATGAAAATGTTATTTCGTTAAGTGACGAAAAACAGACAACTAAAAGGACTTGGACAGATATGAAAAATTAAAAAACCACCCACGAGCGTCCGACGGAACCTTCTTGGCCTGCGATAATAAAGTTTTGTTATCAGGAATTTGTACCAAAAGAAAATGAATGTGTTTTTTTTTTCTTTCTTCGAGGCGACAGACTGGATGGAACTTTGGAGATGTTTCTCTTTGAGACCATGTTAAGAAGACCACACATTCTGATAATTAGCGATAAAATACCTGACGTAAACCACGTGTAGAACAAGACCGCCATTGTCATATTGTCCTGTTCGCGGCTGGAGAAATGATAAACCATTAAGGGGAAGAAAAGGGAAAGGGAAGAGATAATTTTTTTTAAGCAAGATATTTTTTTTTCTTCCTGAAACAAAGCCGCAGATTCGTCCACGCCCGACTAAGACATCATTGGTCGAGTGGTGATCACGTGATGCACGAGGGAGGCTGTTACCGCCCATCTGGAGGATGAGTAAGAGAGGTTGCCACGAAGATGTGGGGAGGGCAGTTCACGCCCCTCTGAAGTATGATGAGAAGGTGGGAGTGAGGAAAGGTTCCCAAAAATGGAAAAAGGTGGAAATTCCTAACCAGAGAGGTGGATATGTATTTAGAATTATCGAGGAACCCCCCGGCGCCGACAAACTCACCGCGGTTTTGGTCGGCGGCCATATAAACGAAGCCACAACGAGCAGAAATGAGTCGAGACCCAGCAGTTCCCAGAGTCAGTCGCCGGTTGAGGCAAGCCTCGCAGATAGCTGACCAGGATTCACGCACAATTCCGGACCCATCTCTTCAACCCAAGAACAATTATTTTGAAGAGCGACTTAGATCCAGATCACCGAAATAAGTTTTTCTTTTGCCTTTCGTCCAAAGACCCACCGAAACACCAATTTCTTAAAGAGCAGACGACTTGAAGTGTTAAAACTTGCCTAGCGGAAAACGACGTGTCACAATCCATAGAACGGGTCGGGAGATAGATGCAGTCCTATGTATCGAACAACTAGACATAAAGTTTGTTACCTTTTTCTTTGATATTTTGAACTTTTGAGTTTTCATTTTATTGCTTTTTATGCTTATTTTTGTGGTATCACCCCCGTTGGACTCGGTTTGCAGTACGGCCCCGATGACTGATTGATTTCCTCTGCCTAGATCAATTCACAACGTGGGTAGGCAGACTGGGAGTCAAAGTAAGACGTCACAGTTGGTGCCGTGGTAGACTGGGATAGAACGACACGGTTGGCGCTGCGACCAGGGGACGACGTCACACATAGATACTTTTCGAAAAAAAAAAAAAAAAAAAAACTAAACAAGAATTCGTCTTTCCCCCCTAATTATGGATTAAATAACATAGTATACTGAGTTCTCTGGCGTTGGGTGTCAACCAATGTAGGAGAAGAAAAACACTGGATTCAAAGCCTGATTTAAGAGAGATAGCACTCATCAGGTTATCTTGATTTATGCCTATGCACTGCTGCTACGCCCATAGAACAAATGGTGCGTCTACTACAATAATAATTACGGGACTTTGGAAGAAACACTTATTTGATTTTTACTAACCAAACAAAAATTAAATAATTAACTTATTTTTATGAATTAAGTTTTTATAACGTTTTTATTACAGGTACTTTTGCGAGCATTTTGTTCTTAACGAGCAATTTACATAAGTTTGAACAATACAAATTTTATTCTCTTTGCACTACAAACATTGTTCTGGCAGTTCTCTCCGTCTTTATTTGAACGTTCACAACGTTTCGGTCGTTGTACGCTCCGACCTTCTTCAGGTGATATATTTTTTAAAAATTCCGAACCCAGAATAAACAACCTGTATGTTTAGATTGGTTCCATGGCGTTTGTATACACGTTCTCTTTTTATTTATCTCTTGAAATGGGCTGACATATAAGCTTCACATTCCTGGCTCGCTCAGTAAAGCCACTGAGAATGTGTTCCATTATATATCCTAATAATATATTATAAATAGGAAGAAATGAAATATCTTCATTTCTTCCTATTTAACTTAGAAAGGTCATCTTCTCAGGCTTTAGTCTATTAGAGTATGTAAAGCTTAAATGGGAATGGTGGCGTATCAGGTTTTAGAAGAAAATAAAGAATTTGTAATCTATATACTTAGACTTGGTCGATAGATGGTCTGATCATCAAGACAGTTATCGCAGATAATTGGGCTTTCGGAGTAAGTTAAGCAACGTCGAGCCTGGCCAGTACCTAGATGGGTGTCTACATGGAAATACCATGTACTGTAAGTTTGAATGTGCTGGTGGTATAATTGATAATGGCTCGGAATTGCTAATCGGAGAGCCGAGTTCCAATTCGTGTTGGGTTTTTTATATTCACTAAGGCGCAAATACCATTGGAAAAGATATGAATCCACCTCCTCTCCCCCCAGTTATGGATTCACTAGTAAGACTTGTATCACTAACAATTATTACTTCAATAACAACGTCTTACAATGTAAAATATTTTCTGGCTTTAAATAACCTGCAAAGGGTTGATAAACCGTAGAGTACGAATCAATCAAATACATGTAGAAGAATTCACAATGACAGCTCTATGATTATTTACTGCGATGTATCCAACTTGTCATTCAGATGAGTTGATTTGTTTAACTGTTATCTGCACGTGCAGTTTCGGCTTTATTTTTTTTCTTTAGGATATTCCGTCAAGTCGTCAAGATTTGACGTCTTATTTTTTGTCCTGTCTTCCTTCATCCATTTTTGCTTCCTTGTTTTTGCTCTTCCTTTAATGGCGGCTGCTTCTGCATTTTACCTTCCATTGTTCATTACTTCCTTTTGCGTGACATCTTCAAATTTACGTCACGCAGTCTATCAACCGATTTCTTATTCTTTCCGTGACAATTTCTTATGCTCTCTCTTCTTTCTTTCTTTCTTTCTTTCTTTATCACTTTTTGGTCATTATTCACACTTTTCTTTCTGTCTTTTCCCCTATTATTTTTGCAATTTTGACCTCTCTTCTTTCTTTCGCTATCGATTTTTGAACATTCTTTACATTTTCTTTCTTTCTTTCTTTCTTTCTTTCTTTCTTTCTTTCTTTCTTGGTTTTTCTCTTTTATTTTTGCAATTATGTCCGCTTTTCTTTCTTTTCTTTTCTTTCTTTTCTTTTCTTTCTTTTCTTTTCTTTCTTTTCCTATCGCTTATGGGCCGTTTTCACACTTTCTTTCCTTGTTTGTTTCTTTCTTTTTCCATCATAAATCTTTCCGTCTTAAATCTTCAATATGCTTTCTTTCTTGCTTTTTCATTGATGGTTTCTTTCTTGCTTTTTCATTGATGGTTTCTTTCTTGCTTTTTCATTGATGGTTTCTTTCTTTCTTTTTCATTTACGCTTTCTTTCTTGTTCAGTTATTCTTTGTTTCTTTCTCATTTATGCTTTGTTTGTTTGTTCCTTTCTTTCGTTCTTTCTTTCTTTCTTTCTTTCTTTCTTATCGTTTTTTGCCATTTTCACATTCCTATTCCTTTCTTTACCACGATCTGACCAAATCAATTCTGAAATGCATGAAAATTTGCGTTACGCTTCATTTTGTTGTGCTTGGAATGAGATCTTTCCAATAAAAAAAGGACAAAAATAAAAAATAAAAAAGGTGATGTGCACATTCTATAAGAAAATACGTTAATTAAATTAATGTGAAATATATTGAACATGCGTCAGGCTACAATTAATCACCACTTCATTTCTATAGAAAATAATTTAAGGCTTCTTATATTTTAGGTCGATTTAATTTCGGCCTTTCCAGAAAATATATTTCACGTAAGGGATATTTGTAATATATTTGTTTAGTTTGAAAAGATTAAAGATTCAATAACGTCATATCGGTACAGAGAAGAGGAATAAGCAATAATCTCCATCCAAGCTGAAAACACACACACACATATATATATATATATATATATTGGCATCCATAAACAGACTGTTTCACTGTTTCACAGCTCATCAGTGTGGTTAGACACCCGATTGCCTCAAGTCGGGATCGACATCCGACTGATTTGGTATCAGTCAGGGAATCTATCCCTTAGCTCTTGGCGCACGACAGGGAAGAAGGTGAATTTAAACGTATTTATTTTTAGATAAACACGCCAGTAACTGGGAGAACTTCATTCGTTTTATCGAAGAATCTTGCGTATATATATATATATATATATATATATATATATATATATATATATATATATATATATATATATAGTTTGAAGGGTTAAGGCGTAGCATAATATGTGTCGAAATGTTCAAGATACCTTTCAGAAAATCTGACCGGATGTCTGAACAGGAAATAATTTTGTTGACAGTTTTCTGATAATACCCTGTGATTTTAAGTACTCTTCAAAACACACACACACACACACACACACACACTCGCACGCGCGTTGATAGATAGATCGATAGATAGATAAGATATATCGATCGATCGATAGATCAAAATATTAATGCATAAAAGTGAACATAAATCGGAAGCAAGAAAAGATCAATAAAATTACACTAAACCCCCACCCAACATGCTAAATATATTTCGCTAACAAAAAGATAAACTTCTACGTCAAATAAAAGGTAACATTGGAAAATTGATATTTAAAAAATTAAATTGACCATATAGCAAACAACAAACGTCTTTGAAAATGTCTAGATTTAGCCGGAAGCCCTTAGGCATGAGAAGATTTATTTGCAAATACGAACTAAAAATCAGATTATATACATACATATATATATATATATATATATATATATATATATATATATATATATATATATATATTGAGAGAGACAGAAAAAGCGAGTAAGAGAGGGAGGGGGCCAATTTTCTCATGCCTACATAACTGCAATGAATAGAAAGAACTTGTAATTTATAATTTGCATATAATTTCACTATGAAAGCAATAGACACCGACGCAATTTTCTTTGTTAACATGATGTAATTTTCTGCAAGTAACCACATATTTACAATATATTTACGACGTTGTGTTGTCCACTTAGGTTTTATAAATTACGTAAAAGCATTTGACAAGGTACGGCACAAGGATCTACTTTAGCTGATAAGAAAATATCTATTTGGGAAGGTTGTTAGGATAGTCCAGAATTTATGATATGTTCTAAACCCCTGCATACTGTTAGAAAATGAATTGAGTAGCTATACAGCAATAGAAAGGAGAGTAGGACAAGAAGAGTAAGACAAGGAGAGTAAGACAAGGAGAGTAAGAAAATGATGTGTCTTCTTCATGGATTTATTCAACCCCTACAGTGATTTTAGTCTAATGGAGCAGGAGACCTGACAAGGATTTGTTATCGGTGAAAGTTATCTTAACAATATAAGATACGCAGAAGATACTGAGTTGATAAAAGATTCAGAAATAAAACTGCAAATCCTCTTAGATAAGGTAGTAGAAGAAATCAAGAAAAAAAAAACGAATTAATCTTCAATTTCAAAAGCACAGAAAGTATGCTTATCAGCAAGAGAGAAAAATGCCCCAAGATGCGAGTTATGAATTGGAGATGGAAGAATCAAGCCGGTGCAGAAGTTTAAATATCAGGGAAAAATTTTAACAGAGGATGAAAAATATGACACTCAGATCCGAACATGCATTAGACTAGAATCAGACGAATTTCAAAAGCTAAACAAGGTCCTGAGAAACGGAAAAAAGAGTGTGGCGTTGCTATGTGATATCCTTCTTATATGGCAGTGAATGTTACACAATCTTCCCACGACCAAAAAAGGACACTGGAACAAGAAATACTGTATTAATGGTCAGAATGATATCAGAGAGTGCAATACAAATGCAGAAGGATGTGCATTTCTGCTTTACAGATTACGCCAAGGCATTTGATATGGTACGGTACAACTATCTATTTATACTACTAGGAAAATATAGATCTATTTCCAAAAGAGGTTTGAATAAACTCATACTGGGAGCAAATTGCCTGCATACGGAAAAGAAATGAACTGAGTAGGTTCTACAAAAATAGTAAGGGACATGAGACAAGAATTTATCTTCTCCCCAGATTTATTCATCTTCTACAGTGATGCTATCTTAAGAGAATTGGGGACCCTATCGGGATTTATTATCGGTGAGTGTTATCGTAAAAATATAAGATACGCAGGTGGTACTGTTGATAGCCGATTCGGAAAGAAAACTATAGGGCCTCCTGGACAGGGTGGCAGAAGAAAGTGAGAAAAAAAAGAAGAAATAACCACTAAGAGCAAGAAGACAGAAAATATGGTCATCAGCCAGAAAGAGATCAAGATGTTAGTTACCGATTACTGAAGTCAACATCAGGCATGTACAGAAGTTTAAATGGGCGATGAAAAAATGTGATACCGAAATCCGAACAAGCACTGGACGAGTTAAATAGGCGGTCGAAGCGCTAATCAAAGCACTGGAAAAATGTATAATAAAATTCGTTAGAAACCAAGAAAAGATTGCAATGAGAAATTCTTAAAGAAAAATTGCAACGAAAAAAAAGAACCCTTAAAAAATGGTAACCAGCAAAACACTTTCACAATCGCTAAGAGACAGCTGCAATATCTTGAACAGGTAACGAGGAAAGGAGATTTGTAAAATTTAACACACACTGGGTCTGCTGATCACAAGAAAGATAAGGAAAGTCAGTGAGCTACATACTTGACGAACTTGTATGAAAAGAAATCAAGACAAGGGCTTAGCAAAATGAAAACAAAACCCGGCTCAGTGCCACAAGGTATAGCAAGATTTGAAGAGTCGTGATCGCCTATATCTGAAGGGAAGCAGCACTATAAAGAAGAAACGGGCAAGATAAAAAATAACAATGTATTACATTAAAGCTTAGCAACTACTACTTGTCCTTACAAAGGATAGCTAACAGGACTAAATATACAGGTTGGTTCGAAATTCCTGTCACCCCTACATTATATAATTTTCTATTTAAGATGGCTGACACGAGTTCCTACTGTTTGGAAGAGAGGCTGCTTGCAAGTGTATTGACAAATGATCATGTGAATAAACTGAATCAAGTATATATGCTTTGTATTACTGTATTACTTATTATTCTATTGTTCCCATTACTTTGTGGTAGCTAGTGATAGGACATTCGGACGACACTGTAGATTACACTACGTTTAGAGGAAATTCTGTGTGAGTCATCCTCAGTACGGACAACACGTCTGTAAGCAGAAGGAATTGTTGTTAAGTTTGTATCTAATTAGCCTTCAATTGTTAAGAGATCTTTGCTAATTATATTACTTGCAGAACTCATAGATTGTCCTCGATTGAGCTCTGATAACAGGTTATCGACAAACCCATTATGCTGATTTTTGTTGTGTTTTGGAATTTGGTAGTACCGCTTTGCGTTAATGTATTTTTGCCAGCACATTTTTGAATTTTTTCGCTTGTTTTATCGCTATTATTAAATTTATAATCAATTAACCATTTTCATAAAGTTAAAACACTTAAAATACTTCATTTTATAGAATCCTTTATAATAAATTTAGTATAGAAGATAAGGAAATTGAACACAGAATAGGTTGCGCTAAGTGTAGTTTCGCCCAACACAGCCAGTTTCTACAAAACCAAAACTGAAACTTAAATACTATAATGATATTCTTAAATGACACTTGTCTATTGAAACTGTAAATCTTATAAAGCAGCTTTTTTACATCAATTGTTTAAAACATTCTTCTTTTAATCTCATTGCCTAGCGTTACAGAATCAAAAACAAAAAAAAAAACTGTTTCTAGATATCACATCACTTCATCAGTTTCATCAGCAACAAAAGCTAAATGGATAGCACATGTAACTGGAAGAGAAAATAACAATAAAATCAAGATGTTAGCATTTGACACAACTTCGAACAGAAGGTTAGGAAGGAATCAGAGTTTGAAAGAGCTATAACAGTTACTGGACTTAAGACCCCTGATGTTTTTTTCTGAGTTTGGACGAACTACATTCCTCGGTTCCTCGGTCTAATCTTCACCGTTAGAACCTGCATGGCACTTATATATTAGCAAAGCACCCACGTTCCCTCCGTATTCAATCGGTGAGAAGCCTGTTTCATTCGAACAGCTCCTTCCCTCAAACTACATTTCTGTAGAATCAACTATAATCTTAACCCGTTCAAATCTAGGGTTAACCGTTATCTTCCCCTCATATCCGTACAAACTACCTCTTATCGTAACCCTCTACGTCGAGTAGCCCGAGCCTTGTATAGGGTGAACATTACTGCAAAATAAATTGTTTCAAGCGATTCTTTTATAAATTTCAATTTACAGTAATACTGGCTGTTTGGTCATTGAATGTCGGAAGTTAACGGTTAATATTACCTGTACTATAATTAATATCGACTACCCGATTATCAATTCCAGATTTATTATAGAAATTGATACAAGTTTATACGGTAGGGGTCATTAGTTTTACCTCTTTGTTACATATTAGCTATTTTGGACCATGGACAATGCCAATTTCCATTATGTCGTCCAAACTATCGCCACCCACGTAGCTGAAAAAAATGAAATTTAGCTCTCGTATATAATAAGAACACATAAAATTTAGACTTAAAAACATAAAAAAATATGCATATCATGCATGAATAATTACGGTATATATCAATAAACAGATAGGCAAAGATAACTATATACATACACGAAGGAATAATGAAGAATTATTGGCTCGGCGAAAAAGGGAGTCCCAAGCAAATTGTAAGAGGTCTGAAAGTGAGTCAGCTAGATAACTATTCGGCAACAGCTCATAAAACTCATTTATATACGATAAACCTTTGAGTTAACACACACACACACACACATTGTGTGTATTTAGGCAGCATTTTTTCATTCATATATATTTCATTAAATAATATAGACAAGTGTTGTCTTTTTATTTTATGTAAATTCTTTTCATAATGTCTGATAAGCTTAATAACATTATCATTAAACGAAGAAATAAAATCAGAATATTGATCCATATTTTTTAATCCAATCTAAGCTTTCGGCTTACATAAGCCATTATCAATTTTAATTTATAATGTTTAAACGTTAAATGTAGCTGCATAAAAATAATGTTTACAAAACAGAGCATCTACTTGAATAGGAGTATCCATCAAAAATGACATTTACACAAATAAATAAATAAAAAAATTATATATATATATATATATATATATATATATATATATATATATATTAACATATTACTCGCTTGAAAAACCTCGGATGAATTGTAAACACCTGAGGGCAAATTGGTACCCGAGGAAAAAAAATAGGAACTAAAAAAAGGAAGAACTAAAAACATCAGAAAAACGCGAACAAATCGTCAAGTGTCTTAAGTACTTAGTCTAAAGAAAGAAATAAAAACAAGCGAGTATAAAGACAACGAAAACGTAGAGGGCTCAATACACTAAGTAGAGCGGTAAATATTCTATATTTTATTCTCTCTCTCTCTCTCTGTATATATATATATATATATATATATATATATATATATATATATATATATATATATATATATATATATATGTGTGTGTATGTGTGTGTGGAATTGATTTGGTAAAATCGAAAGTAAGAGAATTTAATTTCATGCAAGGGCTCAAGACATCTGCCATTTGCTCATCTGTAAGAATAAATAATTTTTGCTGTGAAATAGGTTCTCTTTAGGCAAAATACAAAGAGACCCATCTCTGTTAATTCTTTCTTCGAATCGGTTAAATGCTTGCAAACCGCAATAAATCAATAAATAAAGTCTTCTGCTTCATTCCACGGAATTGAATTCTAAGAAATTGGAAAGCGTTCTCGCTTCAAGAATTCGAAATGAACAAATTTATTTATTTTTTTATCATGATTTATTAATCTTGTATTTGTCGATGGAAAGTTTGAAAATAGTCGAAGAGGCACAGTTCTTTGTAGAAACATCCACGGAGTAGGTATGATCAGTTGACGAGGATAGAGTAGAAATTGTAGTTCTTAGGCAAAACATATATACTGAATGAAAATATATTTTTTCTGTAATATTGAAAGTTAATGAAACTTACTGGAAATCAACTCGGAGTTTGGTATTTTTTGCTCTTGAGCATCTAGACAAGAATATGTATTTTATTTTATAAATATTTATTATATATTTTAATTAAATTTTCAATTGTTAATCCTGTCTTTTTTGCTGTATCACAGTAACATCCGATAAATATAGGCAATTTAAAATATTGTTATGTAATTATTGTTTTCGAAAGCTGTTGAGCATTTGTCAGAAATTCGGTTTATACTTTATACTTTTACATGTATCATTAGGTGCCATCCACATATTCATATATATATATATATATATATATATATATATATATAAAGAAATATAGTCTTAAGGTGTGCTATATTTATGGAATAAAGTGCTCAATATCAGAGATAGAGCGTGTGTAAATATAAAAGTGAACATAGAAGTCAACACTTAGAGGCGACAGTCTGTTTCATGCTATATGCAATCGTCAAGCCACGTGTGCTGCTATTTTTTATATAAAAAATAGCAGCACACGTGGCTTGACGATTGCATATAGCATGAAACAGACTGTCGCCTCTAAGTGTTGACTTCTATGTTCACTTTTATATTTATATATATATATATATATATATATATATATATATGATGCGTTCTGGTTGTCTGAGGATACTGGTAACATGAAACTATATTAGCCGTCTGAACGGTGTCTTTTTCTGAGTCGTGAAACGTTCAAGCGTAAATTCTCTATATTGTTAATCTACGCATAAAGCATCTTGCATTATTGTTTACGATGGTTTCTGTCTTTTGATCATTACTTCTTAGTTTAGGTTTATTTTTCCCTTTTTTTCTTTCAATCGATTTATTTATTGATTATTTATTTATTATTTATTATTATTATTATTATGTTATTATTATATAATTATTATTTTATTAATATTATTATTATATTATTATTACTATTGATTATTTATTATTATTTTATTATTATTATTATATTGATATTATTATTATTATTATTATTATTGATTATTTATTATTATTATTATTGATAATTTATTTATTGATTATTTACTGATGTATTGATTTTTTCTTTCCCTTTTTTCTTTCAATCGATTTATTTATTGTATTTTGTTTTATTGACTGTTGGTTTTTCTTTTTATTATTTCTTTTACATTGGTCACTGGGCTGTGTCGGTTTTACCAATATTTTGTGGGGTGTGGATTGTGGCTGTACACACACACACACACACACACACATATATACATATATGTATAAATATATATATATATATTATATATATATATATATATATATATATATATATATATATATATATATATATTCCGGAATCAATTTCCAACTTATCTTCCAATTATCTTCCAAGATTATCTTCGCTCTGTCTAACCTTCTAACTTTCTGGAGTACCAAAATGCCTCATAGATTTCACGTACGATTTCATATTCAAGTCTTTATTCACAAACTATTTGGACTGTCATAGCGGAAACTCCCTTCTCAATACACACCTGCATTCATATATATATATATATATATATATATATATATATATATATATATATATATAATACGTCGGCGCGGCAGATCATTATTCAAACATATATTAATAAATATAACAGACAACGAATGCCTATTATGTTTTATCATGAGCCTTTCCCAGTGTCGTATAATGTCTTTATTTTCAAGAGAAAATAAAGACAAAAACAGTTAAACATTTGGATATTTCTTTATTATATTGGTCCTCGATCTAAGCTTACGGTTCACATGAGCCATCATCAGAGTGGTTATATATTCATTACAACAGAGAGGTTTATCGTCAAATATGACATCCTGTTTTATTTACATAGATGTCTGCTATGTGAAGATAACGATCGTGGAATAGCAGACGCAGATTGTAAATTTTTAATTACATTTCAAATCAGTTACAACATATTACAATGCATTTAAACATTTCTTTCTTTCATATGCTCATGTACGACGTCACGGAGCAGTATTACGAATTTACGACCTGCTATTTAGCTTTAGAAAATTACTTTTTTTTCTCTGGATAAATATATTTTAAAAAGATATTTTAAAAAGTATTTTCAAATAAATAAATTAGAAACAAACTACATACAAGAGCATGTGTTAATCGCAGTGCTCTTAGTGATAATATTTGGGCCCTTCGACAGTTAGCAAGCTTACTTCGCTAGATCTGTTACGACTGAAAAGTGAGTTCGATCTCCACTGGGTGCTCCACACTTTCGGCCATGTACCACATCTAAGTTACGCTTAGAAAATCATTTGTGTGTAAACCCCTCTTTGGATTGGTTCGTAACACATCTATTTATCATCTCTCAGTGGCGTCTCTGTCCTGGGGCAGAGTGCACTCTGGGGCGACTCCGTCAAAGGATAGAGTCACAACTGACAAAACTTATACTGGGAGGTGCCCAGCCCTGGGGAACAGCTACCCGATGCCACACCCTCTCATTGCACCGGAGAGAGGGATCGGTACTCGCACCGGGGCCAGCACAACCTACGGTAGCGGAGGCTGCGGGCAATTTCTTGTTCTTTGCCCGGGTGTACGCGCTCGGGTCCCTACCTTAATAATGACTTTGTGTCAGAACTCTTCTTAGTGGGGAGACAGAGTAAATACCTAGTGAAAATATTATATGAAATCTTCAGTTTTTAAATTGTGGAAGAATATTTTCTCCAAGTAAAACATCTAATCTTCCCCCCCCATTTCTAACGTAGATAGGTACGCGTATTATCTTCTTTAGTGAAAATTTTCGCTTTACTTTTAACGGAAAATTACTTTGAATTTTTATTATAAGTGCGATTCGTTTTATGATGAGCAATATCTCTTGCGGCCCACTAGTCGGAAAATGTTGCCCATACTTGGCATAGAATTTACGGTTACATCTAAGCAGCCCAACTATAAATTGGTAAGACCTCTTCGCCGGCCAAGTACTGCGATTAAATTCGAAGAGCGAGAGAGAAAAAGAGCGAGAGAGTCTATGTGTGTGTGTGTGTGTGTGAGAGAGAGAGAGAGAACGAGAGAGAGAGAGAGAGAAAGAGAGAGAGAGAAAGAGGGGTGGAAGGAGGAAGGAAGACAGTTAAACCGACAGTGACACAGAGATAAAAAAATTTCGGCATATGAGGGCACAGAAGCTTAGCTCATAGAACCGAATAGCCAGATTACCGCAGATACAATTTGATTATAGCCATGAAGGCTTGTGCAAAATAAGCATAATTTTCGAAATAACCGAATATAGAGTACTGGTGAACATTGTTACACACATTTTCCAAATAACTTTACCCCATTTTTGAATTCAAATTTCGTGTTTTCACCTAGATTGGTTGCCAAGTGTTTGCCAATAGCTAGGGGGAGACGATGAAATGGATTTATCTATTTCTTAGGTGTATTTGCACGTAAATGAATATAACGATTTCGACTGGTATTCGAACTTGGCTCTGCGATATTTCATAATGAGCCGCTATCCATTACACCACGCGCATGTCCTGAAGGGTCATACATCTACATAGCCTTTTTTTTTTCAAATTTATAGATTAGATAAGCATTACGCCAAGTAAAGACACCCATTTTTAAAAATAATAAATCTAAATGGTAATAGTAATATAAGTAATCCTTGTAAGGAAGCATTCGGCATTTATTGATCGGACAGTTCGGTTGACATTTGTAAAATCTTTTTCTTGAAGCCATATTTCAGGAAAATAGCTTTTTCGAGTCCAGTAGCTTCTATCGATACGTTCAGTATGCATAGGAGTTTCCTTCCTAACCTTTTGCCTCAAGTGGTGCGGAAGTACAGCACCTTAATTATCTCATTATTTTATACATAGTAAAAAAAACCCAAAAAACAGTTATACGTGAAAGATACCGTTCTATAACACTTACTCTTGGTTAAACTCCAAGAATAACTGAACAATTCAAAACCAGATAAAATAAAGATTAAAGTATGTTTGAGTATGTTTGTTTAGCGGTCATTTAATGTCGAAATTTAATTTTCTTTGGAGCATTAGTAATTTCTTTGACAAAAATTCTATTGCTGGTAATATATTTTTTTCTTTCAGAAATGTATATTTTTTTACTCTGAAAATATATTTCCATTATTATTCTATAATTTTTAGTTATATTTTAATACTGTTTTGGGGATTAATTATTTTGTCCATAGCTGGGGCAGCAACAGGTGCGACAACCCCGTGGACCTATGAAAAAACAGAAATTTACGCTCCTCAAAACCTCCCGATCAGTGGACGTGCTATCGGATGGAGTTCATCATCAAATCCAATACGGTAAAGATTAGAGAGGGAATAAGAAAGCAAAGAGACTATTTCTTTTATTTTGGTTCAGAATGTTTCTCAATTGGTTCAGAATAGGCGTAAGGACAAAATTTGGTTTCCGACATTTTACAAGAAAAACTGACTCTTAGAAAAACAATACTGCAAGTCAAGTATAAAGACAAACAGTACAAAGAAAGAGCAAAGATAATGTACAATTGCAGCTTACCGAAAATGATCATAAGTGTCGAAAATAAAAAATGGAATGGGTCCAAAAAGCAAACTATTTACGGAACTAGATTTTAAAGAAGACAATCAGAATAAAATAAGACGACCGGTTTTAATTGGTTGTAAAATAATTAGTAGACATTGTAAAAATGTAAACGAGTCAACATATTTGTTTAAAAAAAAAATGAAGGAAATCCTGAATATATTAATGCCAATATTTACATTATTTGCATTCTGATTAGTAAATAAAAAATGCAGAATGCAAACTAGTAATTGGAAAAGTCAACATCAAGCAAATACAGAAGCTCAGAAGTATGCAGCAGACCCAAATGAAATAGAACGTAAGAAAAGAACACTACATGCGTGTGCGTCTGGTGTTAAATACCGACTTGAATTCATAAAACAGAATACCAGCCATAAACACTTTGGCTGTCTTTGTGGTGCAATACAGTTTCAAATTGCTTAATTTGACCATAGCTGATATTAAACGAACGGATGTCAAAACAGGAAGTTTTCTCACTTACCGCCGCATGCATAATCCTAAGGCTGATGCTGATCATCTGTATGTGCCCAGATCCGAAGGAGGGAGAGGATTACTTCAAATAGAACTCTCTTGCAAAACCACAAAATCGTTCTTCAAAGATACTTGGAAACTACAGTCGACAGGATGGTGATCTGTGTCAAAGAAACTTTATTCGGTAATAAAAGAATTCAACAAAATTAAACGGCAATTTCAAGTCGCTGAAGATATGCAAATAGACCATAATAAACTTACTGCAGCGGCAAAAAACCTGCAAAAGCAAAGTATGAAATGCAAAAACAATGGAAAGATAAGCCCATCAGTGGTTACGTAGTGCAAGATTAAAAGCTGAAACCGAAGGTTTTATTCTTGCTGCACAGGCACAATGCTTCCTATCTAGAAATTACAAAGAGTAAATACTGAGAAATTGTGTTGAACCCAAATGTAGGTTCTGTGCTAAATATCCAGAAACAATTGACCATTTTCTATCAGGTTGAACAGTGTTTGCACCCACTAAATATAAAACTGATATAGGCCAATATTGTAATATAACTTTTACAGGTAGGAAACTAAAAGAATCTTTTATGAACATCACCCAGACCCGGTTACAAAGATAGGACCTGCAACAATTTTATGGAACTTAACAATACATACAGAGAGTATAATTAAAGCTAATCGCCCAGATATCATGATCAAAGAAAAGAATGTGATTCCTTATTGATATGGCGATACTTGCAGATTATTATGTATCTTTAAAAATCTTTAAAAATATGTATCAAAATACAAGTATCATTAAGCGGAAATCTAAAAAAATATCTCACTTGTGGGCATCAATAATTCGAGATGTATTTGGAGCCCTCGGATTCATTGGAAAAGATTCTGATAGACCTTATTGAAGGGATTCCTGGCAGCCCATGTCTTAAAGAAATACAAAAGATTGTAGTCAAAATTACAGCTCACACATTACGAAAAGCTCTATGTTTGTAAAATAAGTGTGATCTGTTTTTTGTTTTTTTGATCAACTGATGCCATTTCTGACCTTAGATATCTGGTTGAGACCCGGAAGGAGATGTCTATAAAGCATAAATCAAATAATAATAATAATAATAATAATAATAATAATAATAATAATCTTTGTCAAAGTTTATTCTTTCTTTTCTTTCCTATGAGACATGTGTGATGCACACTTGGGCGATGATGTTTGTTTTCGATTCATGTTTTACTTGTCGGAAGTATTCCAGCAGTCGGCTGTCATTACTTTCTGCGATAGAGTGGTTGTCAAGCAAAACTATAGGACCATGTCTGTCATGATATTCAGGCCAAACCCAAGAGATGGATTCACACCTTTCCCATGTGTATTTGTGCGTCTGTGAATACATGGAACTCGACTGGAATTAAAACCCGGTTGTCCGGTTTCTCATTTCGAGCCGTTACCCATCCTTAACGCAGCACATCTCAGCTTACACCACCTGGTATTCACAAGTGGTCACCCATCTAGATCCTGACCAGGTTCAACGTTGCTTATCTTCGGTGATCGGAGAAGAATTGCTGTTTCAATGTGCTATTATTAACATTATTGATATTATTATTAGCATGGTGTTTGGAAAAGGCTCTGATAGGCTCAATAAAATGATCCCTGGCAATATATGCTTCAAGGAAATATAAAATAATATTCTTACAAGTACAGATCACACCATACTAAAGGATTTTCAAGCATATATTTTTATCAGAATTGTTTTTTCGAGTCGACTGCATGCGAGGGTTGGGTTAGAGCATAATTATCAGGCGTTTTTTTAAATAATATATATTTTGAAAAAAGACATATAAAAATACAACAATAACATTTTAAAATTAGTATTGATTATCGATACGGATTTTTATAATCTCAAAATAAAATAATATTTTTAGTAAAAAAAGTAAACAAAACAAATTTTCATTAACAAATAACTCGCCTATAAAAACGCCTAATAATTATGCACCAACCCAATACATACACAAACGGCTGCAGTTTGGATAATAGAGTCATTGTAAAATCCTTTTATTAGTTGTGTAGTGTGTGCTTTGCCAGAGCTTGGATCTTTAAAGATCTTCAAAAAACTATCAAAGTACAAAGACCTTGAAATCGAAATCTCAAAAATATGGCCGATGAGGCAATAAGTAATTCCAGATGTAGTTGGAGATTGATTAGAAAAGGATCCGACAGATTCACTGAAGGGCTTCCTGGTAGCGCAATCCTTAAAGAAATACAAAAAATTGTACTCACAAGTAGAACTCATACCATACTAAAGGCTTTAATCTTTTATTTTCTTAAAAGATACTGAGTGGATAATGTCAGGTTGCCATTTCTGACCTTAGGTTTCTGGTTGGGCCCCGGAAAGAAAATGAGTATAAACCAGAAATGAAAAGAATAATAATAATAATAATAATAATAATAATAATAATAATAATAATAATAATATAAAACTTAGAATGGACGCAGGTGAATACATTTCGTAAAGTCCCCATATTGTATTCTCTGCACAGCACTGATGTCTGGCAGAACGAACAATCTGCATTGTATGTTATCTCCAAACCCGATCGATTATTCTAACCATGCTGTTTACCTATCTTATAGACTGCAATAAACATGAATTTTTTTTCTAGGGATACTAAGAACTTCAAACCATTATATACATATATATATATATATATATATATATATATATATATATATATATATATATATATATATATATATATATATATATATATATTGGAAGGTTGCCTGAAATTTTCCATTTATCCAAATTGGTTTCAATACGTGACCAATACTTCAGGAGACAACTACTAAGTCTTCCTAGACTTTCTTTCGTTGCTTTCCGTGCATGAAATTTATTTTTTACTCTTTGCCGGTAACCCAGACGTTCTACATTAGATTAGCAATAATAGAGACGCAACATTGAGTGCCGAAAGCTGTTCTGGTTGCATAGAACTTTTGAAATATACCGGTTTGCTATATATGTCGATCGATTGGGCCAGCGCCGCGCTGCTAGGCGGGGTGCCACCGTTCGGGTTTCTAGAACTGATTTGTCCAACTACCTCAGCGCCATTTCGCAACGCACGTTTTATGGCCAAAAAATGTTATCTTCCATAAACATCAGACACTAGTTCTGTGAGCGACATCCGCTCACAGAACTAGTGTAAAAATAAGTAAAAATTTGCATCAACTGAGTGAAATTGGCAGGAGTTAAATAATAAAAAAAATAATATATGTTGTGGTACGAAAAGGTAAATTTTTTATCACGGCATATGACATTTTTTGCTGTAATTTATGAGGAGGGTTTTGACATAATTCATTCTTTTTTTCCGGTTAGTATCTCATCACGTTCAACTTAATTTTTCTTTCTTTGTTTAACATCAGGTGAAATTTGCCCTCCGGTTATAACGGGAGTGGATGATATCGGATAATCCGGAGGGGTTTTCGAAATGAAGTCATCATATTTTTTTTTATCTGAAGCTGTCAGAAAACCAAAGATCAGAACACCGTAACTTCAGATTAACGAAAGAACAAGATTGTTTTAACGCGGGCGCGAATACACACGCATAAATATATATATATATATATATATATATATATATATATATATATATACATATATATATATATATATATATATATATATATATATATATATATATACATATATATATATACATATATATATATACATATATATATATACATATATATATATACATATATATATATATATTAAGACATTTTTATGTTTATACATTCTTTTTATAGATACATATATTTAAGTAAATACTCTGTTTATAGTAAACAGTATTAAACAACATTTAGCGGCCTGAATGTCCGATAAATTTGCACAGAAAATATTAGGTTGGTGCAAAAATAATGACGCAATAATGTCGTTTTTTGACGTAATTTAACGTCAAAAAACGACATTATTACGTCATTATTTTTGCACCAACCTAATATTGAGGCCGGTATATGTTGTTTAATACTGTTTATTACAAACAGAGCAGTTACTTAAATAATTGTATCTATAAAAAGAATGTTAAACCTAAAAATGTCTTAAAATATATATATATATATATATATATATATATATATATATATATATATATATATATATATATATATATATATATAATGTATGTATATATATACATATATATATATATATATATATGTATATAATGTATGTATATATATATGTATGTAATATATGTATGTAATGTATGTATATATATATATATATCATAATATCAAAACCAAATACGAAACAAATATATATATATATATATATATATATATATATATATATATATATGTATGTATGTATGTATATGTGTGTGTGTAGTAAAAGCAAAACCAGTCAATAAACTTATGCCGAAGCTTTATTGCACTTTACTCTGCTGACGGATATTAGAGGGTGCTTTTTACATTTTTATACCCTCCTAGGGTCTTAAGAGGAAGTAACTGATGATTTATTAGTACATTCTTCCCTACGTATTTTATTCATAAGGGAAAAACTCTCAGGTGTACAGGCTTTTTACAGATTCTCTGTGAACGCCTAAGTAGTTCTTGTATTGGACTATTCGGGCGGGAAGATCTCTCATTTTGAGCTCGGGAATGGAAGTATCTCGTTCTTCTTGATGGACGTCGCCGCTCTGACTCTTAATGTGGATCTTCTGAATCTATTTCTGGATGTACACGATCCTGGGGCACTGATTGCTCATAAATATAGTCTGTAGGTGTCAGGGTCTCGGATGTTAATTCCTCTGAAATATCTAATGGATGCGCAACGGAAGCTGTGTCATCATCCTGGGGTAATGTGTCGAAAGTGACTCCGGCACGGTGATCTCCAGATTGGTTTTCAGTGTCGAAGAGATCAGATTTCCTCACTAAGGTGGTTTTAGGTTCAGGTACATCTCCAGCAGGAGCCAGATCTCTAAGAGAGACGGTAATTAACCTTCCATCGGGGTGTCGCACGAGTGCTTATTGTGGGTTTGTTTCTATTAGTGCCACCTCGTTTACCGGGGGGGTGTCATGTTTGGTATAGCGAATCATGCGTCTCAGTAGAACCGTAGCTGGTTGAGGGAGCCAAGTGGGAAGCGAAGTCACAGCCGAACCCCGTCGTTAGAAGGGTAGAAATCTTTCATGTGGGGTGCCATTGGTGGCCGTACATAATAGCGATCTGATGGCATACAGGGCTACTGGAAGGAGATTTTCCCAATTATTTATTGAGCATTTGTGTGTTGAAGCAGCCAATTTTCCAAATTAAGCCGTTATCTCTCTCGCACTGACTGTTAACCCTGAGGGTTGTACGGGGTTGTCAGACTTACCGCCACTCTGCGTTCTTGTAAAAATTGCCGAAGCTGCTCGGGCATGAAGGAAGCTACCCGGTCTGAATATATGTATGCCGGTACTCCAAAGACGATAAATAGAGAAGAAAGACATTGTATAATTGTTGTTGCAGTCATATATGGACAGGAAAACCGTGAATATTCGTCTACAATAGTTAGCATGTATCCGTTTCGTGTTTTGGATGGTAACGGGCCTTTAAGTCCAGATTGAACCCTTCAAATGCCTGCGTCACTTTTATAGGTAAGTCTGTAAAATTTCGGTTTTATCCTAGCAGACGTTCGGCAAGAATTTCTTAACGTCCTCCACTGAATAAGGCAAATTTCTACTGCTTACCATGTGAATCATCCGTTTTATTCACGGGTGGCACAGCTCCTCGTGTAGTGTCTGGGGTTCTTTTGTACTTGGATTTATACTGCATATTCTTGACAGGGCGCCTGCTGTCAGATTCTCCTTGACGTGCCGGTAAGTAATATCGAACGAAAAACAAGATAGTCCAATTCTCCACCTTGCTATTTTTTCATTTTTTTATTTTACTGGTAGCCTTTAAGTTGAAAATGAAAGAAACAGATTTTTGGTCTGTAACTAATCTGGAGTGACGACCGATTAAATAGTGTCTCCATTTTCTTAACCCCTCAACTATGGCGTAGGCTTCTTTTTCAATCGCCGTATGCCGTCGTTCAGATTGAAAGAGAGCCCTTAAAAAGAAGGCTACAGGGCGGTCAGTTTGACTTAATAAAGCGGCGATTACGCAGTCTGATGCATCAGTTTCAACCACCAGTGGAACAAAAGGATCTATAGTTGCGATTACGGAATTTTGCAATGTCTTGCTTGAGTTTTTCGAATGCTTCTATTGCTGAGCGAGATAAGGGAAAAGATCTTACTTATATTAATGGACGCATCTTTGAGAAAGAGGCGATCCATTGTGAATAGTGGGCGAACATGCTCATAGTTCGTTGCAGCGCACGTATGTTATCTGGGACTGGCAATCCGAGCAATGGTTTTAATCGCTCTGGTTTGCTTACAGCGTCCATGAACCGTCGAAGGTTTTCGTCTTGGTCCTTCTGATTGTGGCCACATATAGTTATATTATCTATATAAGCAAAAGTACTTTCCAGTTTTTCATCCATTATGATTTTGTCGATTATTCTTTGAAAACTGGCTACTCTATTAGTTACCGCAAAAGGTATTCTCCGGAACTGGTAAAGCCGGCCAACTTCTTCAAATGCAGTGTAGGGTCTGTCTTTTGGCTTAATGGTTAGCTGATGTTAACCGCTTTTCAAATCTAACGTGCTGAACATACTATATTTATTTTTTCACATAGAATCTCGTTTATGCGTGGTAACGGAAAAGCGACCGGAAGAGTGAACCGGTTAATTGTCTGAAAGTAATCGATAACTAACTTTTTTTGTTTTTCTGTTTGTTATTAATGTTTGGTCTCTCCATGGTGACGTATCTGGCACAATTATTCCTTTTTGAAGCATTCTTTTTTTTATTTCGGACTTATAAATTGTTTGTCTTCATGCGAATAACACCGGCTCTTAATAGCTATTGGCTTAGATTCCTTTGTCAGGTTTTCAAAAAGTGATGGGTACGGAACATTAGCTGCAGTTAGTCCGCAAATATTTAATACAGGTTTATTTCCGCCGATCGGGGTTTCTATGCTAGAGTTTTGCTGAAAAAAATCATAGCCCAGTATTACCTCACCCCAAAGGTCTTTCATTATCGATAACTTAACAGCTTTATATGAGATGCTGTTATAATGTAGGTCGGCCAAACAATATCCACTTACCTGTGATGACAAAGCTGCGTTCGCCGTAGTTACTCTCTTGGGGGAGGAAACATAATGCCATTTGTGAATTTTTACTAGACTGTCTCTAGTATATCTTTCCGAACTGCCAGTGTCTAATAATGCGTTTGTGAGGACTCCGTTAATTTTAACTTTTATAATAGTTTTTGAAAGACAGTCAGGGAACACGGCCAATGTAGGAGAAAATGATAACGAACTGACAGGACGGTTAGCTTTGTAAGAGATATTTTTAAACGAACGTCATATCTTGGAAAAATATCCTATTTTTCCACAGTTGTGGCAACAAGCTCTGCTGGCAGGACATGAAAATCGTGAGTGTAGATTTAGTTCAGTATTTGGGATTTTTCGATTGTCGCGAGATCTCACGCCAATACGTGATTTCATGTTCCTTTTATGGAATATGTATACTATAAATGTTTTGAAAATTTATATTTTTTGTTATCAATTTTATATTTCTTTCTTAGTATGATTTATTTTGTTGTTGTGGTTGTTTTCATTTTTTTTACTGTTAAACCTTATGTTATTTATAGGCATTTGCTAGAATTGATGCAGTATGGTATTTTTGGTTGTTTGGCGATATGAATTTCAGTTAACGTATTTATGAAGCTTTTATTTTGGAGAAGAGGTTAGTAAGTAATTTCGCAGTCGATAATTATACCAGTGATATAAAAACCCAGTGAACATCCAATATTTGTGGCTTTGTGCTAAACTAGGTAAGGATCGGTTATCACCTATATCAATGAATAATTTATATGTGTAGGTATTTAATAGTAGATGTTTTAAATTTTATTTACTAATCATTTCTTTCTTATTTTTTCTCTTCTTCTGTTCAGTGGGTGTAGGTAGATTCACCTAGCTTTTTCTCGCTTCACACGCCTCCCCGGTTTTTTCTAACAGGAGAAAAGGTTTTCCTCTTGTTTCTTGTTTAGAAATGGATTTCCGGTTCATTCTAAATTCTTTTTCAACGTTATAACACTTCCGCCTAATTTCTGAAATTTTATTTACTATTTTTTTATTTTTTTTATTCAGTAGTTCTTAAATATTGTCCTGTTTATGCGCCTCCTCTGTCTTTGAAACAGGAGAAGAGGTTTATCACTTGTTTCTTGCTTTGGACTTGGTTTCTGGTTCAGTCTATAGTTTTCTCATTCTCTTTCACTCACAGTAGACCCTGGCCTCTTAGTGGATTTATCAGTTTGCTTATAGTGAATTGGTTAGAAAAATAATTAATAATCAAGTTTATTTCTACATAAGATCAAAAGGATAGAAATCTCGAGAGTTAATTAGCTTATTAATCACGACACTACAGGCACTCAGCGCGCCCGAGAACACATCTACAGAGCCGTGTATAGGGGGACGTAGGGGCTATGGTATAAGAGTTTAGTATGTTGATAACTGGAAAACTGCCCTTACCACCGACGGCGACTGTCTGGTGGTGTTGTTTGCAGAGTGGTGGTGAATTTTGGTGAGCCAGCTTCCTGGGGCATACATTGTCCATTCGTAGAGTCTATTTGGGTAGCGTTGTTGCAACGACGGCTTCTCGCTGTTTGGGCGTGTGTAATGGTGGTGCTGCCTCGTCTGTTTGTGTTTGAGGTGTGGCGGAACGTAAGGCTAGATATTGGGTGGAGTGACGTGGCGGGTGTGGTGGTTGATGTGTGGGAGCTGGGTTTTATGAAAAGTGCTCGTGGGTGGTGACTTGATGTGGTGGTGTTTCTCAACCCCAGCCGACTGTCGGGTGGAATATCCGAAATAATAAAACGATGAGGGTACGCTAATAAATATTCATGAGTTAATATGGCGCATGTCTGAGAGGCGCATCATGATCCGCGAAGTAAATTTCAGTGGTAAATTATGTTCTATGATTGGGGCTTATTAGCTGGAAATATATAATCTTTTTATAGCCCGTGGAGTTTGGGCGAAAATACTTTACATATTAAAAGTTTCTTATCGGGTTCTCTTCATTGAGCTTATTTTTAAATCCCGATTTCGTTTTTTTTTTTAACAGTGGGAGTTCAACCACATTTTGTATCGAAGAAAATGGCGACTTATCTCATCAAATCAAGCGACATCGTGTTGCGTGATACATTAGAAAAGAAATAAAGCGCGCACGTGACTCTTGTTTATATATGGAAATGTCATGCAAATTTTTGGTTGCACCTCAACCAATCATTTTCTTCTCAACCTAGAGATAAACAGGTGTGCCTGTGGCCAGTGAATTGGCTCCGAATCGTTACCCAGGTTGAAGAAGAATTTCGTGAGACGAGCAGCTATCACCTCAAAATCTTACAATAAAAATTTCTTTTTAATTTTAGATAAACTTTATATATTGTATATTGTATGAAAAACTTTATTTCGTAACTTGCTTTTATACACAGAAGTAACGTAGAGAAAATAACGTTATGATTTCAAATTTCGAATTCTATAAAAGTAATACACACACACACACACACACACACACACACATATATATATATATATATATATATATATATATATATATTTGTTTTAATAAAAGCAGATCACTTTAAGGTTCCATGTAATAAGTCATTTCACCACAACCCTTTTAAAGGGCTCTGGATCATCAGACTTTACTTCCAAATTTTTCATTGGTCATTTTTCATTTCAACTTTTGGAAGTAAAGTCTGATGATCCAGAGCCCTTTAAAAGGGTTGTGGTGAAATGACTTATTACATGGAACCTTAAAGTGATCTGTTTTTATTCTTACATATTTGCTCTAAATTTACATTGAGCTCTCTGGATATCATCCTCCTTGGGTCTACCCATACGGATTACCTAGTTTTGCATAAACTATATATATATATATATATATATATATATATATATATATATATATATATATATATCTATAATTATTTATTTAAAAATATGATTCCAATACGCTACATAAGAGGTCTCATGTTTCAAAACAAGAGTCGAAAACTTCAATATAATTATTTGAATTAAATTGAATTAAAGTAAGCTCTGTTCCATCTTCAAGCGAAATTTTTTTTTGGAATAACTTATTTCTGAAATTTACGTGTTTTAATAGCATATTCATAATTGAAATCAAAATTTCCATGGTAACAGCCAGGGTGAATTGTTTAAATAGGTAGGGGTGTTGGGTGTTAATAATTTGTATCAGTATAGAGTTACTTTCATATTAGGACACCGAAAGTAAAATGGAAAATTATAAACAGGACTAGAACTTGTAAAACTTGAGATGACCCATGCCATTTGTGCCTCCACGAGAAACTGCACATTATTAAGTTTCTAAATAATAAAAATCTATTAAATAATAGACATGAGTTAACGGTTTTTTGCCGACATCATAAAATTTATGCATTGAATAAAAACAAACATATAATAAAATAACTTTTATAATCCATAGCCCAAATAAATAGTTTAAATACCTGACCAAAAAAGATAACCCTTTATGAAGTCGTCAAAAAACAAATGTTACGGCAGTTTTTATATACAGAAAACCCTTCCATAAAGAATTAAAATAAAAAAATAAATAAATCTTCATAGACACGTAAACCAGACTAGGTGAAAACATCTTCCGTTTTAAATTTAGACGCCCCCACCTTACCCTGACTTGACATCTATGAAAGTAACTCTATACTGATAAAAATTATTAACACCCAACACCCCTACCTATTTAAACAATTCGCCCTGGCTGTTACCATGGAAATTTTGATTTCAATTATGAATATGCTATTAAAACACGTAAATTTCAGAAATAAGTTATTCCCAAAAAAAAAAAAAAAAGAAAATTTCGCTTGATGATGGAACAGAGCTTACTTTAATTCAATTTAATTCAAATAATTATATTGAAGTTTTCGGCTCTTGTTTTAAAACATGAGACCTCTTATGTAGCGTGTTGGAATCATATTTTTAAATAAATAATTATATTTATGCTCTACTTTTGTATCGAGCACTATTTTTAAAAATAATAACAAAAATACTAAAGAACTTTGGATTATTTACCTAACCAGTTCTTTCCTATTTTCTATATATTTTCACACACACACACACACACACACACACACACACACACACACACATATATATATATATATGTATATATATATATATATATATGATTATTAATTCGGGTCCGGAAGCTGAATAAAACTAATTGGAGAAGAGAGTCCACGAGAAAACTACAACCACCGAAAACATCAGAATAAAATTAAGAGAGGAAGTGAGGCCAAAGAAACGCCAGAGTTCTACATACCTTGAACTGCACTACGCTGGCTACGGTCGTATCTTTACACTCAACATCAAACTCTTTTACACAGAAAGAAATATCGATGAGCATCGTAATACTCGGCGATGAGTTCCGCCAACGACGATTAGTTATTTATTTTTTAAAATTTTATTTTGTTTATTTTTTATGAATTAATGACTTTTTAAATTTCATCAGTTAACAGCTTTTCATTGAATTTTTAAACATTCAAATTGTCATCTACATGTATACTAACTCGAGAATATATATATATATATATATATATATATATATATATATATATACATATACATATAGATATATATATATATGTATGTGTGTGTATATATATATATATATATATATATATATATATATATATATATATTAATTGATTTAAAATATGGTTTTATAATATTAATCCTCTGTAAATTGACATTGAGCACTATTTTGTAAAAATAAAAATATCTATAAGAACACCGGATTATATATCTTACTGTTCTTTCATTATATATATATATGCGATAAAGATATATGATTTTTATATAAATGTTTATATATAAAGAACAGTTTTGAAAGAAAATATATATGACAAAGTAGAAAAACATTTCCATCCGTTAGAACTTCATCGGAATGGGTTTGTTTACGTTATTGTGAATACGCATGCGCACAAACGAATTTCAAAATTTAGAAATAATTTTTTTGCAATGTAGCCAAATTCATCTATATCCTTTTTCTTATATATTTTATATATAAAGAAAAAGAGGGAAAAAAAGAAAGAGAGAAAGAGAGAGAGAGAGACACTGAGGGAGAGCTTAATCCATTTAAACCTTTGCGTAAGTCCATATTTGGGTGCGTGTCACATTTACTAATACAAGTTGACGAGAAATTAAAGTCATTTACATAAGGTATATTAAGGAATGAATAATTTATTAGACATCGAGGGACGAATCGATGAACTGCTTGGTGGACACAAAGGTTCATCAGTGATTGTCTGACATATGATGATACTGAATGAATATATATAACCGCGCATTATTGAATATATGTTCACGTGTATGTCTGGAGGAGTCTGTTTACACGCTCGTATCACGTTGCTAAAATGAAGATTGCCTGTTTTTCTTTGCACGATGTTGATTTAGGTTTGCGTGACAATGCAAAATCAGTTTTGGAGTATTACTAACCAATATCTTTCTTACACACGAACTAAATTCAGAAAATCTTAATGTTTCTCTCTTTGTCTCTCTGTCTCTGTCTCTCTCTCTATATATATATAAATAAAAGGCAGGATGTGTGTGTGTGTGTGTGTGTAACGAATGCACGGACGCAATTTTCGATGGATTTGCACCAAAATGTACATGCACATGCTCCAAGTTAGCGAAAAGTCCAAGAACGACATTGCATTTCCCAACTCCCATCGATAGTGGAAATAATCGAATTTTCATGCTTCTACGGCAGTTTTCATGTAGTTTGTGGCCATTTTGTATTGGCCAGAGTGAGAGCCAATAGCTGGCTGCCACGAATAGGCAGGAAGATTCTATTGGCCAGCGTGAGAGCCAACAGCTGACTGACACGAATGTTAACTAGCATGCTAGTATGCAAAAAAAAAAAATCGATAGCTGCATTCGTCACAAGTGGGAAAAAATTAAATCTGCATGGCACTTTACTCCAATTGGCCCATTCTCTTGCTTAAACTCAACGTTGATTCTGATTCCACAGAACTGGGTTAGGTGTGAAAAAGTATTTGTTGTTAACATTCTTTTTTCATTCGGTTTTTCCAGTTAAGAGTCATTTTTTAAAGCTGATCGTTTTGTGTTCATTTTGTTTAGTTCTTTTTTCGTATCAGATTTAATCTTTAGCAGAGAGCTTAGAAAAAATTCGCAGTGTGAGATAGGCAAGAAGTAAGGCATGTAGCAACATCAGCACGGCAAGGGCACTCCTTTAAAGGCAAAGAAGGGCAAAAATATTTTAAGTCGTGATAGCGATTGCTGTATGAGTCGTACGATTTTTGAATCAAGCACGGGCAACGACGGGCCATGCTGCTAGTATATATATATACGTGCGTGTGTTTCCATGATGTGAGCATGTGAATTAACACTACATGGTGACTATAAACTTCAGTCTTCTGTCCGATAGTTAGACTATGATCCGTCTGAATATTGCATTCTAGACAGGAATTGAAGTCACCTTGCACTGGCGATTCCTACGTCAAAACAGTTTATCTACGCAATAAATAAAGATATTTTAAAACAATCTACACACACACACACACACACACACACACACACACACACACACACACACACACACACATGTACACCCTTGATCAAAATATTAAGACCGGAAACAAAAGGGTTAAAAAATATAAAATACTGTTACTTTAATCAAAATATATTTGCGAAACATTTACATTTAATTAGAAAATGTAGTTTATCAACAAGTGAATATTTTAAGCTTTTAATTGACTAATTTAAACAAACATTGGAAAAAGGATTTTTTGGTTGGTCATAAAGATAAGACCATGTGTGAAAAAACAAATTACTTGACAAAAATTTTAGAACTAGTCAGTGTGCTCATAGTTTCAGGCGTGTAGACATCTACGTAGCTCATTTCCAGTAACAAATGGCTAAGGGTAAAATTTTAACAAAGTTCGAACAGGGCAGGATTGTTGAACTTCAAAGATGTCATCTTTCGCAACGAACCATTCCAAATGAAATTGGCCGTAGCAGAATTGTCATTGCAAACTTCCTTAAAAATCCGGATGCGATTGCTTCTAAAATATCAAGCGGTCGCCCCAATAAAATCTCACCATCTCTAGACAGACGCATTAGGCGAGAAGTTAAGAGAGATTCAAGCCTAACATCAAATCAGATAAAAGCGAATGCAGATGTTGAATGCAGCTCTCGAACAATTCGCCGGCATTTAAATAAGAACGGGTTTAAGAACTAGAAACGGCGGCAGAGGCCTCGGCTTCCTCTTCGCCATAAAACTTCCCGTTTACAATTTGCTTCCGATTATCAAACTTGGGATGCGGTGAAATGGAAGAAAGTATTGTTTTCAGACGAGGAAAAAATTTAGTCTTGATGGCCCAGACGGTTTTCAGCATTACTGGCATACAAAAGGTGCCCCAAAAGAAATTTTCTCAACACGTCACAGTGGAAATAGATCAAGTATAATCTGGGGTTTATTTTCGTACAATAGAACTCTTGAGTTACATGAGGTAAAAGGTCGTCAAACAGCTGCTAGTTACATTTACAAGAAAGGGATCGCTAATTACTGAAGGCCCTTATCTATGTCGAGAAAACTGGATTTTCTGCAATGCACAACAACTCGAGATCGAAACCCAATCTAGAATGTTTGGGGGTGGATAGCAGAGGATTTTTATAAACATGGATCGCAATTTCAATCTGTGGATGGTCTTTCTGCTGCGGTTTATGCATCCTGGGAGAGCATCCCAAGCACCCTCATACACAAGTTAATAATGAATATGCCAAAGCGAATTTTCGAAGTAATTCGCAAAAATGGTGGATATACAGAGAATTAAATTGCTGTTGTGACTTATTCTGTATTTGCTATTTTTATGACCAACTAAATAAATCCTTTTCTCGATGTTTGTTTAAATTAATCAATTAAAAGCTTAAAATGTTCATTTGATTGTTGATAAACAACATTTTCTAATTAAATGTAAATGTTTCGCAAATACATTTTGATTAATGTAACAGTATTTCATATCTGATATTAAGATTTTGACCAGGGATATATATATATATATATATATATATATATATATATATATATATATATATATATATATATATATATATATATATATATATATATATATTATTATTATTGATGGAAAAATAATGACGTAACAATGTCGTTTTTTGACGTATTTTTAACGTCAAAAAACGACATTATTACGTCATTATTTTTCCACCAACCTAATATATATACACGTTTGGAGTGCATTTTATCTCAATATTTAGTTTATATTCACGCTTCTATCTATCCTTTTATCTTGCTGTGCTGCGTCTCTAGCATCTTTGTTGGTATAATTTTTATAATTACATTTTTTCTTCTCCCTGACCATTTAATTCACGTCATCCATGACAGACTTTCTTTTTTTTTTCTCTTCATAATTTACATTAACAGTTCTGATGAGAGGGGACGAAACCGGTCGACTGGTGTGTGTGTTTTTGTTTTTATTTTAAATCTATCATGGTCTATAATATAAAATTTCTTGCTTTTTATGCTATAATACGTTTCTGTACTGTTTCAAACATATTTAAATATTTCAAGAAAAGGTACTCCCCTGAGTCAATTAGAAAATTGAATAAAATTTTACAAATGACGTCTAAAATTGAAATATTGAATGTGAAGACAACTTTTTTACATTCTTGTCTTCAGCACCAGGTTTGCCCGCCTTTTATTTCCTTTCGGATAAGGCGGGAAAAGTTGTTGTCTGGTTGGAGTATAGAGAGAGCCTTTATTAAGGATTTTCTCTTACAATTTTCTAACCAGGATTTGGGCCTACAAAGAAGATATTTGTTATGGCGTGAGGCAGGTAATTATTTATCATATTTTGATAGGATCCGCTTTGCCCGTTATGTGGGTCTGATATCTGCGCGCTGTCGTTCTAAGATGGCTAGCAGTTTTCAGAATAAGTTAAACCATCTTATCTCCAAGAGATTTGGCTGTATGGTTGAACTAAATGCTACAAAAACTGTAGTTAATTTATCTTATTCTCCTTCAGAGATTGAGCTTGCTATCTTGGCCCATGGCCTAGACTTTAGAATCCCTTGTACTTCTATTAGTTGGGAGAATATTTTTTCTGAATTTGAAGTATTTTATGCTCAACTCTCGAAGCTTCAACCTGTGTCTTGCGATAAATTCAGCGACTTTCGAGCTAAATTGAATGATTTGGCTCATTCTTATGCTAGTTTTCCTATTTCTTTCTCTGAATCGAAATGGAGAAGTGAACACCATAAGGTTATCAAATCCCTTAAGAATAACCATTCTTTGGTTATTACGAAACCGGATAAGGGATCGGGTGTTGTCCTTATGGACCGTCATGACTACATTAACAAAATGTTAAGTATACTGAATGATCCTTCCAAGTTTCAACGTCTTGGTTCCATTGACACTCATGATTCTACGCTGACTTCTGAAATTCGATTTCAGAAACGTCTTGTCAAATGGGTAAAAAGTGGTGTTCTTCTGAAATGGCGGAGCAATTGAGACCGCTTGGCTCTATTTGTCCCCGTCTTTATGGATTACCTAAGATTCATAAGAAGGGTGTCCCGTTGAGACCCAACTTATCGATGATTGGGTCTTCACAGCATAAAGTCGCAAAGTGGCTTGCTATATTGTTGCAACCAGTGTTGCAGCATTACAGTTCCTTTTGTATTAAAGATTCATTTTCTTTTTCCAAATTCATTCGGAATTGTGATGCTACTGATGGATTTATGTGTTCGTTTGACATCTGTAGCCTCTTCACTTGTGTTCCTTTATCGGAGACTATTGATATTTGCAGCGATATGTTATATCGTAGTCATTTGACTCCTCCGAACATACCTGAAGATGTTTTTATTGAACACGTGGAATTTGGCACTGTGTTTGTCGATTTTAGTTTCGATAATATCATGTATCGTCAGATCGATGGTGTAGCGATGGGTTCCCTTTGGGTCCCGTGTTAGCAAATATTTTTTGTGGGTTTTTATGAGGAAAGCCTTATGTTAAGTTCTGCCCGACCCAAGGTTTACTTTCGGTATGTGGATGACACTTTTTGTGTGTTCAGCCATGAATCGGAAGTGGATCAATTTTTTCCCTACTCAACGGTGTTCATCCTCCCCTTAAATTTACAGTAGATAAAGAGGTCAATGGTTCATTGCCCTTCTTAGATATTCTTGTTCAAAGAACACCTTCCTCTTTTATTACCTCTGTTTATAGGAAGTCTACCTTTATAGGTCTTTATATTCGATGGGATTCCTTTTGTCCTAAACGACAAAAGATCAATTTGACTCATAGGGCGTTAATGATTTGTACTAAGAACACCTTGAAAGATGAAATCAGTTGTTTAACTGAAATCTTTGTGAACAATGGTTATCCGTTGAACATTGTTCAATCGGTTATTCGAGATGAGACTGCTAGGTTCAACAAAATCAAACCTGCTATAGTGGGTTAATGTCCGGTCTATCTTCGATTACCGTAGTTGGGTAGGATTAGTGAATCCTTCGCCAAGCGTATTTCATGTAGTTCACGTGAGTGTTATTTTGCAGCCAACGTTCGTGTTGACTTTCAAACTAAGTCCGTATTTCCATCTATGTGTAATTCTGTTAATTATCATTTGAAATGTAGTTGTGGATGCGATTACGTAGGTAGAACGACACAGCGTTTGGACATTAGAATTAAACAACACGTACCTGCTATAATACTGAATAAAAAAAATTCGTTGGGCGACACCATTCGTAACACGTATGGGTCTTCGATTGCGGATCACTTTATAAAGAATCCCATTTGTGCGATGGATTTCAGTGTGAACTGGTTTTCCGTTTTGGCCAGAGCACACTCATCATTCCATCTTAAGGTGTTGGAGACGTTGTACATCAGGGCCAAGCGACCTGCTCTTTGTAAACAAAGAGATTGTTTGTATAATTTTTACAATTATATTTTTTTACTCCCTGTCCATTTATCTCACGTCATCCATAACAGTTCTGATGAGAGGGGACGAAACCGGTTGACTGGTGTTTGTGTGTTTTTGATTTTATTTTAAATCTATCATGGCCTATAAAATTTCTTGTTTTTTATGCCATAATATATATATATATATATATGTGTGTGTGTGTATTTGAACTTTATATCAATCCTTCATAAGCTTCTGAGCCACAGGTATGATTAATTAATGAACATGTCAATTCGTTTGTGATTCATTTCATCACGATTCATCTATAAGCTTGGAGAGTAATTATAGTCTTATTGTAGAGGCCAATAGTGTTATAAAACCTCGTAGAATTCCAGTGTGCGTGTTTGTATGTATGTACATTTATGCGTGTGTATGTGAGAACCCCTTCCAAAAAGTTGAGTAAATTCTTATTAAAGTTGAAATAGCAAGTCAGAAATCGCCCAGTAAGCGTGCGAAGTATTTTGAACATTTTTTTTTTTTATAACTTTCTAATTTTATACTGTGCATGTTATATTTCTGGAGTTATATCCATAAAAATAGACTTTTCATTCAATAAGAAAGCAGAATTTATATTTAAATATCATTTGCCTCCTGATTGACGATTAGCGTGTTAAGCTCATGAATTTGCATAAAGGCCACTTCAAATTTGAATGAAATGTATGTCTGTCAATATTATGCAAATAGAGATTAAGATCAATTGTTGTTTGTTTGCGGTTTTATTAGGATATATTTTTATCGGATCGTCTATGACAAAAGCCGCTAGGCGCATAGAAATAGCAAAGTCCAATTATTAATAACCAGAAAATTGTCTAAATTTTTAAACATTAGGTCAGCCTATATGACGGTTTCTGTATGGAATACAGTTCGATTCTTGTTGTGGAACGCATATTTCTGTACTTAATTTCGTTTGAACCAAAGAAAATAGTACTGAACTGCTACTGTGCATATATCACAGGTCAGTAAAATCAGAAAGAAGTCACTTGCTTAGTTACCAGTTCATCGCCTATCATACCCAGTCATGCTTCTGTCATCTTCCTGGACGAAATATCTAGATTTGTTTAATTTCTGTTTTTATATAGTTTAGATTCGCTATTTTTCTATTTTCTATTTCATCATAACCTATTTTTCATAAGTTCTTATAATTCTGGGAACATAGCCAAGTGGTTAGAACGTTTTCTTTCTGAAGATGAGAACCATGTTCGAATCTCTCCATAGTCGATTTTTCAGAAAGGTTACTTGAAGAAATCATCGGTCTGAGGGAGACTATCCCAGCATAAAAACTATACTACGGCATCAGTGAAATTGCGTAGTTGTGTTGGCATGGATTTCATAAGTCATCGTGATCGAGGTTTTGAGGCCTGATCAACAGTCTGCCAACACGGCAGACTGTTGATCAGGCCAGATAATACCCCCTCGCCCTGAAACTGTAACTAATTTCCACTCAACTTAGTTGCAGTATAATCCAGGAGTGGTCTCTGTGGGCCCTGAACATGCTTAAATGTTCTTGAGCAGGGGTCTGCAACGGGAATTGGCTAGCCAGCCTAATAGGTCGTTTTGTAAACTAGTAGATCCTCGCAGATGAACGGGCAGCCATTATCATCATTATTTGACGTCAGGCTGTTTACTATTAGTTCATATAGCTATTAAGTGCCCTACCTCCAGTTTGAATTTTAAGCTAACATACTATGTTAGCATAAACTAAGCAATATATTAAGACATGGAAATTGATCACTTGAAAAATAATGAATGCAGAACTCTTTTATAATATCTAATCTCTATATTTGTCAATGAATACATGTCAGTTCCCCCGCAGATTAAATAAGACTTGAAACAACCAAATAAGTTAGGCTTCATTAACATCTTGATGAATCAGACATCAAAACTGAAATGCTAAAGATGCACGTCTCCCTGTTTAACCTTTCTATTTTTTTTTCTTTTCCCTCCATCTTTTTTTTATTATATATGACCGATTCCGTCAGTAACACCTGTATTTGACATCAGCGTTTTCTTTTCGGGGTGAAGCACATGATCACTTTGTTAGAAAGGGGATCTCTTGATGCTATCGTTCCTGGGATGTGAACCCTGAAATGCATACTAAGGTATTATGCACTCTAAGGTCTGCTCAACTTACAGTTTAAAATACCAGGTAGGTTCTGTTGCTTTTGAAAAGATACAAATGTGCTTGAGAAGCTGTCTATAACAGGAAGCCTCTTCAGGTTTTTTGTTTTCCAATCATATTTGATCTTCACAAATGTAAATGCTGTGTGAATAGGAATCTTTTGTCTTCTTAATTTCTTACTGCCTTAGTAATGTTTTCCTTATGTTCTTCACATTCAGTAACCATCTGCGTGTTAGTTGCTTTGTAGCTTTGCTTGGGGTGAAGTGGTTAAAAGAAATTATCTGGTTATGATCATTAGGGACTGGTGATTGCCCACTGAGATGTCAACGATGTACACTAATGAATTTCGTTGGCTTATATAAATCATAATTTAGATCGAGTTTTGTGCTAAATGTCAAGTTGTACAACAGACCCATCTATCTGGAATCCAACCTCATGATATAAACTTTAATAATTTACATCAGCTTATAAGGAGCCTAACGCGTTTTCATAACTGACACAGGAGATTATTTGACGGCAAGTGGAGTAATGGATAGCTGCACGGTGGAGTAATGGATAGCTGCTCGGATTGAGGAATCAGATAGCCGAGTTCGAATTCCAGTCGAATCCATTACATTAACTTACGTGCTAATACCCTTGAGAAAGGTATGACTCCCCTTCGTCTCCCACCCAGCTATGGGTAAATAGCAGGACAAACCGGCTTCTATAGCCTTGGATGGCAACTGGTTTACACCAGAAAGAAATTGCAACATACTGCGGGAAATATCTGCCTCGTCAGTCATGTATCGAAAGATACATGATCGCCTAAGCGTGTATCACGCATGGCTCATAACTGACATACACACATACTGGACACAGGAAAGAAAACGGGTCCTAAAATATTAAAAACGTATTCAAAAACGTAAACAAATTAATTATACATTCTTTTAAATACGAATTATATATTAAATTAACAATGTTCTTTCTGAGGAAATATATTTGATTTTTGAGAAAGTAAAATAACCGAATCAAGGATCAATTTCGATTGGTCTACAAATGCATTTAAAATTGGGTTGTCAAATTTAGCTTCTTACTTGAAAATATTCTATGGATTCCTCGCGTGTTATAAACATGGAAACCTGACCATATTAACATTTCAATGTTAATATGGTCAGGTCGCTTAGAGAAAGAATACATTTGTTTTTGTAAAGATATTTTAAAATCGTCAGGATAAGGATACTTAAACAATACTAAAAAAATGCAAGACAGATCTGGTTCTATAGCCTTCGATGGCAACTGGTCTACTGCAGAAAAAATAGCAACCTATTTCAGGGAAAAATCTGCTTCAGGTATCGAAAGATGCATGATCGTCTAAGCGTCAATCACGTATGGTACACGACTGACTGAAGTAAAAACTTATCCACGCTTTCCTAAGCCCCCCCCCATATTCTATGTTTAATTTCTTTATCTCCTCTACTAAATATCTCATAGTCATTTATAGTAGACTGTTACTGAATGAGTTGTGGGAATGTAGGGATGTAACAGGAGATTGAAGGAAGTGAAATACCCACGTGGGAGAATTTTTCAACAGAAAAGCAGTTCTCGGAAAAAAGGTAAATATGTCTTCCCTAATCGAAAATATGAAAATCAGGTTAGATTCTGCTTGAAGGGTATATGTTCTTTTGTCGAAATTCTCGAGTGCCAGGCCGGGAAAAATAATAACCTCGTTTAAATACAAACAGGAATATCTACCGAAACCTGTTTACCCACTAAATATAAGGTTTATTGTAATAAGAGATAGTGTCAAATCAAAAAATCTATTGTTAAAAATTATATTGTGGGCAAGAAAGAGTGAGGTGGCGGCGATCCACTTACCTAACGAGGTTGTATTAATGTATTGCGTAACGAGACAAACGCCTTAGTAAAGAAAGAAAAATTGCTAAGAGCAAAAATTTGTGGAGAGTCATGATCACCTGAATCTTGAATCGATGCAGCACATGGAAGAACATATGTCGCCAGAGTCGTAGACAAGAGTTGTTACCATTATACTGGTATATGTTTTGAAAGATACATTTTCGTTTTAAATACATTTTATAGTATGTGCTATGCTATTAGTAAAACGATGTCAGACACCTTGACGATACCCAAAACGAGATGGATTGTTTTTTTTTTTTTTAGTATAACAATAGTTCGACTATTTGGAATCTATCGTAGACAAGAATTTATTAGCTGCGCTTTTGGAGCGTTACATTTCAAATGACATAGATGTGTATCGTATAAAATGCTTAAATTTTCCCGGCTTGAAAACCTCTACAAATGTTGGACTTCTCTTTATAGTGTTACAGCTAAGACCAGGCACCAGGTTCGTTCTCTGGGTGCAGCTTCTTCAGGTAAAATGCTTGTAGCTTAGAAATAACTTTTAACCAGACACTTAGTCACAAAATAAAACCATGAATCGATTGTAACATTAAGCAAATTTTATTCGGTGTTAACCTTCTGCTGTAGACGTCCGAAACAGAGATGAAGCGAAGGCGAGGAGGGAAGACTCTTATGGGTGTGTCTTCCGTTTAGCGTCACGACGAGCGTTCTATCGTTCATTTCTGTCTGCTCTCTATGGTTCTGTTACTCCTCAAACCATTGTCTTATAGAGAACAACATACTTTGTCTTGTCATTTTTGTCTAAAAAGAAGTAATTTATCAAGAACGCAAGATCTTGTTCCGATCTTTGCCAGTGACTCTCTTTGTCCGTATCGTCCAACATGTTTCTTGTGAGGTCCACTTCACTGGTTGATAATCATTAAGACAATAACAGTCGGAACGTTTTCTGTAATATCTTTCGGTGTTTCCATTTAACAAAAGATCTGGGCTGACAATAATATCGTTAAAAACTTGTTCATCAATCTTTTCATCAACACGCGAAGATTCTTGCAAAAATCAAATTGTCGGATTTTAGTGATATTTTCAGGACTTATTCGCAAGTGAATGGAAATAGTTTTTAAATATTTTTTTAGAAAGTCTTGGTAAAAATATTTCCCCTGTTATTCCAATTTACTTAATTTTATGCAATTTTGAGAAATTAATAATTCCAGAGACTTCATATTTATATTAAATCAAAGCACGACACTTTGGAGAATTTAAATTATTATGGTACTTTAGTTCAAATAATTATATTGAAGTTTTCGGCTCTTGTTTTGAAACATAAGAACTCTTATGTAGCGATGGAATTATATTTTTAAATAAATAATTATATTTAGGCTCTACATTTGTATCGAGCACTGTTTTTTAAAAATAAAAAAAAATACTAAAGAACTTTGGATTATTTAACTAACGAGTTCTTTCCTATTTTCTATATATTTTCACACACACACACACACACACACACATATATATATATATATATATATATATATATATATATATATGTATATGTAACTTTGTATTCCTCTTTTTTGGAATATAAGAGTGGATACTGAAATGATCTTGGTCTGAACGAGAAACAATACCTCTAAAATGTCTAATATTTAATCATTTTGCTAGATTTTCAGACATAGGCCAAGATTATAATAAGCTCCATCTTATTTGTACATTTCTCTTTATATGTCTACATTTATCAGTTTCTTACTCAGACACGTTCTTCGTTTCTCTCTCACTCTTTTTGCTTTGTAATTGATACGAAAACAAATATAGTGAAATCTCATGAAGGTATTTTTATGTTCGCAAACTAACAGAATCTTCCTACATCTTCATTCCTCCACAGGAGGAATCCATTATTAATAACGATTAGAATAATCCTTACCCCTCTTTATCTGGACTTGAATAAGTCGAATTGGAAAATTTCAAAAGACGGCAATCTATTTTAATTTATTATCCCATTGTTCTGTGAAACATTAGAAATTGCATTTGATTTGCCTAAGTTTGTAAACGAGGCAAGCAGTTTGAGCAAATCTCTCAGTACTGGCCGCCATGATGTGTCAGATTTAGTTTAAAGCCTATAAATTTCGATGTCGATTTGGAGTGCATCGTTCATCAAGCTGAAATACTTGAGGCAACACTCCTTGATGTTTGAAAAATATCAACTAAAGATTATACACACATACACACACGCACACACACACACACATATATATATATATATAATATATATAGAGATAGATAGATAGATATGCCTGTTTGGAAACGAGGCAAGCAGTTCGAGCAAATCTCTCAGTGTTGGGTGCCATTTTGTGTCGGATTTATTTAACGCCCATAAATTTCAGTGTACCTCAAGTACCTCGTTCATCAAGCTGGAATACTTCTGTCACCATACCTTGTGCTAACCAAGAGATTCTGTATATATATATATATATATATATATATATATATATATATATATATATATATATATATAGATATATATAAATTGTATTAAGAAACAGACAACTTTAAATGTTCGTGGTGATTCTCATTTATTTCCTTAGAATCAAAATTCGATTCTAATTCCTCAGATCAACATTTTCATACAAATGAATGGGTGACAAATATTCAAGATATAAGAATTCAGTGTTATTTTTAATTCATGCACACATGTGATTGAGGAGGCAGGTTTTAGTTGCAGGAGGAATTGATGGCATTGGGGGGGGGTCGAAGGAGTTATATATCACTGGAAAGGGAAAAGGTTATTGAGGGAGGGGAAGATTAAAGATAAGCAAACAAAATTAGGAAAAGAAAGCGAGATAAAGAAGGAAAGAGACAGTTGCATTACAAGCATCTTAATAAAGGGACATTATATATATATATATATATATATATATATATATATACATATTCTATATATATATACATATGATATATATAAGCACAATCAAAAATACAAACATACAATTACACACACACACATATATATATATGAATTGAAAACAAATATTTCAACAGAATTTTCAAATAAGGAAAATATAAAACTTTTATAAATTTAACATGTTTATCTTTTATCTTAGTTTCATCAGACATTTTGGGGATATGAGTTTTGGAAGAGAATATTTTGATATTTTGAATTCTGTGCTGAGTGTTTTCATTGGTCAATTTGATCTCACGTGTCTATGTCATATGACGTTGTTCTGTGTTTTTGTACCCGAATTCTAAACGGAATTTCTTAGTCTGTCGAGTGGTGTCGTGCTTAATTGTGCTTAATTCATGAAGACGATAATGTGAAGCATGTGTTTTGTATCAAATTTTTAGTCGTTTTTGTGGGTGATACTAATTTCAATGCGTGTGTTGACTTTAGATGAATATACATAGATATACATTTTGCAATAAATATTCTTGTTAAAGGAAAGATTGTGTATCTATTATTATTATTATTATTATTATTATTATATAATTTTAGGGTGTATGTGAAAATATTTGGTGTGTTGAAGAATGTGTTAACGTGTTTTTCAGGTGTGAGCATAACGAATCCATGATAGTGAATGTGTTAAAATCTTGGGTTACATAGTTCGTATCTGGATCTTACATTCATTAAGTATGAACTTTGGTGATATGCAAAAGTATGTTTGTTGTGTATTTATGGATGGTATGGTATTAATTAATATTCCTTCTTTGTTCCTGAATCAATTTCGTCCCAATCATATCATTACAGCAAGGGGTTACAGGTTGTGGACGAATTAGCAACAGACGCATTAGTAACAAGGAGAAAAAGAAAAAAGCATTCAGGAGGACACTAGATAGAGATTTGCATGGAATTAAAATTCTTGCAGATTAAAGATTTAAGCATAAGAGCCGAAAGCGATATATCCGATTAAAGAAACTGTTAACGTAGAAGTTACGGCTTCATCTCGCTAGCTCAACTGTAAATTGATGAGATCTCGCCGCCAGTTGGGCTCAAATTCATACAATCTAGGAGCATATCAAAGAGCTTATCCAAACAGTTACCTTGAAAGTATTTATAAGAAAGGCACAGTAAGGCAATCCTACAGCGGTAGGCAAGTAACTGAAGTCGAGCCGCCAGATCAGGGCCATATTGCTGATTCATCTTTGGATACCATCGGCTAACCGAAACTTTCTTTTTTTTCTATTAAAAATACAAACAGTGGCTACTGATTAGTTGGCATAGGTGTATAATATTGATGGCCGATACAGAAAGAATTAGATAAGGTGATTTCTTAGGGTGTTGAGGAGGTATTAGACGGGTATATTGGTGTATAATGACTGGACGGATGCATGTATTTTCATGATTTTGTCTCTTATTTATTGAAATAAATCATCAGGTTGTCTAATGTTTGATGGATTAATGGCGACTAAGAGCAGGGTTAAGAGATTTGCAATTGCTTTTAGCAAATTTGTTGGGGGTTCTGTTGATGCTAAATAGGTTGGTTCTCATGAATATATTTGGCTTGGGAAGACCTTAGGGTGCGGGATATAAAGGGCGTTCGTCTATTCGTTTTCTAAATTTCTTTTCACATGTTTTAACATTTTCCTGATTTGTTGAGTCTTTGAGTATCTGAATTTGCAACAACATTCTTTACTTTACTCTTAAGTGCTCTCATCTTTAAGGACAGATTCGAATTTTTCGATATCGTTGTCAATGTCCATGATTACTACGCTGATATCTAAACTGGGGACGGGGTTATTTTTACGTTTCTATTCTTAGATAGTTTTTCTGGTATTCGTAGCCATCTTTTGGTTAGTGACATTTCTTTCTTATTCGCAAGGGTCGAAGTCATGATTCCTTGTATGAAACATTTGTGTGGTCAAATCTGTGGAATTTATTTGTTTCTTTGTTTCTAAGGAATGTTTTAACATTCCTTAGAAACAAAGAAAAGTGTGCTGGATTGTCATGTGATATATCCTCTTAAAAATAGCAGTGAATGTTGGACAATATCTCCAAAACTAGAGGCAGCAGAAATGTAATTATACATAAGGGTATTGAAATTCCATGGATGGAACGAACGAGTAAGGAACCAGGACACACACGCACAAATACACACACACACACACACACATACACACACACACACACACACACACATATATATATATATATATATATATATATATATGTGTGTGTGAGTGTGCGTGAGGAAGCACAATGGATAGAGGCTCGGATTGAGGAATCGGAGAGCCGAGTTCGAATTCCCGTCGAATTCATTACATTCACTTGCTTGCTAATACTCGTCTTCTTCCTCCAGCTATAGGTAAATAGCAAGGCACACTGGGTTCTATAGCCTTGGATGAAATTGGTTTAGGAGAAGGATAACTCTGAATTCAAATCCTGCGTAGTGCACCACGTCTATTTATTCGGCCCTTCAAAATGTGTGGTTGGTTCTGCACAATAATCAAATCGTAATTTTTGGTGTCTGGGCTGTCGGTTCGTAGGAACTGAGCTGCTTGACCCTCATACGTCGAATACGACAGGAGAGTGCATCACATATATAATGTTACGGCAGTTTTTTTTTGTATATATACACAAAACCCTTTCAGAAAAAATAAAATAAAAAAAATAAATAAATCTCCATAGACACGTAAACCAGACTAGACGAAAATCATCTTCCGTTTTAAATTTGGACACCCCAAACTTACCCTGACTTGACACCTATGAATGTAACTCTATACTGATACAAATTATTAACACCCTGCGCCCCCACTTTATATGAACAATCGCGCTGGCCGTTACCATGGAAATTTTGATTTCAATAATGAATCTGCTATTAAAACACGTAAATTTCAGAAATAAGTTATTGCAAAAAAAAGTTCGCTTGAAGATGGAACAGAGCTTACTTTAATTCAATTTAATTCAAATAATTATATTGAAGTTTTCGGCTCTTGTTTTGAAACATGAGAACTCTTATGTACCGTGTTGGAATCATATTTTTAAATAAATAATTATATATATATATATATATATATATATATATATATATATATATATATATAATCAAGATTGATTAAAGTACAAATTAATTTTTTCTTGTATATTATTAAGTTGTTGAATATACAGATGAAAATTGCGGACAAACTGTCTATTTTTGATCGCGTACTTTCGATAGTCAGGGTCTTAGTCAGCAACTCAAATGAACGGGACGAATATGCAACATAGAAATCTTCAAGAAAGTGACAACAGAAATAACGGTTCTATTCAGAATCAGGAAAAAAACACCAGAAATTACTTGCACACATGATAATGAACGAGTCCTTGGTAAACCTGACCCTCACGGGGCATATTGAGGAATATAATGGATGGCAGCGAGTCACTTACCTGATCAGCCGGTGTGCAGGGATAGCGAAAATGGAGGATGCTAAGAGCCACACGAGATAGGAAGGTGTGGATAACCATGATCGCCTATGTCCTGAAGAGACACGGCACCTAGAAGCACTATAATCATAACTAAAAACCGCAGGGACTTTTGATCCCACCCCCACATTTTCCAATTCAGTTGTTTTGGTTGATCCTCAGTGGCTGTCATTAACTCCACACAACTGTATCGGAAGGCGAGGCCCCTTTGAATGAACTTGTAGGTTTTTAGATGTATGATCCCTTAACTTGTATCTTTGAGGCCATTTGATATCAATAGCCTTTTGGAAAAAAATTCAGAATTACTGTAATAAATAATTAAAACAACTACGGATAGAACAACATCAGGTTTGAGACACAATACACCTTTAATATACGATGCCCGATTAAAAAGAATTATCAGGGCGAGTGTTATAAATAGAAAACTACAGCATATGTCAATTCCTCATTTATTCTCCTTCGAAGAAGTCTCCTTCTGAAGTCATACACTTTATCCAGCGTCCTTTCCATTGATGAGAGCATTTCTGCAACGCCTTTTTTGGAATAGTAGCTGCCTTGTCACATTCTTTTGGATTTATTCGACGTCTTGAAATATTCTTCATTTCAAGTGAGAAATGATTTTTGGAAAGTGGAAGTCACAAGGAGCGGGATTTTGGGAATATGACGGTTGTTGGATCTAAGGAATGCTTCGCTTCGCCAAAAACAACTGCAGAAGCCATGGTCATTATGAAACCTCTGTGGTGTGACAAGTCGACCGTACTCTACGCAGTTTCCTTCAAATCATTACTGTAAACAATGGAAATGAGAGAGAATGTTAAAACTTAGTGTGTATGCGCAAAAAGATTTCATAGTCAATCGGGGCCAAACGGCCTCACTCTGCCTACTTTAGCTTTGTTAACTTATCAACAGTCCTGATATTTTTTGGATTATACCTCATACGTCTATTTTGCCTATGCATAAATATTGCCACGTCCCAAACCGTAAAGTCTTTTATAAATTTGCTTTGGAGACACCCTGTACTTTAGGATTGAATAGTTTTCTTTAAGGAATTTATTTGAATAAATTTTGTCAAGAGCCAGTGGAATCATTCACAATAGTCAAATAAAACACGTTTTTTTTTTTTTTTTATATCCGACATCCTATTAATTCCTGGCTTCCGGGAAATGAAGTAACATTTTTTTCAATAAGTTTCTTTCAATTAACTAAACATAGGGGGCTTTTTTTTAAAAATCTTGACGTAAACGAATTTCCGCCCTCAACAAACAAAATTTCCGTGAGCCGGAATGTCAAATTGAAATCTATGAATATAATACAATATAAACTGAGAAGAGAAGACAAAGCAAAGAGACTTAATTGAAATCGCGGTTGCGCTCTTTGAAAAGAGAGAATGGATTTAGAAACTGCTGAATTTTATTCGCTTTTCTAAAATTTCCTGCTATAACATTTCTCCTTGAAGTTAGGCGAGCTTATCTTGCTTGACAGGCTGTCGCTTTGTTGTCTCAATATTGAATGCCGCGAATAAAGACGAAATTAAAGCTTTTGAAGCAAAGATAGACATTTAATGTTCATTTAGAATAGAATTTATATATACAAGTGGATGGTGAAAGGCTGGTGGGGGGGGGTACTCCCTTGCAAAAACCTAACGAAGTAACCAAGCATCATAACTTTTGTAGAAGGTCTTCTTAGTTGAGTCCTGACATTTTTCAGTATCTACCCACCAATACAAACACTAACAAACGCAAGAAAATTAGGAAAAGCAGAAATAACCACTATATACAGGCGTACACACACACACATTCACATATGCACAGAAAAATGAAGAAAACCTAACCTGAATAAAAAATATTTTTAATCTTAATAGAAATGTAACGATCTTCTTGGGATCATCAGTTTTCTAGTAGGCATCTACGCAGACAACACTACGATTTGGTCCTGTCTCAATAGTAAATCTGGCATTCTTGACAAAGTTTATCTGGCCGTTGATTTCGAAAAGTACCTCCAATCTGTGATTGACTGGGGCAGGAAAAGGCTTGTGAATTTCAATGCCTCCAAAACGAAACTACACGCACTTACCTGCCATGGAGAAACTTCCATGTCTCCTATCAACATGGCTGATGCTCAACTTCATCAGAGCGTTTTACTGCACCTTCTTGGTCTCAGGTTTTCCACTGACCTAACTACAATTGAATCAATAGCGACATCTGCTGCAAGGAATGTTGGTTCTCTGTGTTGTGCTAGAAGGGTTTTCTCGTCTGAGGCCATCCTTCAAAGGATTATGGCAGAATTCTTTAACTTAAACAAAGAAGAGATGGAAGATATTCCGAAGTCATCTGGAGGTCGTAGTTGAAGCCAATAGCGAATTTAGTGAATGAATTTAGTTTTTAGTATTTCAAGATATTTTCGTGTAATTTTGGCAAAATGAGATATCAGTGTTATTTTCATTTTTGCGTAATTTATACGTACCCCGTATATTGCTTAAATATTGTATCTATTAAAATAACGAATAAAAAATATATATTAAATAATTATCGGACATAATACATTTCATTACACACACAGACGCATATATATATATATATATATATATATATATATATATATATATATATATATATATATATATATATATATACATTTCACCATGAATGATTTATTGGATACACTACATGTTCCTCATTTCTAAACAGTGTAAATAACGCCTACCTAAATTTCTTAATAAATATCGATGTGGATTGAACAAGTGTCCTATATATATATATATATATATATATATATATATATATATATATATATATATATATATATATAACCTTTATCATAGGTGTGCTTTAAACCGCTAAATCGTGAAAAACTTCAAAGCAAAGAATCACTCAATTTTCCTTTTTAACAAATACAAAACTCTCGTTAGGGACATCTAAAACCCATACATACTAACATTCGTATCCAAATGAGACCAATTTCATATGTAACCAAGAGTAAATAAAATCCATTTATATATATATATATGTGTGTTTGTGTGTGTGTGTTTGTGTGTGTGTATTTAAATCATGGTTATTACTGTGTAGCGAAAAAATCATAATTGAAATCAGTTAATTTATTTTATATATATATATATATATATATATATATATATATATATATATATATATATATATATATATATATTATTTATTCTAGGATATTAAACCAAAAACGTTCAAATCATTCAAATATTTCAACAATACAAATGTGCTTCCTCGAGCAATGGTTTTAATATCCCAGAATAAATAATAATTTGTTTTACTATGTATTGACCCCTCTTTTTAATTAAATGTTACAGACATTGGAATTATACTTCATTTATTCTCATTTTACACACATATATATATATATATATATATATAAATATATATATATATATATATATATATATATATATATATATATATATATATGCTAATTTTTATGTCATTTTTTTTTATAACCAAGATGTTGAAATATGTTAATTTATCTTGAATTTTATTTCATACTTTATAAGTTTTTTTTTTTTTCATTTTATGTATTTATTACAGATATTCGGTTCTAAAGTTTGGTATTCTATTTTAAAGATTTTTTAACATATCCGTAATTAAGGTTTTAGTATTTTTCTGAGCGAAGAGATTCTATTTAGTGTAATAGGAATTTGTTTCTGTGTATATCTATTTATAAATGTGCTCTGAACTTTTATCTTGTAGTTAATACTATTCTGAAAAGGTGATTATTTCAATATTTTAGGTGTTGTCATAAGGCAATATTTTTCATATTATTTTTGGTGTTTTTTTCTTTTTTATTATTGTGATTCCAGATGAGTTTGGCGCCATGTGTGCATTTTCTGTTTTGAAATGATGTTTTGTGTCAATTGATTCTCTGTTTGCTATCAAATGTATTGTTGGTCATTTTTGCTACTACCCCGATTCAGAGTGGAACTGGGACTAACAACAATTAAGATGTGGTTCCACGCTTCTCAAAATCTCAAGTTTCCGATCAGAGGCCTTGTTGACAGATGTAGTTTATGGTGATACCAGTTGCTAACTTACATGGGAGGTCCGCTTGTGTATACTGAGAAAATGTAAGAATCCCCTCCTATCATTCGAAATGCGTTTCTGCTTTAAATAACCTACAAAGGGTTGATAATCAACAAAAAACAACTTAATCAATAAAAACCCCTCCATTCGCCCAAAACATCTTGCATCGTGAGTCGTCTGGTTCTCCATCAATAATTTATTAATTCTTCAGGGTCCAATTATTGACGTCATGATACTGGTACTGCGATGCAAGCAGAAGAATCTTGCTGTTGGTTTTGTTTTGTTTGTTTAAAACTTAACGACCCATCGATCAGCTAGAGATCATTTAAGGTCAAACAGTTGTTTTTTTTTCTTTTTCTTTAAATAAGATTGAAATGCTTTCAAAAAGACTTTCCCTTTCCTTTCCTTCTTTTTTGATGTCTTGCTTTTTGTTTTTTAAAATTCACTGTTTTCAGAGGTGCGTTGTTCTTTGAAAAATTTCTCACCTAGCGTGTATCAAAGTTTCCCCTTTAATCATCAGACACCAAATTGGAATTATATTTTATTATATAGTCCAACTTTCCTAAGAAAAGTAAAGATCAAATTGGGGTTTGATTTTTTGAAAAGTTCTTTCAAGTTGTTCACGTTGTAAAATAATTTTCGAATATGTGCCATGTCACTGCAATCAAGCAGGAAGTGCTTCACAGTATAATCCTCCTGGCATGCTATGCATTCAGGAGGATCTTCATCTTTTAGGAGGAAGGAGTGAGTTATGTGAGTGTGTCCTATGCGAATACGGGATAAAACCACTTCTTCTTTGCGTGATTTTCTGTGTTCAGTTAGTTGTTTCTTTAGAGAGGGTTTGATTTTAAATAATTTGTTGTTTTGATAGCTGTTCCAAGCGTCTTGCCATTTCTTCAAAATAAAGACATTGATTAGGGGTTTATAGTCAGTGTATGGAACCTTTATGTTACTTGTGTTAAGTTTCAGAGAGTTTTTTGCAGCCACATCAGCTTTTTCATTTCCATGGAAACCAGAGTGGCTAGGAATCCAACAGAAAATGATGGTTTTATTTTGTGAGATCGCATCAGTACTCGAATCGTTAAAAAAACAAAAATTAAACAATCCTTTGCTCATCAAACACCTACATATCTTGCTGTTGGATATGTGTCTGTTAACTTCTGCATTGAATATGGTCGTGATTCGAGTCAACTGTTAACAGAGATAATTCTAGCCAGATGCTTCTCATTATGTTCATTCCCAACTATAGTCAGACACTGCACCAGTCACGGTGGGTGATAATGCTCCCCAAATGATTTTCCTGTGCACATGTAACCGTGTAAATCCAGAGATCTTTATGTCCCCACAACTTAAGAAATGGAATATTACACCTGTTTGAAACCTACTAACATCTTTGAAATATGCTTAAACTATTGCTGCCACTTACGGTCCGGTGCCCCTGCCATTTTCCTTGAGCTTTATTAGATCCAAAGAAGAATCAGCAATATTATTGGTCCTGATCTAGCGGCTCGGCTTCAGTCATTTTTGCAACGCCGCAAAGTTGTCTCTCTGCCTTTTCTATAAATATGGTAATTGTTCGGATGAGCTCTTTCCTATGTTACCTAGACTTTAAAAAAAAATAGCGCAGTACTAGAGTGGCCTCGACATCTCATTAATTTACAGTTGAATCGGCTAGATGTCCCCGTATGTTCTATGCTAACAATTTCTTTTCTATCAATTCTCGCTTGTGGGACTCGCTTCTGACTTCACGCTTTTCGGCCAACTATAATCTGGAAAAATTTAAATGTAATGCCAATCACTAACTACTGTCCACCTAATTACTGTGTCCTCTTTCCGCTCATTATTAATGTTTTTGTTCCTAATTCTTCTACACCCTGTAAGCCCTTGTGTCTTTTTGGTTGTATCAGCGTGTATGGGGTGGTAGCGATTAAAAATAAAATATAAAAAGAAAACTACGAGGAAAGTTTTGACACAATAACAAATGTGTATAATTACGTAAGTTGATTTAATTTAATGCAATTTAATTTAATTTTAATCTGAAATAAAATAGTGATATTAATCTTGATTTTAAGACATTAATGAGATTAATTGTGTAGAAAATATATATTGATCATTTCTAATAATCTTATGCATATGATTTTTAGACAAGGTTTTTTTTTCAAATCAAAACAAAATCGAGTCGTCCCTCCATTTTTTGTCTGCTTTACTATGTTACATATATGTTACAGCAGTCACTATATTTGATTCTATCACACTTCATAATGCCATCGATTTGAGGTAAGCATTTCAGACGAAATTATATCATTCCCCGTATATGGCAGTAGATGCTGGACAATTTCTTCTCATTGAAAATTGACGCAATAGAGTTCTACAGAAGAATTCTTAGAATAACATCGACGGAGCATATGAGCAACAGAGATATTTTAAAGAAAATGAAAAAACAAAAGATATTCGGCCTTAGAATTAGAAATAGATTGTTGAAATTTCATATTAAATTTCAACACATTTTAAAGGAAGAGAGCTTAGAGAATTTGACACTGATAGGACATAGAGAAGGCAAGTTGGGCAGCGGAAAATATAGACTCGTCTATTTAATGGCCTTGTGTATATGGATGGGAGAAAATGGAGTGGGGAATAGTAAGGGGACAAGCTTTGCTTTAGAGTTACAAAGAGTAGGAACTTGTGGAGAGCCATAAAAACATACGCCCTGAAAAGAGATAACACAGAAATGAATAAGACGTTAGAATGTCATACGGTTAAACTATTATTATTACTAGTAGTAGTAGTAGTAGTATTAGTAGAAATAATAATAATAATAATAATAATAATAATAATAATAATAATAACAACAACTTTTTAACTTGTAAGTAATATTAAGAAAGATATATCCGGTTGGTACAAAATAAGGAATTCAATATCATTTTCTTATTTTCAGACACTTTCCCATAATGCATTTCTTCTACAGTGCCAATTCTTCTCTAAGCTCGTATTTTATACATTTTATTCATTCTGTCTGTTAGAACATTAACATTAAATTGTCGGTGTCTAAATACTGGTTGCATTAATTAGCATTTAAGAACATGACCGACTTCGGTACCGAACATAAAACAAAGTCTCTCTGTAAAACTTGGGGGAATAAAGAAGATATTTTTTTTGTAAAAGGGGAAACAAGATTCTCCAAGAATTCAGTGATGAATAAAAAGAGATTTCAAATTATATACCCACCCTTGGGGAGTGTGTTAATGTCTTCGCCATAGTGCCGACAAATTGTTCTGTCTTTGTCAAGGTAGGCGACTGCCTGACTATGGAAAAGGCAGATAAATATCTAACTAATGAAAACTGCGAGTTTCAACCGAAGTTTCACTAAATAAATAATAAAACAGAGTATGTGGCTCGAAGGTATAAAGGAAGAAGAAGAAGAAAAAATAACGGAATAGTTTGTCAGTTGAGAGATAAACTGTTTCAACATGGACGTCAGTGCACCGTAGTCTTAACAGGTAAAGCAATTTCATGTCTCGCTGGAAGAAGCGCGATAAATCTTCGGATAAACTAAAAGTAGACAACAAAAAAACAAACAAAAAACCCCACAAAACAAAACAGAATACTGGAAAGAACTTTGGTCGTCTCGGGACCATAGGGTGCCAGTGATTCAATGCCATATATCAAACTAGGGAACCAATTTGCTTGAGGTATTTCAACGTCTTGGACTCGTTCCAGAACGGTTTGTGGAGCATCAAAAATGTGTTTCGCAAAGAAGTTCCAAACATTACTGACAGTTTATCAATTCCGGTACGCGAGCAAATTTTGCTGTGCTGAAAAAAAAAAACAACAACAAAAAAACGTAAGAGACAGAAAAATATGGATTATTTCCAAAAAGTTGTCGTCAGTGACTTTTCTAGGAATTTGTCAACACGATACACCTGAATTAATGGATAGCATTTGGAGATTTAACAAAATGGCGAACCCAGGGAAAATAAAACCCAAATAGATACAGTAATCTCCAATACTAATGAATAAAATGCTACGTGTAACAAATATTGTCATTTGTAGCGGCTTAAAATCATGATAATTTAAGAAATAATGACTCTACAAATTATAGACGTCAGCGAAAGATCTAAGAAAAATTAAGAAAAAAAGAGTTAATTGATAAGAAACAAAGACAATAATGTTGTACAGTTATGTAATGTGTGAATACTTAAGTAAAATGATTAGAAACAATGGCAATAATGTTGGACAGTTATGTAATGTGTAAATTCTTTTGTGTAAATGGACACCCAACGGAATCAATATGATTCTACGGCCTTTTTGTTAGATTTTAAAGGTTTTAATGATGCT
>OZ010579.1:92109353-92321853 GCA_963932145.1 Acanthosepion lycidas
AGAAAGAAAGAGTTTATACTATTAGAAAAGTAATGCTGCATTTTTAAACAATGAATTTCTTTTTAATACTAATGTTCATCAAATATAAGACCCATCGCCCATTCAAGGTAGAGTGTTACTAAACGCGGAGGAAGTAAAACTATTGGTAACGATTGAAACTTATAAATGTTAAGATTTTAACGTGAGACTCTTCCATAACGTGAGTCTCTTCCATAAAACAGCTGTTCTTAAGAAGAAACTGTCTAAATAGAAACTTCATACTAATGGAACATCATAATGGCTGTAATTCAATGCTGTAGATGTAGCAAGGCGGGTCATGGCTGTAAAGATCTGAACCGGTTGTGCTAAAGAATGGAGCCCGCCAGAATATTTTATGGAAGTAACAGAGTAACAACAGACGTGCAATATTGCGTCTGTGGAGAATAGGCTGTAGGATGGAAAATAGACCATTTAAAAGGGTTTAAAACTCTTTCAAAATTGGGAATGTACGGGTCTAACAGGCTCCCTTCCAGATATATAGCAGTTCCATTTGCTATCTGGAATTAATTGAGGTAATGAATCCATTATTAGATCAGAAAGTTGGTTCACTGTGTCATGCTACACAATTTTTCACTCCAGAATCTATCTTTCATACCTATAAGTCTACCATTCGGCCATGCCTAGAATATGGCTGTCACATATGGTTCGGTACCCCTGATATATATTTAGATATCCTTGATAAAAACCAAAAAAAGAATCAGCAATATTATTGGTCCTGATCTGGCTGCTCGGCTTCAGTGAGTTTCCCACCGTCGTAAAGTTGCCTCTCTGTGCCTTTTCTATAAAACTCTTATTGTATTTGTTCTGATGAGCTCTTCACTGTTATGGCACCTATACTTTATCAATTTAAGAGCTGTAATAGACTGGTGCCGAGGTCTCATAAAGTTGGCAAGATGTAACCGTAAGTTCTATGCCAACAGTTACTTTTCTCGGCCTACTCGCACGTGAAACTCTCTTCCGGCTTCATGCTTTTCAGTCAACTTTAATCTTCAAAAATTTAAATGTAATATCAATCGCTATCGACTGTTAGTCACTCTTCTTTTGTTCTCGCTCTTTAGTAATGTTTCTGCTTTCTAATTCTTCCACACCCAATTACACATTGTGTCTTAATGGCTTTACAGCTTTGCTTGGAGCGAAATCGATCAATAAAAAAAGAAAATTTTTATCTGCCATTAATCTCTGGCTTTAAATTCTTTCATTCTAAAAATAAATACTTTTTTCTCGTTAAACCTGAACTCATATCGATCTTAGTAGCTTAAAGATACCGATATCCAGATTAATGAAAACACGAAACTTAACCTCTCATACCTTTTCAATTACCGCTGGCAAGTGGTCTTGTCGTCCCAGGTTCAACCCCGAACATTCTCGTCAGAATATAATAGATTTGTTTCCCTCCTGCGTAGGTATTTTTATATTTATGTGTTATACGCGGGCACATCCAAGACGTAGCTGGTTTAATCACATTTTTACATGTGGGAGGCAGCTAACGACATGAGTTGATGCTTGGATAGGAGTATATATCCGACGTATATAGGAGTATATATTCGGACGATGCAGCTGATTAATCTGAAAGACACTAAGGGCGAAGACTTTTTGGCAACATCTGAGACTATCACGCCTAAAATGTCAAGTCGTGAATATTTTTTTTTTATTTACAGATCCGTAGTGAAGGAATTTTACTGAAAAAGTACGACTGGTAAAATGATCTCTATCTATAAAAGGCGGGATGTGTGTGAGTCTCCGTGTGTGTGTAACGAATGCACGGCCGCAATCTTTGACAGATTTGCACCAAAATTTACATGCACATGCTCCAAGTTAGTGGGATGGCCAAGACTGACGTTGCATTTCCTAACTCCCATCGATAGTGGAAATAATCGATTTTTTCATGCTTCTACGGCAGTTTTCATGTAGTTTGCGTCCATTTTGTACTGGCCAGAATGAGGGCCAATAGCTGGCTGCCACGAATAGGCAAGAAGATTCTATTGACCAGCGTGAGAACCAACAGCTGACTGACACGAATTTTAACTAGCATGCTAGCATGCAAAAAAATCGATAGCTGCATTCGTCACAATTTTGAAAAATTTAAATCTGCATGGCACTTTACTCCATTTGGCTCATTCGCTTGCTTAGACTCAACGTTGACTCTGATTCTGCAGAACTGGCTTGGGTGTGAAAAAGTATTTGTTGTTAACATTCTTTTTTCATTCGGTTTTTCCAGTTTTTATAAAGCTGATCGTTTTGTGTTCAGTTTGTTTAGTTCTTTTTTCGTAACAGATTTAATGTTTAGTATAGAGCTTAGAAAAAATTCGCAGGCAAGATGTAAGGCATGTAGCAACATCAGCACGGCAAGGGCACTCCTTTAAAGGCAAGGAATGGCAAAAATATTTTAAGTCAAGTGATAGCGATTGCTGTATGAGTCGTACGATTTTTGGATCAAGCACGGGCAACGCCGGTCCATGCTGCTAATTGACAATAATTCATTTAATGTTCAAGTACTGTTAATGCAGTTCAAAACAACGTCAGCAGCGTATTTATCTCCAGATAAAGAAGAGATTCATAACTAAGTCATTCCGACTGTTGATCATTCTAAATCATTTTATTGGGAAAGGCAGACTTCCAATTGTAGGGAAGGGACTATTGATCATTTCCCACTATATTGATCATTTCCCACTAAGATAGACAATAAAGCCACTACATACAAAGGGGTTTGTGGGCCTTACAGAATATGAGAAAAATCTATTAAGGAGAGAAAATAAAAGAACAAGAATTAAGAAGACAGAAGACAGTGATTAAAATTGTATTTAAATTTTTGAAAATCAAAAATAACTGGGAAGCAAGAAGTCGGAGAAATGTTCTATAAGCGAAATGTGAGAGAGAAGAAAGTGTTAGCATAGAACTTGCGGTAACATCTAGCCATTTCAATTGTAAAATGAGGAGACATTGCCACCAATCTAGTACTGCGTGTTACTTCATAAAATCTACGTCGTATAGAGGAACATTCATCAGAACATTTACAATGAAAGTATTTATAGAAAACAGCACGGGGAATGTACATTATAGACGTTGGGGAAGTGACTGAATCGGTGATGCCAGATCAGGACCAATAACATTGTAGTTAGAGTTTCGTGGCAAGCTTGTTCCTTAGATTTGTATGTGTTGCATATTAATGAGCGTAATATGGCTAGGAGGCACGGTGGAGTAATGGATAGCGGTTCGGATTGTGGAATCGGAAGAGCCTAGTTCGAATCCCGGTCTAATCCATTACATTCAGTTATGTACATGGAAACGTATGGGTAAATAGCAGGACTAACCTGGTTCTATAGCCTTAGATGGGAACTGTTCTAGTGCAGAAAGAAATGGAAACCTCCTGCGGGAAAAATCTGCCTCGTCAGTCATGTATTGTAAGATACATGATCGTCTAAGCGTCTATCACGGATGTCACATAACTGACTGAATATCTGGACTTTGCGATGAAAAGCTGGCGCTGAGAAATAAATTCCTGACTATCCGAATCGTTGTGGAAGTGAAATACTTGTCTGGAATTCCGCCCCGATATTCGTATGCTGTGTGCCATATATTGTGCTTTTCAAGATTTTATTTTTTTCCGTTTACATGATAGGTTTTAAAATGACAAATCTGTAAAAGATCAGAGCAATAAAATCATCATCTCCATTTTTTATAAGGAACAAATACGAATATCTTTTTTGGCAAATCAAGTGAAAAGTTCTGTTAAAATAAAGAAAGAAAAGAGAGAGAGAGAGAGAGAGAGAGAGAGAGAGAGAGAGAGAGAGAGAGAGAGAGAGAGAGAGAGAGAGAAAAAAAAAGAAACGTTTCTCTATTCGGGACGACTACTTATATGGAACTTAATTTTGCCCGGCTGCCAAAATGAATTTTGACTTGAGGCTGCAAAGTAGAAACTGAATGATTTGGGAAACGTCGTCTGGTGCGAATCACTTTGAATTACTCTGGGACCGATGCTTATATTTTCGTCGGCAAAATTAGACACTTCTTTGCCCTTTGACCTCGTCTTTTATTACTAACTCTGTTGATCCTTTCATTGCGGGAAATTCATATCGCCGGCTGCTAATTTAATCGTATAAATGTTGAACTGCTTTGTCAAAGATTCAATTATCAGTGCCACTTCGTCTGACAAGCGTTATTCATTATTTAGTTTTGGGAAGGAAATCTCTGCTCGGTTGTCGTTGAGCAATATTCTGTAAGTATTAATCAATAACTACAGAAGGTTTACTTTTATTACAGAACCAGTGAACACTCTTTGTGACAAAGAGTAAAATCCCGAAATAACATATCCATAACAAGTGTAAGTATCTGTAGATATGACATTAGGTTTCACGTTATTCGTTCTCCATAATCTTCTGCTGCGAGTTTTAGCATCGATGTTATGTTTTAAAATTGTTAGACGAAAAACAAAAACTTGATTACACTAACTTAGATTCTGTTTTATTAGTTAGTTTTGCCCAATAAACTTGAAGAGACCTTCTTGCCAATCGAGTGCAGCTCTTAAATTCATAAAGTGTTGTAGTGTCTTACCTCTAATGAGTCTATTATGGACTTTTCCACTTATTATAAAGTTACTAGGAAAAGTAGGTCTCGGGAGAGCGGTGATATAGACTGTTCTTGCGAGGCTCTGACTGTTCGCATCTCCTGTCGAACTCTCTGCTTTTGGCGGAGAGGCACCCGGACGAGGACGTGCCGAAGAGCAGAGTTTCGTCTGGGGAGGTAGACAGACCTTAATCCGTTTATGCGGGTTCACCGGAGATATTTTGGTCGAGCTCGGATGACGCACATGAAACTCGGCCTTGTGCCACATATATCCCTCGTGTGTGCGTGTGTGGGGGGGATTGTTAAATATTAACGGTGATATAGACTGTTCTTCCGAGGCTGTTCGCAGCTCCTGTCTAATAGTCTGCTTTTGGCAGAGAGGAACCCGAACGATGCTGCGCTGAAAGGAAGGGTTTCGTCCTGGGATGTAGACAGATCCGAACCCGTATATGTAAGTTCTACAGGAATTTTTTGGCCGAGCCAACGGACTCGGACGACCCACGTTAAATTCGGCCTTGTGCCACATATATCCTTCGTGGGGTGGAGGCTGTTAAATATTAACGGTGCTATTGACTGATATATACTGGTCAACCGATACACACTCCCAAGTCGTGTAACCCATTTCTGTTTTATTTACTGTTCTATACACTATTTATCTGCAAACTTTTGTTTTGTTATTCCTTAACCAATTACTTGTTCACAAAAGAAAGTTTCGCCATCATAGTGGAAAGTTTCTCAAAAAAAAAAAAAAAAAAATACCATAAAAGTATTTTCAGAAACGGCACAGGAATGTTACATTACGGCGCTGGGAAAGTGACTGAAGCTGAGATGACAGGTCAGGATCAATAATATTGCGGAGTTTTCTTTGGATTTTATCAAGAATATTTAAATATATAAAAGGATCACCGGACTAGATGAGACAGTAATATTTAAAGCACGTCAGCCTTATTTCAATGCCTGCCACTTATCAAACAGCTCTTCAATAACTTATGAGTAAAATTCCTTAGGCGAATGTGAAAAAGTTTTCGTTGAACCGTTGAATGTGGTTTTTAACCAGAGACCTCCCAGACCACTGCAGACATAATTCGTTCAAGTCTATTCATCATTATCTTCCCCAAATATCCGCATAAACTGTGCATCTATATCGAATTGCTCATGGACCTTGTATTGAGTGAACATCACTGTAAGAAGAAGAAAGAATATTTCTCCACCAATGCCCTTTTTGCAGCGATCGAAAACAGATAATAATTAATAATCGATTGGTAAAAAAAATCAGTTGAATGGACATGGACAGACAACACAGGTTTACCGTTTTCTAACATTTTTATCCTTTTCTTATGTATGCATTTTTATGGTGGAAAGCAACATTTCTCGTTGATTCAACTGCGTACGATGCAATTGCCGTGCATACCACTGGTCAACAGTCACTTTTCACCAGGAATGTTTTACGGAGTATATGTAATTTAGTCAGATGATTTCAAAATTTAATCGAAGTTCTTCTATCAGGTCCAGTTTCTCTGATGAGAGGAGCGAGGAGGGCATAAAATTCTAGTCGACCGCATTGTCACTCGTAAAAGTATTATACAGGCAATCACATATTTGTATTTTATTACTAATTGTGTGTATTACGTAATTTCATGGATTATTTAAAAATGTTTTAGTTAAGCATTTGTCTCAAAATATTCCATTATCGATATTTGGTATTTCCATAAATTCTACTTTCTCTTTTCAGTTGTCCACTCCAATGTGCAATCATTATCATCATATTCATCCTCATTTAAGATGTCAAAGCATTGCAAGAACAGTCATGACTTATTTATGTCTGTGGTTCATTTACCAACAAAGCTCAGCAACGTGTCATCGGAATTGAAATCAAGATCTACCAGTTGTACTTTGGATGTCACAGAATTGGGAGCCACATATCATCTGCTCAACTTGTTCCAATGGACTATAATAGGAAGAGATCAAGGCTATTCTCGGTACCTATAATGTGGAGAGAACCAAAGGATCATTCCATAGACTGTTATTTTTGCATGGTTAATTGTTATGGTGCCTACTTAGACCGACATAATTTACTCTGCCGAATGCTATATATATTACGCCTCTCAAGAGAGAGACGAACGGTTTTAGAACGGTATTGGGACGGTAGTGAATCGAGTCGAGCTGATAGCAGTCACGCCAAACCAGTCGAACAGTCTTACTAACCCTATCACTTCTTCGCATTATTTGTTGTGTAATATATTCTTTGTTATTTCTACTGTTGTGTTTCGTATTGTTCTTCCATGGTCCTAACTCTGGACCATAACATTAATACATGTGGCCTTACAGTTAATACCAAGCATAAGCTTGTGTATCCCAAATTAGAATCAGCAAGAATAATAGTAGCACACAACGGTGGTGACCTTCCTGTTCCAGTACTTACCAAAGAACGGTCTTCAAATGTCTGCTGAAGAGATACTCTGCGAGGGAACTACTAGTGATGTGGAAAGAACCGAATTCGATGCAGTTTCTGTTGTTTTAAAATAAAAACAGACCAGAGAAATCTTCTCAATGAGAGTTAAAGGATTTGGTTAGAGACATGGCATTGTCAAAAGTTGAAGCTAAACTTTTAGCATCTCGTCTCAAAGAAAAGTGTCTGTTTATAGACGATGTTTGCATTACAAATTTCAAGCAGATAAATAAGAATCTCACTTCTTTCTCCTCTCTGGAATTACTACTGTGTGTCTGTAATAGCATTATTGGGTTATTTCAGGGTTTATGCCACGAGCATCTGAATGACGATTATTCATTGATTCATCTAAGAGAAGTCTCAAGGCAGTACTACTGAACAACGGCAACAAGAAACCACCAATTCCCACAGGATATTCAGTTGACATGAAGAGTGTTATGAGAACCCGTAGGTAATCCTCGAAGCCAGATATTACTTAGAATACAACTGGAATATATAGGAATGCTATCATATTTCATGAAATATTGCTGCATTTTATGCTTTTGGGACAAATGGTGCAAAGCATTGCATGCAATCAGAGTGGCCCGAATGAGAATCATATGAGCTGAGAATATCCAACACTCAGAGCCATCCATTAGTGAAGCCATAAAATATTCGTCTTCCTCCTCTTCACATAAAGCTTGGACTCATGAAACAATATGTGAAGATACTTACCAGGAAGAGCCCAGAAATCCCCAATGATATAAGGGAAACTTCCCAAATGTCACCGAGGTAAAACCGAAGGAAGGCTTATTCGTAGATCCGCAGATCTGGAAACTCCTGACGGTCAACAGCATCATTGAAACCATGGATCAGATTAAACATAAATTGAACTTAAAGCCTGGGATTCATTTATGTGGATCTGGGGAAGATTTCTTGTTAACTAGAGATCTTAAGATTTTAGAAATGAAGTAAAATGTCTCCTAGACTCTTTGGCATCAATCAGTTGTCGGATGTCACTAAAATCCATTTCCTCGATTCACCTCTGGACGTTTTTGGAGAGAATCATAGAACAGTGTCTGATAATGAATGGGGATCTTTTCATCAAGGCATAGGATCAATGACTCAACGATATCGAAGATTTTGAATGAAAGAATGCGAGCTGACTACTCTTGGATGATATACAGGGATAGGCCTGAGAGGAAGCACCAGAGAAAGTCTAAATCCCAAAGTTTTTAACCATTATAACTTTATTTGTCATACTGTTAGGCACAGTGGATAGCGGCTCAGATTGAGGAATCGGAGAGCCGTGTTCGAATTCCGATCGAATCCATTACATTCACTTACGTGCTAATACCCTTGGCAAAGGTATGAATCGTCTTCTTCTCTTCCCAGCTATGGGTAAATAGCATGACAGACGGGGTTCGATAGCCTTGGATGGCAACTGGTCAACTTCAGAAAGAAATGGCAACTTACTGTGGGAAAAATCTGCCTCATCAGTCATGTATCGAAATCATGAATAAGTAATCATGAATAAGTGACTGAAATCCTTTAACTCTGATGATTAAAAAAAAGTTTCCTTTCGTTAACTATAGGGATCTAAGGTCCGTTAACGAACATCTTTTTTATTCTCTACTGCCATATATCATTATTTGTCAGAATAACGTATTCTTCATCACAAGTGATTGTCAAAAACGGAAATTATTTATGAATCAACATAATTGTACTTCCGTTTTATACAAACGTAAAGAGATACGTACATACACATATATTTGTGTATGTGTAACTGGGTTTGTGTGTGTGTGTGTGTGGCTTACGAGTTACATGAACACAGATATATTTTGAGCACACGTATGTAGCATTTTTCAATAGATTGTGTTTGAGCTTGTGATTTAGTTTCCCACATAATTGAAATTTTAAGTAACTAATATGTTGATACAATAATTGTCAGTGAAAATGAATAACCCACCGCCACTTTTCTCCATATCCACAGAAATTAATATTACGAATGTATATGCTTATAAAGCTCCGTAAATTTCAAAAATACTTATTCCAAAATTCGCTCGAGGATGAAACAGAACTAGGTATTTTAATTTAATTTAATTTCTATAATTGAATTGGAAGTTTTTAGCTTTGTGACGTCCCCCGTTGTCGCTGCGCCAAATGTGACGTCTGCCTGGCCGCACCCGCCGTTCTATCCCGGTCACGGCAACAGTTGTGACGTCACCCCGTCTGTCTCCGCGCCGTTGCCGTCCTATCCTGTTCTGTGACGACCAGTGTGACTTGGTATTGGTCGCAGCACCAAATGTGACGTTCTAACCTTTTGCTGATTCGGATGGGAATCTGGTTAGATTCGGTATCAGCCTTGTCGTTCCCAGCTTGCCTCCAACGTCTGGTTACCGAAGTAACTGTTTTGATTTCTAGTCTAACCTACCCACGTTGTGATTTGATCTTAGGTAGACGAAATCAATCAGTCGCCGGGCCGTAATGCAAGTCGAGTCCGAACAAGAGCAATACCACACAAGTATATGTAAAAGAAAATAAAGTAATAACTCGAAAAGTTCAAATGTGTTAAAAAAAAATAACAATATTTTATATCTGGTTGCTGAATACAGGATTGCGTCTTCCTCCCAAACTACTAATATGGATTCGTGACACTTTGCGTTTGTTAGGCGAGTCTTAACATCTTAAGTTGTTTTTCAATAACTGGTTTTTGGTGTATCTTCAGGTGATATTCGTAAAACTTGTTTTAGTGGTGTGAGTCTAAGTCGTTCTTCAAAAATAAATTGTTCTTGGTTAGAAGTTGAGGTCGTGATTGCGTGGAATCTTAGTCAGCTTTCTGCGAGGCGTCTGCGAGCTCTCAGCTCACTGCAACTGCTTGCCTGTCTGTCTCCAACCCCAACTCAACTGCCGTCCACTCGTTGCGACTCTGCTTATATGGACGCCGACCAAAGCCGAGGTGGGCTTGTCGGGGTTTGAGGTTCCTTGATAATTCTAAATCCGCATTAAGAATTTTCTTTGTTTTTGGTCAGGAAAATTTATTAATTTCCATTTTTGGAGGTTTTTAATTTCTAGGGTAGGGAATTCGTCCTATCACCTTCTTCTTTTCTCATATGGGTATCTCACTCCCCTCTCTCTCACAGTGGCATCTCACACCGATCCCTTCAGGGGGGCGTCAACAGGCCTTCCCTCCTTCTTCACATGATTACCTTCGCCTACCGCTCACGCCACCATTCAGACAATGAGCGCTCAGCAGTGTGGGCGTGGACAGACTGGCCTCGGTTTAAAAAAAATCTTGCTCAAAGAAAAAAAAATGATCTTCCTTTTTCCTTTCCTTTCCTTTCCTTTCTTTCTTTCTTTCCCTCTGCCGACAACAAGCCAATACGAACCGTAGTGCGGTCTCTTAATCTCAATTTTATCTGAATGTCACCTGGAATTCATCAATCGAGACCTTCGCCAAACAAGTGGGTGGTCATCTGGCGATATCCACAGCCAATTATTCGTTCTGATAAAATAATTCTCCTATCATGGCCAGCTTCGACATAAAACAGGTGTCTTTTTTTAAATGATACCTCTGCATATAGTTAAGGGTTTAATCTGTCCTTCTTTGTACTCTGGGTTGTCCAACGGACATTTTTCGCGGTCAGTGCATGACCTAATTAATATTATCTCTTAGCATTCTGCCTTGCAGGCCACCCGACCAATTTGAAATTTCAATTGTCGTTGCCATGGCGGACAGCTATCGTCTATTCAGTGCGTCGTCATAAATCAAATTAAATCCAGTGTCTTACTTTCCTCGATAATGAAAATAAAATCTTTCCACTTTTCTTTGTTAAAAAAAAATAACATCGTCCTTTTCGTGATGGCTTCTTATCACCTAAATTTAATTCTCGCCTTTTCTTTCTTTCTCGCAACCCTAAATAGTGTCACAGCTTCTTATGTAGCGATGGAATCATATTCTTTAAAAAATAATTATAATATAGGCTCTACTTGTGTATCGAGCACTGTTTTGTTTTTTTAAAAATAAAACAAAAATACTAAAATTAGGATTATTAACCTAACGGTTCTTTCCTATTTTTCTATATATTTGCACACACACACACACACACGCACACATACATACATACATACATACATACATACACAAACACACATACACACATATATATATATATATATATATATATATATATATATGAACGAAGTAAAGGCCAAGTGAACACATATATAAATATTTACATTATTATTTAAGCATTACACTTAATCATTTATGTAAGAAATGAAATACCGTTTTCCTAACTAAAGGGCAACCTAGAATGTTAAGAAAATTGACGACAGTCCGTCCAGACAAAAAGAAAAAAATGTCAAATTGTAACAATTGAAAGGAAAGAGAAAAAAGAGAAAAAAAGAGGAAAAAGAGGAAAAAGAGAGAAAAGTTTAAGGAGTGAGTGTAAAGTGGACAAAAAAAAAAAAATACGTCGAAAAGAACAAATAATCACGACATTCCGCACATCCGCACAGATGGGCGAAAAGCACACGCGCTCGAACGCACACTCGTACACATACTATATATATATATATATATATATATATATATATATATATATATATATATATATATAAAACTTGCACTAATGATAAGTGCATGTAAGAAAAATCAAGAATTATTGATAATACAAACTGACAAATTGACGGGGACGGGTCTATGGAACTCTAGGAATCAGGATACTGAAGGTAATATCAATCAGGTGAGTGACAAAACTTTTTACTTGTATTAATTCTCTCTCTCTCTCTCTCTCTCTCTCTCTATATATATATATATATATATATATATATATATATATATATAATATTTCATGGTAATTTCTCCGAGGAGCTGCATTCCCAGACATCATGAATTCAAGCGCCCTTCGAGGATGGCTTCCCGCTCTCACCCTTTCACTGTCGAAACTATTAAATGTAGCCGTCTCTTCTACACCAATAGCTTCATATCTCGCACCTCTCGCCCGTGGAACTCCCTTCCCTATTCCTGTTTCCTTCAGAGCTATATTCTCCAACTATTCAAATGTAATGTCAATCGACATCTCCAGTTGCCTTGATCTATCCACTATCCTTTCTTCTCATCCATTCCTCTATCACACATATCTGATCTTGCTCCAAATCATCTGTAACCCCTTGCGTCCTAGTGGCTTCCCGCCTTGCTTGGGGTGAAACGGTATATATATATATATATATATATATATATTATAAGTTGATTTATTTAAAATATTGTTTTTTCGCTACACAGTTCTAACCATGTTTCAAAAATGGAAGCTAAAAGCTACGAATTTAATTTTGTAATTAAATTAAAGACATTAGTTCCATTTCATCCTCAATTCATCCTCAAGCGAATTTTCGCTTAAGGATGAAATGGAACTAATGTCTTTAATTTAATTACAAAATTAAATTCGTAGCTTTTAGCTTCCATTTTTGAAACAAGGTTAGAACTGTGTAGCGAAAACAACATATTTTAAATAAATCAATTTATAATATTAATGCTCTGTAAATTTACATTGAGCACTATTTTGTAAAAAAATAAAAAATATCTATAAGAACACCGGATCATATATCTTACTGTTCTTTCTTTATATATATATATATATAATTTATTTAAGTAAATGCTCTGTTTTTAACTATACAGTATTAATTACATTTCCCGGCTGAATATTCAAGAAAATTTCGTAGAAAATATGCGTTTTCCGACAGGAATCGAACCTGTTTTCCTATACTGAAACTATACCATTTAACTACTGCTATACCATTTAACTACAGAGAGGAGTCTGGTTAGTAAATTCCAAATAGCTTTTATAAACACAGTCTTTTTTCTCGATCGATCTTATCTGCTTACGATCAGTATCATTACGTAAAAAATAACAACATATAATGGAATGGATAAAGACCCATATTTATTTAATATATTTTCTGTTTATACGTTATTTTTATACATACTATTTATTTAATTAAATGGTCTGTTTTTATTTAATTTATATTAATTACATTTACCGGGCTGACTGTATGAGTAATTTCATAGAAAATATGCGTTGTCCGAAATCTGTATTCCTTTAAACAAGCAATATAGTAAATAATTTCATTATATATATATATATATATATATATATATATATATATATGTATATATATATATATATATATATATATATATATATATATATATATATATATGTGTGTGTGTGTGTATATATATATATATATATATATATATATATATATATATATATTGATGTAATAGGAAAGTACATAATAATGATACACGGTTCTAAACATCGCTTGAGAATGAAACTGTGCTCACAATTTCAAGTTTAATTTTGAAATTAATTTTTAGGTGTTGAGTTTCAGTTTCGAAACGTAGTAATTTCTGTGTCGCGATGGAATCATATTTTAAAAAATAATATTAATATATATATATATATATATATATATATATATATATATATATATATATATATATATTCTGAGATGTGCCATTTCAATGTCTATTTTTACATGATTCCTTTGTGGATTGTAAATTTTAAATTGCAATTGTGAAAATGGGATGTGTTTTCCTCATGGAATGGTCCTTTTTTTTTCAGAAAGGAATAAAACTATTCAAAGAGAAAATGACTTGTGCGGTTTATGGAGATGGTGCCATAGATTAGAGTCGTGATCTTAAGTGCTTCGTTAGGTTCGAGAAGTGTAATCTGGAAAACCAACAACGCCCTTTATTCAATGTGCGTATCCTCTGTAGCGTGAATGTTCGTTTTAAATTCCTGTCAAAATTGCGATACTCTCTCCCATTATTCTGGTCTCGTATAAAAGATCTATTTTATTACTCAAACTGTCTAATTAATTATTTTTATTTTAGATTTACATCTGGACTTATTACTAAAGACACATAACTCCAGATGGGGCAACAGGAGTACTATATATGTAGTCATGGAATGTCCTGCTAAAGATGTCGAAGTTACTTCTCTGTCAAAGTCTGATCAAATTGATCTTTTTCAAGTCTGAAATGAGTAACTGTAAATCACTAATTTGTTTTTAAAATTGATATTTGCTTCAATAATAAAGCTGCGCATACATATACCCGTGACAAAAATTGACCAGTAGCAGGAGACATCGCAAAAAATTAGCAATCAACAACAGAGCCGTAAAAATAAAAATAATGCTCGCTCCTTTATTAGAAACGAAAATCACTTGTAACTAAATTGATCTCGATAGATATAGGAGAAACCATATCATATGTTCGTTTAGACTAGATAATTATCCAGGAATATACAATTTAATATTTAAAATCCCCAAGTGGGCGGCTATTTCGAAAAAAAACAACAACAACAAAAAAAAAAACAAGCTATTAAATAAAAATTTCATCTCGCCTCGAAAGTTTTACCTGGTACCGCAGCGACTTTAAAGAAACCACCACATATACAGATATTAACATGCCTTTCATATTCCATTAGTAAAAAAGAAGTTAAATTCGGATGGATTCTTCCTAAATACCTCTATGTTCTGAAACAGACGTTTGAAGCAATTGCTACCCTAATCAATACAATCTTAACTTTTTCATGTTTAGGATTAGCCGTTATCCATCCCACATATTCTCATAAAACGTTATGCTCATACAAAAAAGCTCAATTAGTAACTTTCTAGCTTGAGTGGCTCTTGAGCCTTATATTGGGTGAACAAACTACATCTGTATTGTTCATTCTGATACCATTTTGATTATAAATATTGACCATTGTTATTAACGATATTTACAGTTTTGTTTTCTCAGTCATTGTAATGATTGTTGGAAGCTAAAATCTTTATTGTTTCTGAAATCTTCATTAAGAGAATCGTCACAGCCGCCCTAAATATTAATACCGAATCTCTATATTACAGTGTTAAATCCATTTTATTATCGCCGTACGATCGTGAAACCCTACCGCCGACGAAATGATCATATTATTACAAGTCATTTAAAGCCAACCGTTCATACACGTATTTTATTGAGAAAGCTTAATCTAACTGAAATTAGATTTTGAACTGTCCATTCACATCCCTCTCCCCAAATTCCGGATGAATTACCTCGGGTCAACAACAAGAAGGCGAAATGTAAAAGTTCAAATTATATGAATGTTAATGGTAACTATTATTTAGCCGGATCTCGTCTGTCTCGAATCAAAGCTCTGACAATGTTTATAGCTAATTTCTCTCGACTCGCTTCCAAGACCTTACAGTGATATGGCCCATTTCATGCGTGGGGCACTTAATTAAGTATAATGCATTTACTTAATGTTGACGTTTTGATCGTCTCTTAAACAACTTCGTTAGAAGTAGATCCGCCGATGGTGGAAATTGGGCGGGGATCAACGGGTGAATCTCTATTTAAATCCCGCTATTGATTTTATTAAGCGAATACAGCTTTTAATTGTTCGCTTTTATTTATTTCTTTTTCCCCCGCCACATTGTGGTTGATTGACCTGTAATAGTCATCGAATTAAACCACAATAAGTCGCCTCAGCGTCAGGTAATACTTATCGAGACTAGTCTGACTGATCATTAATGCTGAATAATGGTTTCAATTCTCACTGAGGGCGTTATATAAATCTCGACCTTAAATCCCAGCTAACAAAATTACATTACTGCAACATTTCTTCTAATCTAACGCCTAACCTACCTAGCTCCCTTTGAGTAAATGAATAGCGTAACAAGGTTTAGGAGAGATAACAAAAAGACAGTTATTGGGAGCTACAAAGGACAGTAAATTTTTTATCATAAATCGCCCAAAGTTCTTGAAGAATTTTTCTGTCTTCAGAGGATAGTATCTCTGTATATACATTGCGTTGTCGTTGGTAGTTTTTGAGTGTCGCATTTTCATGCGTCGGTGGGTATATGTTGGTGTCACGTCGTTTCTCCAATTACTCGAATACTGAACCATAAATACAATGATCCCCGCACCAATAAATTACCGTCGATTATAAACACGTATACTAAAGATATTTCACAACTGATAATAATAAAAAAAAAATGTATAAACATCATGACGCGTGAAGACGAGACACTTAAATACAACGTACGTGACACTGACTTAGATGTGGCACAAGGCCGAACATATGGGGCACCCAGTGAGGATCGAACTCACTACTCAGTCGTAGTTGCGTTAGTGAGAAAAGCTTGCTAAACATTGCATGAGGTTGATGCGCCCCCACACACAGACATATGAACATGGGATATTTGAAAAAAAGAAATATAAACCCCTGATGCAGAAAAAATAGCCCCCCAAAAACAAAACTATTTTTCAGCACTAGAAACACCTTATCTACACCAGTATATACATATAAGTAATAATTTTTTTATGTGACGTGTTTCGTCAGTTCATGGTCCTCATAATGTCCCCTATATTCTCCCCAACTACCTATCCCTTGTAGCTGTTAGCTTCGTCTTTTGGTCACCGCTACTAACTCCGTTTTGTCATCCATTTACACGTGCTGGTCAGGTAGGTCACCTACTGTCTTCTACCCGCCTTTTTGCATTAGATATGCACTGTATGTGTCGTATTCTTCAAGCTCTCCTTCCTTATCTGTGTAAAAAATTCCAGCCGTCTTTTTTCTAATTCTGTGTACAAATTTCGTTTGTGCTTTCATTTTCCTTAAGGCTTCGCGTTTTATTCTAAGTATCCTTCTGTAGAACCACATTTCTATAGCTAGCATCTTTCTATTCATCTGTCAGAAAAACCTCCTTCTACTTCTCTGTGCCACGTCCCTTCAGGATGTGAGTTATCACGGCTCTCCATAACTTCCTAGTAAAATTTATCATTTTTATCATTTCTCCTGGGCTTTGTTCTGCCATCCATTTACACAAGACAGTAGCTGCTTTTTCTGTCCATCTTACCTTCAATATGTCCTTGCGAGTGTCAAATTTTCCAAGCTCTCTTTCCTCATTATGTACTCTAGATATTTCAAATGTATCTTTTTTTTATTCTAAGCATACGTGTCCTTTTTGTTTATATTCTACTTTAATGTTAATTTGCGGGTACTTTCCTCCTAGTTTAAGATTTGGAATAAAAACAAGTGCAGAAATTCAACTATTAGGTTGGTGCAAAAAAATGTCGTTTTCTCACATATGTTACTATGTGAGAAAACGACATTATTTTTACACCAACCTAATATCTGGTAGGTGTTTTAATGAATGATGGAAAATATTACATATTACATATTATATTTTAATAAATAATGGAAAATATTACACCTAACCTGAACACAAATTTGAATAGTCAAAAATTCCCTTTAAAAACTCTATTTCATCTGAGCGATGACTGTCCAGCATTCATCGTCGTTTTGCAGGATTTCAGAACTCATTACTTCGTTTCCAACAAAATTTTGCTGTCTCTTAGTATTTTGCTTAGCCTTTGATGAAAAGTCTGTATATTATAATATAATTTTTTTAATCATTTGACCTGAAGCAAGGTGGAAATGCCACGAGGGATCAGGGAGAAACAGGCAGTGAAAGTGAGGGTAGGGAAAGAAACTGCATATAGGGAGGATTGAGGAAAGGATAAGAGTTGAATTGAATTCAAGAAGATAGATGGTGATGATTGACATTGCATTTAAATATTGGAAGATTGTAGTTATCAGAGAAACAATTAAACGGAAAGGAGTTCTACATACAGGAATTGCAAGAGAAGAATCTGTTGGAGTGGAAGTAGTGGATGGATTTTGCTAATTTAACTGTAAACAGGTGGCACCTAGATGCCAATCTAGTACCACGCTTAAATTCATGTAGTTGGGTCACCATGGAAAAAAGCCCGTCAGTTTCCATGAAAATATTTACAGACGTCGATGAGAAAGTGGCTGAAGTCGAGATGCAAAGTCAGGATCAATTACATTACAGATTCTTCTGTAGAATATGTCGAGAACCCCGAGATGAATATCAGGAGAACCAGACCAGATTTGGCAACAGTATTCAATGCACAGAGGAATGGTAGATTTGTAAATCTATAAGATTGATTTTGACGAGAAAAATTTCCTGGTACGATACAGTGAGCCAACTTTCCTTGCACTAGATTCAGCTATTGATTCGATGTAATAACGAATAAGCTTTAATCAAATGCATGGCTTTCATATTTTAATGCAGTAAAACTCTTGGTAATCGCAAGATAGACAACTAGTCGAGAGGATGTTAGCAAACTAACGAGTGATTGGTTCTAATATGAGGATCAAACTACATTTTCTGCATAGTCATTTGGACAGGTTTCCAGAAAACTGGGGTGATATCAGTGATGAACAAGGAAAATTTTTTCATCAGGATATAAATCTTATGGGGACAGTTATGAAGGAGATAGGATCAAAGAATGATGACAGATATCTGGTAGAGTCTGGGGAGAGACAAAGGTAAAATTATACAAAGCATTTGGCCAATTTCTGAATAATTGCTGTCAAGAAAAGACGAAAACTATTAATATAAGAACACAAGAAAAATTAACTAAAAAACCCCAAAAAACTGTGGACCATTCGCGAAAATCAAAAAAGCGAAACCTCTTATCATGATTGTCCCTTTTTAATTTTAAACTCCATATTTTATATAACATATGCGATATACGTTTCTTTTAACCTCATAGTCGAATTTTATTTTATTTGTATCTACATTTTCTTAGCTGTTAATATTTCGCTATTTAAACAAATCACTTAAGCAATTTTCCTTTTTAGCCCATTATCTGAAGTCGAAAATCTAGAGCTAATTGAGAAAAATGACTATGATATTCCAATTAAGCGCCATGGAATTGTTTAAAATTAGCTATGATATCTCTTGCACCATTTCAAAAATATTCTAGTTCAGTGTTATTAATAATAATCTGGTCGGCTCAACTGTTTATATCACTTCAAGTTATCTGTGTCATTATAAACTTTAGCAAAGTTATGACATATTTACATGATTAATTTTCTCTTCTCAAGATGGTCCTTTTCCTACTAAACATGTCTAATGCTTATTGCTTGGCCATCGAAGGAGCAATGATGCTATTCAAAAGAGTCACTTAAAATACTCTAGTTTATCTGATCAGTGTTGTGAGCAAATTCAAGCCAGACATGTAATTAAGTCTTAATTGGCAATTACTACGGCCATCAGTGTGTTCTTCTCGTCGGATCCACACTATCAGTGAATCTTATTTGTCGACCATGAAAATGATTCCATAATCAAATCCTGCTTCGCATTTCAAACTTTCCCCGACCATTTCTTTCTCTGGAAATGAGCGAGTTTATCATGAGATGTTAATTGGTTGGTTCGTTACTCGAAAATTCAATACGACAACGCAATTATTTCTTAAACGTGCTTTGCATTTGGGACAAATCGTCTACTCTATGGGCTTTTCAATTCAGATGTTTTTTTTTTGTTTCTGAGTGATCTAAGCAAATAACTTTACATAAATGCCAAAATAAAGTACGACTAGGGCTACTTCTTCAAACGCTCTCATGCACTAATCGTTTCAGAAATAAGCCTAATCAAAAAACAAAGTAATATTATACATTTTCACATGATAATAAAGGCGTAATGTGAGGCATATATATATATATATATATATATATATATATATATATATATGTGTGTGTGTGTGAGTGTATATATATATATATATATATATATATATATATATATACAGTCAACTCTCCCATCGGGGTCGACGTATAAGGTTAAAGCCAATCTGTTCCAAGTAATCGACAGCGGACACCAGTACAGGTTTTGTGCAGAACCAACATCACTTTTCGATGGGCCAAATACAGAGATTTGGTGCACTAGGTTGCCATCCAATCTATCCTGCTCTTTTTACATAACTGGAGAGAGAAAAGGATTCATACCTTTCCCAAGGGTATTAAGTGATTGTAATTGATTCGACAGGAATTCCAACTCGGCTCTCCGATTTCTCAATCCAAGCCGCAACACATTACCCACTGTGCATATATATATATATATATATATATATATATATATATATATATATATATATATATACGCTCTACTTCTGATATTGAGCACTTTTACTCATTAATATAGCATACCTTGTATTTCTATTATATATATATATATATATAAAAATGGTCAACATAGGATGGCTAAAGTCTGTTTCAAGCTTGAACGCAATTTTAGTGGTCTGAAGATTGATTCTAAACATGAAACAGACTGTCACCCTCACTTTTGACTTCAGTTTTCGTTTTTATTTTACATACACTGCGCTCTGTCTCTGATATTGAACACTTTTAGTCCTTGTAGCATACCTTAAAACAATGTTTTTATCATGCATATATATATATATATATATATATATATTAGGTTGGTGCAAAAATAATGACATAATAATGTCGTTTTTTGACGTTAAAAAATACGTCAAAAAACGACATTATTACGTCATTATTTTTGCACCAACCTAATATATATATATATATATATATATATATATATATATATATATATATATATATATGTATGTATGTATGTATGTATGTATGTATGGATATATTTATGGAGAGAGATATAGAGAGAGTTAGACTTTTTCTTTTTTTATTAATAATGCTTACATGAGAGGCCAAGCCAATTCTTTTTCCAGCGACGCAGAATGCTGCTTTGTCGCTACGGTCATCCTGCCTTTCAATTGTTTAGGAATAATATATTCAGTATTCTGCGTCGTTTGAAAAAGAGTCGCTTTGTCCTCTAATTAGAGTATTATTAATAAAAAGAAAAAAAATCAATGCTTAATAATATCAAGTTATGAACACGGCCACAATGTGCTGATAGTGTTTATATATATATATATATATATATATATGTGTGTGTGTGTGTGTGTGTGTGTGTGTATATATTATAGAGGGAAACACAGTGGAGTAATCGATAGCAGCTCGGATTGAGGAATTCAAGTCGGATCCATTACATTTATTTACGTGCTGAGACCCTTCGGAAAGGTATAAATCTTCTTCTCCCCCAGCTATGGGTAAATAGCAGGACAGGCTGTGTTGTATAACTTTGGGGCTAGGTGAAAGAACAGCTCTCAATTCAAAAACGGGCTGGAGAGGGATGGGCTCCGTCAGGCTGTCTTGCCCAGGAATCACCATTTCTACTACAGCTGTAGTACGCATGTGGCCTCTACGACCCTACGAGTCACGGGATAATCTATGTATCTATCTATCTATCTATCTATCTATCTATCTATCTATCTATCTATCTATCTATTACATGTGTGTGTGTGTGCGTGCGCCCGCGCAACCGTGTGTGTGTGTGTGTGTGTGTGTGTGTGTGTGCATTAATTAGACGCTCAGGGGATCAATAATGTTTCGATTAGATGCGATTATGTTTTCGATGATGAGAGGAAATATCAATTACGATCCCAAATAAGCACTTGTATATTTTCCTTCTTTAAATGCTCCAGGAGTTCCTTTCCAATCCAATATATAAAATTAAGCACATCTCGCCGTCTTCAAGCAGATATGTCTTTAGACAGGTATGATTCCGATGTAACAATATATTTCTCTTGAAATAACGTAACTACGTTGTCTATTTTAGAAAGAACACTCTTGTGGTAAATTTTTTGCACTTTATTTCGCTATTTGCTATGTGCAAATAATTCAGTGTGTCAAGGGAGTCGAGGTCATACAATTATATTAGCTTCAGCTTTTTAGCAAGAAGTTCACACATGCAAATGATCGTTTTAATAACATAGTACAATGGTAAGGAGAATCCCAATGGAAAGAGAAAAGAATCTAATTGCATCGATACCCCGTAGATGTGATGTTGCATTAAAAAGTTTCTCCTAATCTACGAGGTGTTCGTGTTTGTTCCTTTTTTTTATTTCATGACTATTATTTTATTTTTTGGCACAGACTTATTTATTCAATAGAAATGACAGATAATTAGAATTTCTCTACAGTATTCGAAAGCGATATGTTTTTGACAAAGAAACATTACAGTCTGTCTAACATTATTAACCACTTTTATCTTTTATAGATATAAAAAATAACTATTATAATGACGTAATAATGTCGTTTGTTGACGTTAAAAAATACGCCAAAAACGACATTATTACGTCATTATTTTTGCACTAACCTAATACTGGTATTTATTCGTACAAATTGTGGCACGAGGCCAATAAAAGGGAGGGGTAGAGGCTGGTCAACAGTAACTATCTTATACCTAGCTAATCAGATTCGCGACCCATTCGTACATTACATTTTACCCATTCGCCAAAAGAACTCGTCCATCACCAAACAATCTTTCAACCACCATAATACCACGTGCTCTCAAGGGAGACCTACAAAAATCGCGACCCATACCATAAAAATTATAATGATGATATATATATATATATACAATTCTAATAATGATAGAATGGGAGGGGAGGGAAATGAACCCAATAATAAACTTAAAATAAGCACAAATACAAACTAAATATAATTGATGTTAGTAGGGACCGTTCAACCCATAAAACAGAGAGGCCGCTCTATTCTGCCCAGGGGACAAAATCAAGAGACGCTTTCGCTAAGGGAGTGGGAAAAAGTATAAAATATTAGGCTGGAATGGGAAAATATAAAACTGACCCAGTCGAGATGAAAATGGGGCGGGGGTCAAAACAAACTGGGGAGGATGGGAATCTCGACTTGGATCATAACCAAAGAACGGCCGGGATGCAGGCCGGGAACAACACTTACTCACATTAACTAGGTACACTGAAGCTTGTCTAACCTAACCAAGGGGAGGGTTCCACAGGAAGCCACCCCGATGTTTAAAAGGTTGACCTAGAAGAGAAAATCAAGGCTAGCCCCATTCACACGAAGCAAGCTCGCTTCTTTTACCCACCTTTCGCTAAAGACTGTCGAATGCAATCGTTTTCTATCCGATCTAATCTTCATCTTGAGCTGATGCTCAAAGAATCGAATTAGATCCGAATGAGAAAGACGATTGCCTCGCAAGACTTCCTCCTTTCGCGTCGTCCAAATCACCATTCGAGCCGTGGCCATCAGCGTCAGAAACACCATCCATTTCATCCCGGAATACGGGGGCGACACATTGTCACACGCGTATGAGCGATCAATGGACACAAGCTGTTCGGGAGTGAGACGAGCCGTCAGCTCGCCGACATGGTCCCATAAGGGGCGGACCTGGGGGCAATGGTAGAAGGCGTGCGCAGCCGTTTCTTCTAAGCCAAGGCCACACCGTTCACAGTCTGGCAAATCCGCCAAGCCCCATATGAAAGCCTTGTCGTTGAGAGGCAGCCGATTCCGAGCCAATCGCCAGCTAAGCGAAAACTCAGGGTTACTGAGGTAATCCGCCGCTGGCGCCCAAGACCAGTAGGAGCGATACTCCTCCTCCGACAAGCCGAGCGTATCTCGTAGGGGATCCTTCGCGGGCCTCTCCACTAATTCACGATAGAAGACCTTCCTAGGCCGAGAAAGGTCACTGGACCGAGGAACGGCCCTCAAACTTATTGAAATCTAAATTCTTATTTGTTGAATGATGGCAAAATCTATCTGTGCACTTTCGATGAAATATGTTTTTTTCCTGCACAGTTTTTTTCACATCTATGAAATGTCCTGTAATTTGAAGTATTCAAATCGGCCGGAAGGTTTATTTATTTAATTGACTGAGTGATTCGTTTTCCACGGCCTTCTGATATTTTTGAAGGTTATTTAAAACCATAAAATATCTTTAAATTGTAACCATTTTGTACATAATAATGATTTAGTGAAACAGATCTTACTAAATAAACCATAATTAGGGTGGGGAGAAAAACTGGATTCATACTTTTCCCAAGGCTATTTACGCGTAAGTGAATATAACGAACCCAATTGGGATTGAAACTCGGCCCCCCGATTAACAATTCCGAGCCGGTATCAATTGCACCACCCCCATATATAAGCTTACAGCTCCTGGTATTTCCAAATGGTTAATTATCGAGGTACTGACCATGTTGGACACTGCTTAACTTCGGTGATCGTACGTGAACCGGTGTTTCAGCGTGATATGTGCGTAAGCTTATTTAATGAAAAAATGTACACACTTAATCGGCTTCTTAGTGTTCACATAATAAAAAAAAAAAAAAAAAAATGCTAGAAATTTCAAAAAATGAAAAGCATTCAACAATTAATTTTGAAAGAGCTTGCGAGGATCCTAGGCAACTCTATACCGTATATCAAAAATGTTGAAAAACGAAGTCTGTCAGTTCCTAACTCAAGTGTCAAAACATATGCGACGGGTCACTTGGCCATCTTTCAAAAACATCCACGAAGAAAACCGAACAAAATGGGCAACAGAATATATGAAGTTTAATTTTTAAACTGTTTTTCATGCACATAAATGCTGCGTTACAATCGATTTCCCAAATGGATAGAAAAAAGATTTTTGTGGCTGCTATCCTAAACGTTTTCAGAAGGTGAGAAAATGCATAGAGGATGCTATGCCTTGGGGTGGAATTACAGGTGTTGAACTTGTGGACCGATTGACAGTTTAAGATTGTAGTAAGATGACATCTCAAAAATACATTGATTTTGAAGGCACACGTGGAGCAACGGTTCAAGAAGACATACGCTATCATAAAGATACTTTTAGGTAGGAAAATACTATATCACATCACGCGAGAAAACTAACAAATACCTGAATAAAATGTAATTCAGAGACATTGTTTATCCGATCTCTACCTCGGTTGAAAAGATGCGGGTCATTATGAAGAGGAATATTTACAGTAGCCGACGTGAATCTACCTGCAATGAATGACAGGGTATTCTGGATACGGTACTGTCTGTTTCATATGGGCAAATACGACAGGTTATCACTTCTTTCGATCAATGGTTTCTTAAGCTATTTTCAGAATATGATATATACATGTCAGATTAATATGATCTTTATAAATCACTCGTTGGTACTATAAGACTGATTTCATTTTTCGATCTAAATATTTTCACTTTATCTTTTTCAAGCGTTCTGTAATCATATTTTTTTTTATTACGCCATAGCATTTCATGAAGTTTCAGTAACAGGGCCAATAATGCCAAATTTCGAATATCCAAAAACAATCAAATGATTTACTTTAATTTACGTATATCTATAACATTCATAGTGCATATATTTCTGGAAATTCATTCATTCTTATTTTCCTTGCATTGTCACTTCAGAAAATAGTCGATCATGGCTCTCCAGGTACTCATTTTCTTTATCTGTGAACTGCTGTATTGTCTTGGGAAGCATGTTTCATGTATATTCACTGAAGCAATGTTGCGCCTGGTCCATTCCGAGGTGGGTGATTGATTGGGGGATTACTAGATGCTGTAAGCTTCAATTAGGCTCGTTATATTTACTTAGGCACAAATGCCCTTGAGAAAGGCATGAAACCACACTCCCCCAACTATGGGTTAATCTGTCCGATGTGTATCAGTAAATCATTATCATGTGAAAAGAATTCTTACAATCTAAAAATATTTTCTGGCTTTAAATAACCTGCAAACGGTTGGTAAGCCGTAAAAACAAACCAGTCTCGGAAAAGATACTAATGTTTTTCCGTTTCCTTTTCGACAGATTTGAATTCAAAATAACCCTTCACTGGCTATCATCCAAGATTATAGAGCCCAGTGAATACCTTTATTTAACATCATAGGCAGAGGAGCGAGACGATGGATTCATGTCTTTCTTGTTTTTGTTTAGCGGTATATCAACACCTCTATGGGTCATTTAATGCCTAAATGTAAATATTTTATATCATTTATCTATTTCAGTTTATTTTTTGAAGATAATAATAGTCTTAGTGATATTAAATTCATACTAATTAACCCATAGTTTTATGAGAACCGGTACATTCGTATCTTCCCTAATGGTATTTGCGCGTAACTGAATATAACGATGCTAACTGGAATTGGAGCACGGCTCTCCGATTAACAATTCCGAATCTTTATCCATTATACCGCCCGCAGATGCAAGCTTACAGCACCTAATATATACTAGTCACCCAAGATATCGTCCATCTAGGTACTGGCCAGGCTCGACGTTGCTTAACTTTGGTGATTTTAAGAGAACCGGTGTTTCAACGTGATGTGACCGTAAGCCATTTTCCATGGACATTAGTTTGATTTGAATATAAAACAACAGGACGCGTTTTGAACTCGGCTCGCTGATTTCCATTTCATGATGTTGATCATAACGCGCCACCCACGCATCCTGCATTAGTTGAAGAACATGTAGGAAAAGTGAGAAGAGCTTATAATATGAGACGAAGTATAATAATCCTCTTCTGTCGGCATTAATTCCTGACCAAAGACAACAATTTCATTTTGATTTCCAATTTATTTCTATAATAAAATTGCGAGCAATCCGTTCATATTATGCGCTTAATATGGCTATTCTGTTCGTATCGTCTGCATTAATTTCTGGTCATTAATAATTCAGTCCTTCATTACGAGACATATACTTCTTCCTTTGAAACTCCACCTAAAAGTCATAAAAATTTTTTTTCCAATATTAAAATTGCTTTAATTTACTGAAGGAAAAACAGTGCAAGATAAAAATAAAAAAAAATATATATTATGCTTCAAAGATAATACTGTGACACTTGCCGATAGTGATACTGCCCAGCACATCATTAATTTTTAGACAAATAGCCATTTTGTAATCGGTGCCACCCCAAGCAAGACAGTACAGTACAAATACAAGATGTGGATGAATTAGAAACAAAAACTTTAGTAACGAGGAGAAAAGAAAAGAGTAATCAGGAGGACAGTAGATAGCGATTGATATTGCATATAATTTTTGCAGATTAAAGATGGCTGAGAAGTTCCAAAATCCAGAACTGAGATAAGAAACTGTTAGCATAGAAGTTACGGCTACAGCTACCTAGCGCAACTGTAAATTGTTGAGATCTCGCCGCCAGTCCGGTACTGCGCATTAGATTCATAAATCCAGGTACCATAACGATCATCTCACCCGAACAACGTATTTATAAAAATAGGCAGAGAGGGACAACTATGCAGCGGTAGACAAGTGACTGATGGTGAGCCGCCAGATTAGGGCCCAAAATATTGCTGATTCGTCTTCGGATCTTATCAAGAATCTCCAGGTAAATAGCAGAAAACCAGACCGTATATGGGAGCAATATTCTAAACATGGGCGAATGATAGACTTATCGATATGCAAGATAAATTCTGGAGAGAAAAACTGTCTCGTCCGACACAGTGAACCGATTTTATTAGCAGCTGGTCTAAGAATGGATTCAATGTAGTCTTTCCACCGCATATCATCTGAACGAGAATGTGCAATGAGTCACTTCCCAAGGGGATAGCATTAGCCATGCTGATGGAAGGAAGACAGGGGTCTCTCAGATGATTGTTGGAGAGTAGATTAGTTTTGGAAGTGTTAAAATATACAGTCCATCTATTGCCCAAGTTGATGGGTGTTTTTGTATATCAGCTGTCATTTTGACCGTGTCTGACTCATCAGCCTTACTATCGAGGCAGGAGTAATTTGTTATGACGTCACCGTAGATGCCAAGTTATGAGCTGATGCGATAATAAAGATTTAAAACAGCGTAGGACTAAGAATGTAGTCTTGGGGGACAACCGCGTTAGTACGAATTGATGTAGATAAGCGGAAGTTCAGGACAACGTTCATTTCACTATTTGATAGGAAGGATTGGATCAGCACAAAAACGTATATTAACTTTTCAGCTTTTGGAGAAGTCCTAAATGCCAGATCCTATCAAAGGTATTCGAGATCTTTAGCGCTACAGCCCCGGGCTTCGCCGTTTTATCTCGATCACGACAGACTCTTTCCACAATTATCGTTAGTACATCATCAGTTGATCTGGAGAAACAAAAACTGTATTGCTTGTCTGAGAAAAGGCCCTATGATGTGAGATGATAAACCAATTTAGCCTTGATTAAGGCCTCTAGGAGTTTTTAAAAATTTCTGAGAGCTAATAGGCCACTTTTTGGATGGGCCAGACGTTTCAGCAGAGTTCTTAAAAACTGGAACAACAGACGATGACTTCCAACAAGCACGAAAGCTGGAAGCAGTTTAGAGAGTTCGTGAGCACAATGACTATTACAGTGATGAAATCCGGTCCACATGCTTTGTGGGAATCAAGGTTAGAGATGATAGAAGAAATCAGGGGAGAGGTTATGCACATATCGCTCAACAGAGACTCATTTCTAGGAGGGAAGTTAGGTGAGTCAACAGTAGAGTTTGAGGAGAATTTACAGGCAAAACATTCAGCTTTATAAGCAGAGAATGATAACACCTCAAATCGATTGAATAGTGGTGGAATAGAGACCTTGCACTTATTTAGTATACTGTTAGAGATAACGCCAATAGCCGCGAGAGTCAAAGTTTTTAGAAGCTATGTGGTGCCACATTCTCTCAGCGAACTGGGATCTACCTCCTTCGAGGACTCGCATGCATTTATTACAAGCAGTAGTAAATATGAATCTTTTATAGCGAGAGATGTCGCGATGGTATAGCTGGAAATAGTGGTTCCTGTGGAATATGGCGGACGCGCATGTGAATCATGGAGAAGATTGAGGTTTCATCTGATATTTTCGAGAACGGATAAACGCATTCATACTGGCTTTGATCCAAGAAGAAACGTCAGTGGAGCAAATTTAAATTGGGAGGTTGAAGATATCAGTCCAAGAGGCTTCGCGAAGAAAATCTCGAAATGAGTCCCAATCAGCGTGTAGGTAACGGAAAGAGGTCTTATGGATATAGGGTTCCTGTTTAACGGATGATTGGAAGGAGATATCAATAGCTAATACAGAGTGGTCTGTGTTACGAAGAGGACAGTATTGCGAAGCTCGGCAAGAGCTTGGAGAGGAGGCTAGAAATAAATCCAGTATAAAAGCATGTTACTCGGTTTGGCTAGGGAAACGAGCAGGGAATTTTACGATTTAATTGAGGGATTAGGCACTGGAAAAATTTAATGTCTTCATACCGGCAATATCATTACCTTTAAAATGTTTTACGCATCTAATGATGAACATTAAAGTCACAAAGACAAAGTTGTTCGAAAATGGATGGAGAGAAAGTGCCTTTTCTATACTGTCAGCTGTTGCGTCTAATATACAGCAGTCTTGGGAAGATGGGGAGCGATAAAGGAAAAAGAAATGGCTGACAGAATTTAGTAGCAAAAGATGAAAGCACATGAAAGAGTATTCAGCGGCCTCGAGAGACAATTCCTTGGCCATCGGAAGATTATCCCAGATGTAAACACCAAGGTGATGTGAATGCTGTAATCTTTTCGGCAAAAGCAAAGATACCCTATAATCAATAATTCATTGGTAGCAATGAAAGAATTCAAGTTTCACAAAGGATAAATTGTATCTGGCAACTTTTCCAGGAGAAAAATATTCTACGCTGCAGAAGTTGGAACGGATACCACCAATATTGAAGAAAGAATGATTGAGGTGGTGTAAATGTTTTTGTTTTTGTTCGCTGGGTTATTTTTATTTTTTTAATTGTGATTTCCATGGGATATGTCTTGAGGAGAGAGAAAAAAGACCACCATTGTTGTACAATTACACACACACATACACACACACACACATATATATATATTTTAAGCGTTTCACTCCAAGCAAGGCGAGAAGCCACTAGGACGCAAGAGGTTACAGAAGATTTGGAGCAAGATCAGATAGGAGTGATAGAGGAAAAGATGAGGAGAAGGACGCTTGAATTCATGATGTCTGGGAACCAGCGAATGCAGCTCCTCTGAGCAATTACCATGAAAGCATTTGTAAAAAAAGACAGAGAGTGGTGACGGCGCGCCTGTGAGAGAGCGACAGTAGACGAGATGCCAGAACAGGGCCAATTATATTGCATATCCGCCTCTGGAGCCTATCAAGAACCCCGAGGCAAACAGAAGGGGCTCCAGACCATATATGGCAGCAATACTCCATGCAAGGGCGAATTGTTGATTTGCAGATCTGAAGGATCGATTCCGGGGAGAAAAATTTCCTGGCGCGGCACAGGGATCCAACTTTACTCTTCGTATCATTTACTTTAAAAATCTCTCAGTACAAAGTAGAGCAATATATTATTATTATTTTTATTATAACAGATTATAATAAAAACATTTTGAAATCGCTACAGAAAAGCTTTCATGTTTCAATACTTTGATTGTACTTCTTCAGGCGATGGTAAGTAACTGCTGATTAAATGACTTTTAATGAATTTTAAAAACAGTGTTACCTCTTTTCCGAAACTTAACGCGGAGGACATAAAGTCAGAATTAAAGATTGACTGGTGGGTATGTCTTGATTAACCAATTAAATGTCAGATATATGCTAAATAGAAAAGTAAGCTCAGAGGGTGGAGGTGGGTGAGTTACTTTTTCATGTCACGCTAAACCGGAACATAGACAGGCCATGATTGACGATTGCGGAAAATGTCAACGACAATTCACGATACATTCGTCGCTCAAGTACGGACGAAATTCGATCTTCACTGCTCTCTGATCAAGGAACACAACGTGGGACAGAAGCAGATGAAGGAACGAAGCAGAAAGTCGATAAGCATCAGTTGACCGGCAGCTGTACCGACCAGCATAGGAACAACTCAGGATCGAGGCGGGCCGGCCGTGTTTTATAGATATTCATTTATTTTTTCAGTTCGCGTATAAATTGTCCTAGTCATCATTTTCTATACTTGTGAATGTATTCACCAGATACTTTTTGCATTAAAAATCGCCGAATGCAAGGCTCAAGAGGCACTAAAGGTAGAGCATTATTAAAGTAGATATTTGATATAAATGTAAGAGGGGATAGAACAAAGTGACAATTAAGCATAAGGAGTATAGATAATGATTGCTCCTTTTATTGAAAAAGTCAAAGTTGTAGTGGTCAGAGGATTATCCACGCAGGAGTTTGTTCCAACTGAAGAAAATGGGCAAAGCAGTGGGCGAAACGTTATAGTTTATAGTATATAGTTTACTTCATAGTTTGTGCCACCTGAAGAAAACGTGTGAATGCAATAGTCGAAACTTCAAGATAAAACAATCAAATATGCAATAATTGTGCAATGCTATGACAATGATTTTATCTCATGTGAAAAAATTAGCGAGAAAATCTCTTTAGTATTTTATAAATTGCGGCTTCTTGCATGGCAAAGGAGAATGAAATTTCGCAAAGTTTAAAAATGACAACTTGCTGTTTATTGATCATGTTACTTTTTAGGTGCTACGAAGCGTTCTTTTTTGTTTCGCACAATTACTAAGAATTTGATTTTTAAACTTTTTAACTGAAAGAAAATAGAATAAAGCAAAGCAATTTTAGAAGCAAGCCATAATTTAATTAAAAAAAGAAGATAATCTAACAATAAAAAAAAAGCCAAATGAAATCGTAGAGAGAGGCATACGTAGAATTGAAGCAGATAAAAAAAATGAAGTCACAATGGTGATAAAGAAAATAAGGCAATCAATCGAGACGAAGACCGCTAAGGGTGGGGTATGTGGTTATAAATTATGTAGAAGAAAATCAAAGAGGGAACACAGCACGCAGAAAAAGAAAGATTATCTTTTAAAACTGATTTCCTTTTCGATTTCCGTGGAGATAGATACAGTCTACTTGATAAATTACTTGCACCGTCCCTTTGTAAATTCACTGACTGAAAGAAAAAAAATAAAATAAAAATATCGGAAGGGATAACTAAATATATTGATTGAAGTTTCTAGAGAAATTAAGATTACATGACAAAAGAGTAATTTCTATCTATATCTCTGTAATGAGGTATAATGTTTACTTACATTATTTACATTATTTGGGCTGTTATCCTCACCTCATCTTCATTGCCATATTCCCCACGTTTCGACCATTGTACGCTCCAGCCTTCTTCAGCTGATTGAAATTTGGAAACGAACCCTTTATTTCCTCTACAGGGGTAGATTCTTCTATTTCCTAAAGGACACATGGCCCAGTGGATAAAGGTGTTGGTTAGATCCAACGTCTAGACCCAATCAGTTGTGAGTTCAATACCAGGCTGCAGAAACAGTGAACCAAAAACTTGGAGGGATGAGTAAAAGGGAAATAATGGAAGAGGCATGACACGTGGAACTAGAACAATCTATCCCAATATAATTACATACAAAATATTTTCATTTCGGCATTAAATAACCCATAGAACATGATATACCGCGAAACGCGAATCAAACAACAAATTTCATGACATTAATCCATATAAATCCATAATTATCTTATAATTTCTTAAAGAAAGCAAACTATACTCCAAAAGATAACTCCAATAAGAAAATTTAATAAAAAAGCTGTGTCTTGCATCAAAGCCGCGTCAACTTTTGCAGGAGGAGCCACGGCACGGTGGGCACATCTACTTTATGAAGTTTTCTCGAGTGGACAGGTCGGGAGACGAAATAAACAAAGTGTCTACACAAAACGGGTATCCATTAAAAATAACGTTTGAAGAAATAAGAAACTCATCGGATACAAAAATAAAAGCCATTAATTCTTTCACACATATATACGCGCGTGCGTAAAGACACACACACACAAACACACACACACACACACATAACCCCCCCACATATATATATATATATATATATATATATATATATATATATATATAAAGTATAGAAAAATATTTTTATAAATAAAACGTTAGGAAATCAGTTGACCGAAATCGATTGAAGATCAATAAGATCGAAACCAAATCAGCTGATTTCCTAATTTTTTTATACTTAAAAGCTGTTGAAGTTAAATTTTTAAATTTTTATGTTTTTATGTGATTTGAGCTCTTTTTTTAATATTATTGTTTTCTTGTATAATTCAACCCTGACCATTAACTTCTTTATTATATATATATATATATATATATATATATATATATATATATATATGGTGCGGCGGAAGTCCTCTCAGAAAGTCCTCAGAAAGACCTCACAGAAGACATAATGATAGGTCATTAGATAGATGAAAACAACATTACGATAAATGTTTTAATATGATGTGGGTGGGAAGCAATGCTGGAGGGTATATTTGAAATATATTTCAACCTCACCCTGTAAAATGTAGCACGAGTGAGTGCTGCTTTTCTTCTATAGGCCGTGCCTCTTTTGGACTTTGGAGACAACCATGGCTCTCCTCAGTTTCTTATCATATTTTCCTATTTTTCCTATCTTGAAGCATTTAATAACTTTTGTCGTTTTGCTATCTCTCCCAGAACCTGATCCATCTCATCCATTCACTAAAGCGCGCCAGAAAGTTAGAGCGGTGCTTTCCATTGTCTCTCTTAATTTCAGTATGGCCTGTGAGGATAAAATTTTTGAAGCCCCCCCCTCCTCATTATGCATCCAAAAAACCCCAACTTTCTCTTTCCGATGTTAAGTATAAGTTTTCTTTTTGTTGCCATTGTCTGTAGAACTGCGTCGTTGCTGAATATCTTCAGTCCTTGGTATTCTCAGTATCCTATTGGAAAAACACATTTTGTTGCGTCAAATATCTTCTTCATCTGTGAGAGAGCTAATATTTATACTGATCTTTTTGTATATTTTTGTATTTAATGCAAAAAATGTGTAGTTGGTTCTGCACAAAGCCTTCACAAATCTAATCATATTATATGTGCCGGTATCTGGGCTGTCGGTTCCTAGGAACTGAGCTGCTTGACACTCATATGTTGAGTTCCGACGGGAGAGTCCACCACACACACACACACACACATATATATATTTTTTTAAAGACATTTATATGTTTATTCATTTTTTTTATAGATACGAATATTTAAGTAAATGGTCTATTTGCTATGAAAATTTCTCTGACATTCAGGCCGGTAAATATTGTTAATACTGTTTATTATAAACAGAACATTTACTTAAATACTTGTACCTATACAAATAACGTATAAACAATAAATATATTAAAATAATTGTCGGACTTTTATAATATACGGCGTCATTTATGTTAAGTTAGGCTTCGAGCTGATATGAGCGTTCGAGAGAGATCATGGGAAATTTGTAGTTTAAAACAGTAATTCGACCTTGCTAAATAAGCGCCTTATCTATAGGTAAATGGTATAGCTTGTCAGACTATATGACGGTTCCGTGTAGGATACAGGTTCGATTCCTGTCGGAAGGCGCATATTTTCTATGAAATATCTCGGACACTCAGGCCGGTAAATGTTGCTAATTCTATTTATTATAAACAGAGCATTTACTTCAATATTTGTGTCTATAAAAATAATATATAATCATAATGAGTGACGTTATATATATATTTATTTTTTATGCATTATATTCTTGTAAAATATCGGACAAATCATGCCACGCTAGGTTACCATTACAATTAAATCATTTGCAAGGTGGTTTTGTTAGCATCCTGCCAAAATTATTTTTAATACAGTGTTGAGCTTCTTCTAGACTGATTACCGACCCGACGAAGATTAGAGAGCAAGGATTGCAATTTTACTACTCACTCCCCAGTAGGCACAGTTTTGGATTTATATAACTACATACACAAATGCATACCGAGCGACACAGACACACGCACATACACACACACAAATATATATGTATGTTTGTATAATTTAATCGAAAATTATAACATAAATATGTTATAAAATTAGTCGAAAAATATAACATGATAAATAATAATATGTTACAAAATCACAACAAAATCCACACTTCTGGTGTCTTATCAAGTGATGGTGTTGAATGTAGAACCTACATTACACCATCACTTGATAAGACACCAGAAATGTCGAAACAAAATGGCAATTTTTGTAGCGAGTTTATAACATATTCATGTTATAATTTTCGAATAAATTATATTTGCTCTACTCTGTATTGAGCACTCTTTTAAGAATAGTATTTTTTGTTATTGGAATTTATTTCGTATACACCAATCTTATACTTGGATCTATGTTTGTATATATATATATATATATATATATATATATATATATATATATATATATATACACGGAACAACGTAAGAAGTTCTTTTCGGTGATCCTCATTCACTGGGCATAAATTGCGCTATCAGAAAATGAATTAAAAATAATGTGCATGATACAAAATAGTTAAAATCGCAATAATTAGTAAGGAATTAATAAAAGTAAAAAATGAAAATGCCATCATTAAAATATTTCAAGTTGCGTGAATTGAAAAAAATGAAATAAAATGCAATAAATAACAAAAGATTTAATCGCAAGTAAAATAGAAACACAAAATTCAATCGCATTGCCAAGCACTAACGATTTTTTTTGTTTTTGTTTTTGTTGCTTTACCAAGAAAGTAATAAGCAAAATATATCTTCGAAAATATAAAGATAAAAAAAATCGGAAAGGGAGATAACCTGCTTAGCACTTAGTTTCCCGCTAATTACCGCCGAGCTGTGATTTTAATATGCAATTCCCAACCGATAAGCGGGCGAGGAACTGTCATGTAAAATAGAGACTGGAGGAGAATGAGATAGAAATCAAAAAATCGATAAATTGCTACGTTTGCTTAAATGTGCAATAAAGTACACGGTTTGCTCAGAAAAGAAGAAGGGCAAAATATCTTGGTTGTATGTATATTGAGAAACAGTTTCTCGTTTCTATGTTTCTTCAAATAATTCCATGTATATATCTACCCATTCTACGTGTCCAATGAAATGTGCATATATATATATATGTATATATATATATATATATATATATATATATATATATATATATGTGTGTGTGTGTGTGTGTGTGTGTACATATAAACTAAATCAAAGCACCATGTCTGTCGTATTCAATGAAATGTGCATATATATATATATATATATATATATATATATATATATATATATATATATATATATATATATGAATTATTTTAACTGTTAAATAAGAAATATTTCATCCTTGAAAATGGCTAAATATATAGCCAAAAGCGCTCAGAAACAAAAAACATTCGGACAGGACAGTTTTTTATATAATTTATCATCTGTAAAGAAAAACAATTATTAAATCACTTGAGAAATTGTATAAAAAACTAAATCAAAGCCCCTTGGTGGTCGTATTCAATGAAATGTGCATAATTAAGGATTGCTGCCAAAATTCACAAATTTTAATATATATATATATATATATATATATATATATATATATATATATATATATATATTAGACAAAATAATGTGAACAACTTACGAAAATAACAATTTTTCAATTCCGGCATTTCCGAATATTTCTAAACATCAAACAGGAATAAAAGGTAACGTCTCAGGACTTACCTTTCATTTACCTTTTCCAGCTAATTAAGTCATAATTTATCTTAAGATGAAAGAGTTACGTACTAACGGATTTTCAAAGGGAACAAATAGTCTGTGTTCGATTATCAGGAGCATCTCTATCCCAAATGTCTGAATTATTGAATGTGCCATAAGCTTTAGTGTCCATGGTTATGACAGCTTATACAAAAACAAAGTAAAACATTATAAGCAAAGAGAAGTAGTGAACGGAAACCAAATTTGACCGAAAAAGACCGACGAGCTTGAAAACGAATTGTGGCAAAAAATCATAAAACTCTTCTAGCAGAAGGGACACCAGAACTCATTAATCACTAATCCAATATATTTTTTAAATGCACAGTACATCGGGAGTTCTACAAAACTGATATCCACTGATTTTCTTCTGGTCCTATCATCACTTTTAATAGTAGAATTAATGCAGCTAAGTATCTTGACATTGTCATTGACATTGGCTTTACAATGTGAATCATACTGTTGCCAGAAAATGCAATATACCAAGATGATAATGCACCCGTACACGCTGTAAAAAAGTGAAGTCATGTTTTACTGATCATCATAACGTAATTAAACATCTTCTATGGCTAACACAATCATGTGATGGGGTGTTCTAGAGCAGAGTGTGAGGAATAGATTTCCTCTGTATCGTCGATGAGGCAACTTTCCGAGATTTTGATTGAAGAATAGGATAAAATTCCACTGGAAACAATTCAAAGCATTTGATTCCATTTAACGTAGATTCAATGCAGTTTTGGAAGCTAATGGATGTCCAACACCTTATTAGCCAATAAAGAAATGTTTCAGCCATGTCTCTACATTATTTTATCTCACCCCTGTGTGTGTATATATATATATATATATATATATATATATATATATATATATATATATATATATATATATATATATCAATGATTAATAGAAAATATGACATTGTCACTTAGACAGACTACAGAATTTAGAAGAATCTTTTTCTAATTGTTCTGTTCACTAAGGAGGTTTCAGCAATTGACTCACGTTTTTCTCATTTTCGTTTTTTTTTATCAAGTTAAAAAATAATTTATGCACATTTTGTTGCTTGATATTTTTATCTTCTTTCTGTGTGTGTGTGTGTGTGCGTGCGTGTGAGTGTATTTGAGTTTGTGTGCACATGTCTGTGTGTGTGTTCGTATACGGATTTGCGCATGTATAAAATGTCGTAGTTATAAACCAGGTGGGGCGTAAATATTTACCCTTTATATAAACGTAAATAATACTCATTATTTAAACAAAATTTTCCCATTATTTAAACATAAATTGAAACATAACTATTCGGAACTTTTTCAACTTTAGCATAAGACATCCTAACATCCTTTTGTCGTATTGTTTACAGTTTAATTAAATATGGTGGAACAAAAAAACCGTTATCAATTAGTCGCAATGAAAATGTTTGGTAGGAGGACGTGTAAGGTTACAAAATAGCTGAATGTTTACAAAATAAATAAATAAATAAATAAATCCCTCAGTAAATGAAATTCCAGGGAGAAGTCGTTAACTTCGTACCAAGAGTGTCATTGAAGACGTGAAAACCAGGATGAAGAGAAATCTATGATTTAGTATGAGGAAGATGGCAAAAGAGCTGCATATTTTGTATAGGTTTCTAAGGAGGATTGGAAAAGAAATTTGAGGCTAAAACCATACATAGTCAACAACGACAAATGCTCCCAAGTTTCTATAAGCAGAAACGACGTAGCAGAGGGGGGTACAAACTGTTAGAAATGATGCAGAGTGCCGAGGTCAAAGTTTCAGGTTCTAGGAGATTTGCGTACTGGACATTTGCATCCCTAGACAAATTCTTCATTGGGTAATTGCGTACCTCTAATAATTTTTTGAAACTTTTAAAGGCAATTACCATAGATGTTGTAAAAAGCATGGGTAGTAATCATAATTTCTTTTTAAAAAAAGGAATAAAATATATTAAAATTTTATGTTTTTTTAAAAATGTAATGACCGATTAGCAGTATTTCAAGATCGCTCTTCACATCTCCAGTATGTCTTTTTTTCATCAACGTTTTTCTTTTGTTAGTAGTATGTGTAATTTTCCTTCTCCACAAATATTGTTCCAGTAGTGTTTGATTTTCGAAACTTAGCCATGGATTCCAAATAAAAACATGATCCCTAAAATTCACAATCTATTAGATATTTGTGGTAGGCACAGCTGGAGTGAACTGATTATGTTACCTTAAATTTCTCTTTCTTTTATGAAGAAATTTTTCTCATTTTTTTAAATTCATGGTGACTACCTTTCTGATTGCTTAGAGTATTAAATGTCTGTAAATTTCTGTATTAAAAAAAAAACTCTTAAAAATGGTAACTTCAAAAAATTATCAAAAGTACGAAATTATCCAGGGACTGGTATGCAATTGTCCTGGAAAGCAAATGCCTAGTACGCAACTGTCTTTACACCAAGTTTCACTGTTGAGGGCATATGCTACTTCATCAAGAAATATTCCAGAAACTTTAAGAATGCATGGTGCCATGGTTTGCGGTGATCTTTCATCTGATGGTTCAAAAATGGTTGTGGAAGGAGTGAAAGTAAATAGCGAATTTTTCCAGGAATTTGCCCCCTTTTTTGTCTAAAAGTAACAGTATTCTTTCAAGATGGAGTCATCACACACAGGACCAGTCCGAGGCAGAATTGGTGCAAAAGATATTTGCGTGGAATTTTTGACAATTCATTGGGGTCCTCATCAAATCCTGACATTAATCTTATGTACTTTGTGGTAAGATATATATTGGTGGTTACGGATCTCATACTAATGTATGTCAAACATAAAAGAACCTCTTTTGACGATCTGGTACAATTTAAGAGGTCATGAACAACTAATTTACATCAGTTGAAATTAATTTTTTGAATTGTAAATATATTTAAGATATTTTCAGTAAATATAGAAATCAGCCTGTACCCGTTCTTTGATGAAAACCTAAAAATTTTTAAATGATAATATAAATGAATATTTAACAAATATATATACCGCACCCGTTATATATATATATATATATATATATATATATATATATATATATGAACGTGTGTGTGTGTGTATATACAGCGTGCGATAGGTAAATTGTCGTCATTTTATATTTTTAATTTCGCGCATGCGTGTTCTTTGCTATTTTTTATTTATTTGTCAACTGCACGGTATATTAGGATCAGTTGGGAACCGTCTGTGAGAAAAAAGATCACCATGACGCAATTCGCTCCGACAGAAATTTGGAAACAGCATACTGTACTACTTGATATTCGTGCCAACTGCACGGTATATTAGGATCAGTTGGGAACCGTCTGTGAGAAAAAAAGATCACCATGACGCAATTCGCTCCGACAGAAATTTGGAAACAGCATACTGTACTACTTGATATTCGTGCCAACTGCACGGTATATTAGGATCAGTTGGGAACCGTCTGTGAGAAAAAAAGATCACCATGACGCAATTCGCTCCGACAGAAATTTGGAAACAGCATACTGTACTACTTGATATTCGTGCCAACTGCACGGTATATTAGGATCAGTTGGGAACCGTCTGTGAGAAAAAAAGATCACCATGACGCAATTCGCTCCGACAGAAATTTGGAAACAGCATACTGTACTACTTCATATTCGTGCCAACTGCACGGTATATTAGGATCAGTTGGGAACCGTCTGTGAGAAAAAAAGATCACCATGACGCAATTCGCTCCGACAGAAATTTGGAAACAGCATACTGTACTACTTGATATTCGTGCCAACTGCACGGTATATTAGGATCAATTGGGAACCGTCTGTGAGAAAAAAGATCACCATGACGCAATTCGCTCCGACAGAAATTTGGAAACAGCATACTGTACTACTTGATATTCGTGCCAACTGCACGGTATATTAGGATCAGTTGGGAACCGTCTGTGAGAAAAAAAGATCACCATGACGCAATTCGCTCCGACAGAAATTTGGAAACAGCATACTGTACTACTTGATATTCGTGCCAACTGCACGGTATATTAGGATCAGTTGGGAACCGTCTGTGAGAAAAAAAGATCACCATGACGCAATTCGCTCCGACAGAAATTTGGAAACAGCATACTGTACTACTTGATATTCGTGCCAACTGCACGGTATATTAGGATCAGTTGGGAACCGTCTGTGAGAAAAAAAGATCACCATGACGCAATTCGCTCCGACAGAAATTTGGAAACAGCATACTGTACTACTTGATATTCGTGCCAACTGCACGGTATATTAGGATCAATTGGGAACCGTCTGTGAGAAAAAAGATCACCATGACGCAATTCGCTCCGACAGAAATTTGGAAACAGCATACTGTACTACTTGATATTCGTGCCAACTGCACGGTATATTAGGATCAGTTGGGAACCGTCTGTGAGAAAAAAAGATCACCATGACGCAATTCGCTCCGACAGAAATTTGGAAACAGCATACTGTACTACTTGATATTCGTGCCAACTGCACGGTATATTAGGATCAGTTGGGAACCGTCTGTGAGAAAAAAAGATCACCATGACGCAATTCGCTCCGACAGAAATTTGGAAACAGCATACTGTACTACTTGATATTCGTGCCAACTGCACGGTATATTAGGATCAGTTGGGAACCGTCTGTGAGAAAAAAAGATCACCATGACGCAATTCGCTCCGACAGAAATTTGGAAACAGCATACTGTACTACTTGATATTCGTGCCAACTGCACGGTATATTAGGATCAATTGGGAACCGTCTGTGAGAAAAAAGATCACCATGACGCAATTCGCTCCGACAGAAATTTGGAAACAGCATACTGTACTACTTGATATTCGTGCCAACTGCACGGTATATTAGGATCAGTTGGGAACCGTCTGTGAGAAAAAAAGATCACCATGACGCAATTCGCTCCGACAGAAATTTGGAAACAGCATACTGTACTACTTGATATTCGTGCCAACTGCACGGTATATTAGGATCAGTTGGGAACCGTCTGTGAGAAAAAAAGATCACCATGACGCAATTCGCTCCGACAGAAATTTGGAAACAGCATACTGTACTACTTGATATTCGTGCCAACTGCACGGTATATTAGGATCAGTTGGGAACCGTCTGTGAGAAAAAAGATCACCATGACGCAATTCGCTCCGACAGAAATTTGGAAACAGCATACTGTACTACTTGATATTCGTGCCAACTGCACGGTATATTAGGATCAGTTGGGAACCGTCTGTGAGAAAAAAAGATCACCATGACGCAATTCGCTCCGACAGAAATTTGGAAACAGCATACTGTACTACTTGATATTCGTGCCAACTGCACGGTATATTAGGATCAGTTGGGAACCGTCTGTGAGAAAAAAAGATCACCATGACGCAATTCGCTCCGACAGAAATTTGGAAACAGCATACTGTACTACTTGATATTCGTGCCAACTGCACGGTATATTAGGATCAATTGGGAACCGTCTGTGAGAAAAAAGATCACCATGACGCAATTCGCTCCGACAGAAATTTGGAAACAGCATACTGTACTACTTGATATTCGTGCCAACTGCACGGTATATTAGGATCAGTTGGGAACCGTCTGTGAGAAAAAAAGATCACCATGACGCAATTCGCTCCGACAGAAATTTGGAAACAGCATACTGTACTACTTGATATTCGTGCCAACTGCACGGTATATTAGGATCAGTTGGGAACCGTCTGTGAGAAAAAAGATCACCATGACGCAATTCGCTCCGACAGAAATTTGGAAACAGCATACTGTACTACTTGATATTCGTGCCAACTGCACGGTATATTAGGATCAGTTGGGAACCGTCTGTGAGAAAAAAAGATCACCATGACGCAATTCGCTCCGACAGAAATTTGGAAACAGCATACTGTACTACTTGATATTCGTGCCAACTGCACGGTATATTAGGATCAATTGGGAACCGTCTGTGAGAAAAAAGATCACCATGACGCAATTCGCTCCGACAGAAATTTGGAAACAGCATACTGTACTACTTGATATTCGTGCCAACTGCACGGTATATTAGGATCAGTTGGGAACCGTCTGTGAGAAAAAAAGATCACCATGACGCAATTCGCTCCGACAGAAATTTGGAAACAGCATACTGTACTACTTGATATTCGTGCCAACTGCACGGTATATTAGGATCAGTTGGGAACCGTCTGTGAGAAAAAAAGATCACCATGACGCAATTCGCTCCGACAGAAATTTGGAAACAGCATACTGTACTACTTGATATTCGTGCCAACTGCACGGTATATTAGGATCAATTGGGAACCGTCTGTGAGAAAAAAGATCACCATGACGCAATTCGCTCCGACAGAAATTTGGAAACAGCATACTGTACTACTTGATATTCGTGCCAACTGCACGGTATATTAGGATCAGTTGGGAACTGTCTGTGAGAAAAAAGATCACCATGACGCAATTCGCTCCGACAGAAATTTGGAAACAGCATACTGTACTACTTGATATTCGTGCCAGAAGCTCTAACATTTCAGAGTGTTTGGTTATCAATCTGAGTACAGGGCAGTGGATTCGGAAAGAGATGGATGAGTCTAAGAGTGATTAGGAAGGATACGGAAACTCTGAAAACTCACTTTGATCGTTCTAATAAGAAAAGAACTTCAGAATTTGTTGGTGAGGTCCTCAGACTAAACACGGAGGTTTACATCAAGTGCCTTGAGACGGTAGTTCTGTTCTGGGTCAAGGGGATGACTACTGGAAAACCATATATCTGGCTACAGAAATCTGCACCATGCCAAACAAGTAGGAGAACCCAGTCATGGCTGTCAGACAATTTCTGCGACCACATCACTCCTTATATCTATCTACCCAACACCACTTGATTATTATGTGTGGGGCGTAGTTGATCAAGTGCCCAACAAAACTCTTGTAACACCAAAAATAAACTGAAGGCAAGGATTATGGCAGCATTCAACAGCTAAAACAAGGAGGACGTAGCGAAGATTTGCAGATTTTTCTTTAGTATTTCAAGATATTTATGCTAAAATGAGATATATCAGTGTTATTTTTATTTTGGCGTAATTAAACGATATTTATCGATTGAACTATATATATATATATATATATATATATATATATATATATATATATATATATATATATGGAGGCATGGTGGAGTAATGGAGCCGAGTTCGAATTCCAGGCGCATTCATTACATTCACTTACGTGCTAATACCATTGGGAAAGGTGTATGTCCTCTTCTTCTCCCTCCAGCTATGGGTAAATAGCAGGACAGACTGGGTTATATAGCCTTGGATGGCAACTAGGAGACGGACAACTCTGAATTCAAAACCAGCGGAGGGTCGTTTGGGGACCTCGAGGCACTTAGTGCACCAGGTCTCTGAATTCGGCCCTTCAAAAAGTCTGGATGGTCCTACACGAAACCTTCACCACTATAATCAAATCTAATTTGCCGTTGTCGGGCTGTCGGTTTCCTTGGAACTGATCTGCTTGACACTCATACGTCGAACTCGACGGGCGAGTCGACTATATATATATATATATATATATATATATATATATATATATATATATATATATATATATATATATATATATATATATATATATGGTGTTCCAAAAGTTACTCGAGAATTGTCAGAAAACATAAGCTTATGAAATAGCAATAAAGGAAAATTTCCATGACATTTACTAATAAAATGTCTGAAATATATTGTCGCATACAGAAACATGATTCCAATTGGTAAATAAATCTTTCAAGGTTATCAATGGCAATGCGACTTTTGGAATATATATATATATATATATATATATATATATATATATATATATATATCAGTTTTGTGTATTTCTTATCTCTATATCTCTCTGTCTATATGTCTATCTATATGTCTATCTATCTTATATTAGGTTGGTGCAAAAATAATGACGTAATAATGTCTTTTTTTGACGTTAAAAAATACGTCAAAAAACGACATTATTACGTCATTATTTTTGCACCAGCCTAATAGCAATTTCTAGTGTATAAAGAGGAGATCTGTCAATCTAGTACAGCTCCTTAAATTCGTAACGTCGAAGTAACAACGGGAAAAGCTCACCAAAACAATTATCATGACAGTATTTATAGAAAAGGCAAAGAGAAGCGAAAGTTAGGAAAGTCACTTTTTAATCGTCAACATAAGCAGCATAGAAGCCTTTTGCTTTCCGGCATTTGTAAAATCATCAATACCTACATGCTATCATGACCGTCCGATTTTGAATAGTAATATGTGAAAAAGTATCTCCATTTTCAACGTGCTTATGAGCAACGTGCTTAGACTAGATTACGGTATTTAGATCTTAGTAAAATCTGGGATGTCGAACGTACTTCAAAGAATTTGTGATCGGGATGTTCAGATAACTATATCTCTGTCTCTGTCCCTTCTCCCTAATTACCTCCCTCCCTCCTTCTGCCTATCTATCTATCTATCTATCTATCTATGTGTATGTGTGCAGTTCTCTGTGTGTGTTCATTATGTATCTCTGTGTATATGTGTGTACAGGAGAGTATAAGCATGTCATCTTGTACCCATAGTGGTGGATAGGTTTCATGTAAACTTTAACATGAAACCTTATCTATCTATCTATCTATCTATCTATCTATCTATCTATCTATCTATCTATCTATCCGTATTTCTTTTCTTTCTTTCTTTCTTTCTTTCTTTCTTTCTTTCTTTCTTTCTTTCTTTCTTTCTTTATATATGTGTGTGTGTGCTCGACATATATAGCTCCACATATTTTCTATACATATAGATGCATATCTATCTATCTATCTATCTATCTATCTATCTATCTATCTATCCGTCTATCTATCTATCTATCTATTTTTCAAAGCTATCTATCTATCTATCTATCTATCTATCTATTTTTCAAATCTATCTATCTATCTATCTCAGTGTGTATGTATGTATGTATGTATCTATCTATGTGTATGTGTGCAGCTCTCTCTGTGGGTTCATTATGTATCTCTGTGTATATGTGTGTACAGAACAAGCTAGAATAGGCATGTGTAATCATGTACTCATAATGGTGGATAGGTTTCATATAAACTTTAGCATGAAACCTTATCTCCCTATCCGCATTTTCTCTCTCTTTCTCGCTATGTCTCTTTCTCTATATGCATGTGCATCGATATATATGGCTACATATATTTACTCTACATATAAATGCATATCTATCTCTATAGCTATATATCTATCTGTATGTGCGTATGCGTATGTGTGTGTGCATGTATGTCTGTGTTTGTCTGTTCCTTATGTCTGTATATGCGTGTGTAGAACTATAGAGAATATACAAGTGGAATCATATACTCATCATTGTGAATGGTTTTCATATAAACGCAATTGTCGGGCCTGGTGATTACATTTAAGCATGGTGGGTGTTAACTTCAATGTTCACTTTTATATTTTCATCTATATTCTGAAATTAATTAAGTCTGACAAATATTTAATATATTTTCTGTTTATACGTTATTTTTATAGATACAGTTTATTTCAATAAATGCTCTTTTCTTTTTAATTAAACGCTATTAATTACATTTACCGGCCGGAATGTTCGAAAAGTTTTGTAGAGAATATCCGTTCTCCAACAGGAATCGAAACTGTGTCCCCATGCGCCAACTGTTATTTGACATGACCTGTTGTACCATTCAGCTGGAGAGAAGCGTCTGGTTAGTAAAATCCAGATTGTGTGTTTATAATATACGTAACTAGTTATATTGCTTAGTTCTGCCAGTTCAATCCTTCACAGCTAGGACCCACCATATCGTCTTTACGGTCGGAAAAAACTTTCCCTTTGTGTTCCTTTGATATGGAACAAGTTATGATCAGAGAACAGCTTTCACAGAATTGTTACTTTGTGGAAAAAAATTCCCGAGAGTATACTTTCTTGACAGATCTTTAAGTCCAGGGTCTTAAGTCAAGTTTCCATCATGTTCATTTCTTATCCTTCTTCCCCTTTGATATTAATGCCTGTTTTTAAGCGTTAACTTTTAAACCACATATTTAAATCCAGAATAGACTTTATTGATTGAAATAATAATAAAACAAAACAGAATCTACACATCTCTATCTATAAAAGGCAGGATGTGTCTGTGTGTGTGTGTGTGTAACGAATGTACGGCCGCAATTTCGACGGATTTGCACCAAAACTTACATGCACATGCTCCAAGTTAGCGAAAAGGCCAAGACCGACTTTGAACTTCCCAACTCCCATCGATAGTGGAAATAATCGATTTTTTCATGCTTCTACGGCAGTTTTCATGTAGTTTGCGGCCATTTTGTACTGGCCAGAGTGAGAGCCAATAGCTGGCTGCCACGAATAGGCAGGAAGATTCTATTGGCACCCGTGAGAGTCAGCAGCTGACCGACACGAATGTTAACTAGCATGCTTGCATGCAAAAAAAAAAAAAAAAATTGATAGCTGAATTCGTCACAAGTGGGAAAAATTTAAATCTACATGGCACTTTACTCCAATTGGCTCATTCGCTTGCTTAAACTCAACGGTGGTTCTGATTCCGCAGAACTGGGTTAGGTGTGAAAAAGTATTTGTTGTTAACATTCTTTTTTCATTTGGTTTTTCCAGTCCTTTTTTTAAAACGAATCGTTTCGTGTTCATTTTGTTTAGGTTTTTTTTTGTAACAGATTTAATGTTTAGTATAGAGCTTAGAAAAAATTTGCAGTTTGAGATAGGCAAGAAGTAAGGCATGTAGCAACATCAGCACGGCAAGGGCACTCCTTTAAAGGCAAGGAAGGGTAAAAATATTTTAAGTCAAATGATAGCGATTGCTGTACGAGATTTGGAAACAGCATACTGTACTACTTGATATTCGTGCCAACTGCACGGTATATTAGGATCAATTGGGAACCGTCTGTGAGAAAAAAGATCACCATGACGCAATTCGCTCCGACAGAAATTTGGAAACAGCATACTGTACTACTTGATATTCGTGCCAACTGCACGGTATATTAGGATCAGTTGGGAACCGTCTGTGAGAAAAAAAGATCACCATGACGCAATTCGCTCCGACAGAAATTTGGAAACAGCATACTGTACTACTTGATATTCGTGCCAACTGCACGGTATATTAGGATCAGTTGGGAACCGTCTGTGAGAAAAAAAGATCACCATGACGCAATTCGCTCCGACAGAAATTTGGAAACAGCATACTGTACTACTTGATATTCGTGCCAACTGCACGGTATATTAGGATTAATTGGGAACCGTCTGTGAGAAAAAAGATCACCATGACGCAATTCGCTCCGACAGAAATTTGGAAACAGCATACTGTACTACTTGATATTCGTGCCAACTGCACGGTATATTAGGATCAGTTGGGAACTGTCTGTGAGAAAAAAGATCACCATGACGCAATTCGCTCCGACAGAAATTTGGAAACAGCATACTGTACTACTTGATATTCGTGCCAGAAGCTCTAACATTTCAGAGTGTTTGGTTATCAATCTGAGTACAGGGCAGTGGATTCGGAAAGAGATGGATGAGTCTAAGAGTGATTAGGAAGGATACGGAAACTCTGAAAACTCACTTTGATCGTTCTAATAAGAAAAGAACTTCAGAATTTGTTGGTGAGGTCCTCAGACTAAACACGGAGGTTTACATCAAGTGCCTTGAGACGGTAGTTCTGTTCTGGGTCAAGGGGATGACTACTGGAAAACCATATATCTGGCTACAGAAATCTGCACCATGCCAAACAAGTAGGAGAACCCAGTCATGGCTGTCAGACAATTTCTGCGACCACATCACTCCTTATATCTATCTACCCAACACCACTTGATTATTATGTGTGGGGCGTAGTTGATCAAGTGCCCAACAAAACTCTTGTAACACCAAAAATAAACTGAAGGCAAGGATTATGGCAGCATTCAACAGCTAAAACAAGGAGGACGTAGCGAAGATTTGCAGATTTTTCTTTAGTATTTCAAGATATTTATGCTAAAATGAGATATATCAGTGTTATTTTTATTTTGGCGTAATTAAACGATATTTATCGATTGAACTATATATATATATATATATATATATATATATATATATATATATATATATATATATATATATATATATATATATATATATATATATATATGGAGGCATGGTGGAGTAATGGAGCCGAGTTCGAATTCCAGGCGCATTCATTACATTCACTTACGTGCTAATACCATTGGGAAAGGTGTATGTCCTCTTCTTCTCCCTCCAGCTATGGGTAAATAGCAGGACAGACTGGGTTATATAGCCTTGGATGGCAACTAGGAGACGGACAACTCTGAATTCAAAACCAGCGGAGGGTCGTTTGGGGACCTCGAGGCACTTAGTGCACCAGGTCTCTGAATTCGGCCCTTCAAAAAGTCTGGATGGTCCTACACGAAACCTTCACCACTATAATCAAATCTAATTTGCCGTTGTCGGGCTGTCGGTTTCCTTGGAACTGATCTGCTTGACACTCATACGTCGAACTCGACGGGCGAGTCGACTATATATATATATATATATATATATATATATATATATATATATATATATATATATATATATATATATATGGTGTTCCAAAAGTTACTCGAGAATTGTCAGAAAACATAAGCTTATGAAATAGCAATAAAGGAAAATTTCCATGACATTTGACTAATAAAATGTCTGAAATATATTGTCGCATACAGAAACATGATTCCAATTGGTAAATAAATCTTTCAAGGTTATCAATGGCAATGCGACTTTTGGAATATATATATATATATATATATATATATATATATATATATATATATATATATATATATATATATCAGTTTTGTGTATTTCTTATCTCTATATCTCTCTGTCTATATGTCTATCTATATGTCTATCTATCTTATATTAGGTTGGTGCAAAAATAATGACGTAATAATGTCTTTTTTTGACGTTAAAAAATACGTCAAAAAACGACATTATTACGTCATTATTTTTGCACCAGCCTAATAGCAATTTCTAGTGTATAAAGAGGAGATCTGTCAATCTAGTACAGCTCCTTAAATTCGTAACGTCGAAGTAACAACGGGAAAAGCTCACCAAAACAATTATCATGACAGTATTTATAGAAAAGGCAAAGAGAAGCGAAAGTTAGGAAAGTCACTTTTTAATCGTCAACATAAGCAGCATAGAAGCCTTTTGCTTTCCGGCATTTGTAAAATCATCAATACCTACATGCTATCATGACCGTCCGATTTTGAATAGTAATATGTGAAAAAGTATCTCCATTTTCAACGTGCTTATGAGCAACGTGCTTAGACTAGATTACGGTATTTAGATCTTAGTAAAATCTGGGATGTCGAACGTACTTCAAAGAATTTGTGATCGGGATGTTCAGATAACTATATCTCTGTCTCTGTCCCTTCTCCCTAATTACCTCCCTCCCTCCTTCTGCCTATCTATCTATCTATCTATCTATCTATGTGTATGTGTGCAGTTCTCTGTGTGTGTTCATTATGTATCTCTGTGTATATGTGTGTACAGGAGAGTATAAGCATGTCATCTTGTACCCATAGTGGTGGATAGGTTTCATGTAAACTTTAACATGAAACCTTATCTATCTATCTATCTATCTATCTATCTATCTATCTATCTATCTATCCGTATTTCTTTTCTTTCTTTCTTTCTTTCTTTCTTTCTTTCTTTCTTTATATATGTGTGTGTGTGCTCGACATATATAGCTCCACATATTTTCTATACATATAGATGCATATCTATCTATCTATCTATCTATCTATCTATCTATCTATCTATCTATCCGTCTATCTATCTATCTATCTATTTTTCAAAGCTATCTATCTATCTATCTATCTATCTATCTATTTTTCAAATCTATCTATCTATCTATCTCAGTGTGTATGTATGTATGTATGTATCTATCTATGTGTATGTGTGCAGCTCTCTCTGTGGGTTCATTATGTATCTCTGTGTATATGTGTGTACAGAACAAGCTAGAATAGGCATGTGTAATCATGTACTCATAATGGTGGATAGGTTTCATATAAACTTTAGCATGAAACCTTATCTCCCTATCCGCATTTTCTCTCTCTTTCTCGCTATGTCTCTTTCTCTATATGCATGTGCATCGATATATATGGCTACATATATTTACTCTACATATAAATGCATATCTATCTCTATAGCTATATATCTATCTGTATGTGCGTATGCGTATGTGTGTGTGCATGTATGTCTGTGTTTGTCTGTTCCTTATGTCTGTATATGCGTGTGTAGAACTATAGAGAATATACAAGTGGAATCATATACTCATCATTGTGAATGGTTTTCATATAAACGCAATTGTCGGGCCTGGTGATTACATTTAAGCATGGTGGGTGTTAACTTCAATGTTCACTTTTATATTTTCATCTATATTCTGAAATTAATTAAGTCTGACAAATATTTAATATATTTTCTGTTTATACGTTATTTTTATAGATACAGTTTATTTCAATAAATGCTCTTTTCTTTTTAATTAAACGCTATTAATTACATTTACCGGCCGGAATGTTCGAAAAGTTTTGTAGAGAATATCCGTTCTCCAACAGGAATCGAAACTGTGTCCCCATGCGCCAACTGTTATTTGACATGACCTGTTGTACCATTCAGCTGGAGAGAAGCGTCTGGTTAGTAAAATCCAGATTGTGTGTTTATAATATACGTAACTAGTTATATTGCTTAGTTCTGCCAGTTCAATCCTTCACAGCTAGGACCCACCATATCGTCTTTACGGTCGGAAAAAACTTTCCCTTTGTGTTCCTTTGATATGGAACAAGTTATGATCAGAGAACAGCTTTCACAGAATTGTTACTTTGTGGAAAAAAATTCCCGAGAGTATACTTTCTTGACAGATCTTTAAGTCCAGGGTCTTAAGTCAAGTTTCCATCATGTTCATTTCTTATCCTTCTTCCCCTTTGATATTAATGCCTGTTTTTAAGCGTTAACTTTTAAACCACATATTTAAATCCAGAATAGACTTTATTGATTGAAATAATAATAAAACAAAACAGAATCTACACATCTCTATCTATAAAAGGCAGGATGTGTCTGTGTGTGTGTGTGTGTAACGAATGTACGGCCGCAATTTCGACGGATTTGCACCAAAACTTACATGCACATGCTCCAAGTTAGCGAAAAGGCCAAGACCGACTTTGAACTTCCCAACTCCCATCGATAGTGGAAATAATCGATTTTTTCATGCTTCTACGGCAGTTTTCATGTAGTTTGCGGCCATTTTGTACTGGCCAGAGTGAGAGCCAATAGCTGGCTGCCACGAATAGGCAGGAAGATTCTATTGGCACCCGTGAGAGTCAGCAGCTGACCGACACGAATGTTAACTAGCATGCTTGCATGCAAAAAAAAAAAAAAAATTGATAGCTGAATTCGTCACAAGTGGGAAAAATTTAAATCTACATGGCACTTTACTCCAATTGGCTCATTCGCTTGCTTAAACTCAACGGTGGTTCTGATTCCGCAGAACTGGGTTAGGTGTGAAAAAGTATTTGTTGTTAACATTCTTTTTTCATTTGGTTTTTCCAGTCCTTTTTTTAAAACGAATCGTTTCGTGTTCATTTTGTTTAGGTTTTTTTTTGTAACAGATTTAATGTTTAGTATAGAGCTTAGAAAAAATTTGCAGTTTGAGATAGGCAAGAAGTAAGGCATGTAGCAACATCAGCACGGCAAGGGCACTCCTTTAAAGGCAAGGAAGGGTAAAAATATTTTAAGTCAAATGATAGCGATTGCTGTACGAGTCGTACGATTTTTGAATCAATCACGAGCAACGCCGGGCCATGCTGCTAGTTTTTACTGAAAAGATACAAGTTTATGCTGATAACATAGAATTTTTGGCATTTCATTGAGTCTCTTTGGTTGTTGAAGAATTGATGAAATGCTTGAAAATGGTCGGAGAGAGGGATGTACAGTGAATGGCTGAGGAAATATTTTGTACCCGAGTTGTAATTTTATTTGAGAGTCTTGCTGTTGAATATTGTCGTGAGAGAATGATATATCTGTTGAATAAGACTGGAGACATACGCTGCAATTTCTATTTTTTTTATACATTTAAGTGTAAATATCTGGGAAGGGTTTTAACAGAGGATGGAAAATACGACACCAAAATCCGAACAAGCATTTGACTAATGAAAGAAATATTTAAAAAAATAAGCAAGGTGCTGAGGAACGGAGGCATTTCGTTAGAAATAAAGAAAATAAAGCTTGGATTGATATGTGTTATCCATACTCGTATATGTGAAAGCTGACAACTTCCCCCCCTCTCCCGGATGACGATCAACTAGAGGCAGTTTGTTTCTTCAAAAGAATAATTAAAATTCCATGGGCGGATCAAGTAAGCAACAAGAACGTCTTTAAGTAAATGGCAACACAAAGAACCCTTCCAGTCAGCATTAGGAAGAGAGTTTATGAAATTCTTTGGTCACATTATGAAGAAAGAAGGCTGGAAAAACTTAATCCTCACGGGACATATTGAGGGCAAGAGAGTTCGGGGGAGTTAGCGAACCATTTTCGCGATGAACTTGTGTAAACGGGTCTTAGCAAAGGGAGAAAAACTGCAGAGCGCAACACGAAATAGGACGCTGTGGAGAGCTGTAAATTCGTATTTCCAGAAGGGGCGCAGAGAAGAAGAGATCGATTACTTGACAGTACTTCTTTTCTGCGATTGCTTCGTCAAGATCCAGTCTAAACCGCTTGCCGACTGCCAGTCGCAACTCTCGACATGAGAAGTGTTTTGGAGCTTCGTCCCGGGTCATCCAATGTGCTGAACGTCGTAAATTGTTATATACGCGGACAAGAAATGATCCTTTTCTGTTGTCTTAAAGAAGTGAAGATCAAACCTTATGATAGCGATTTTTCTGATTTTTTGTTAAATGTTTGCGCCATTAATCTCTCAAAGTTCGAATTTTCAATTCGGTTCAAATGCTCAGAAATTCTTCTAATGCTAACATTGATCTCTCCTACAAGCTTGCGAGCTGTTGTGTAAGAATTTGCTTCCACCAAAGCCTTCAATTCGTACTCGTCAATAGCGGTAGTATCGTGATCTTCATTATTTTCAAAAGTGAATTCACCACGACCTATTTTATAAAAGGAACTTTGCACTTAACATTTCCCTGATCTCAAATTTCACTGGTGTTTGTAGCCATTTTTCTTTCAGTGTAGCCATCTTTAAACTTACAGAAAGAAAATGAGTGAAAATTCTGAACTACAAAGATCTAAAAATTGAGAAAAATTAAATTTGTATTACAATGAAATAACTGAAAATGAGATTTAACAAAATATTACACACCTGTGTAAGATTTTATCCTTAATAATGTGAAAACGATTAATCTCCCCAAAATACAAAAATACACAATCTACCTGAACTTTACAAAATTCTACCTTATAAAAAAATATAAACGGTCTATTTACAACACTTACACGTATATGAGAAGCACGGCGGGGTAAATGCATATCAGCTCGAATTGAGGAATCGGTGAGTCGAGTTCATTACAATCACTTATGTGCTACCTTTAGAAAATGCTGGACTCCATCTCTTCGCCCACAGCTGTGTGTAAAATAGCAGGATTGTCTTGTGTAGCTACTAATATAGAAGAAGGAAACAATTCAAACCACCTGATACCCTATAGGTCCTGACTCTTTAAGCGAAGAGGTGATGCATATGGTAACTTAAACATCCCTGATAATAAAAAGGAACCGGTAAGCCATTGCACTATTGAATGTCCCCAAGGAACACAAATGTGAGATAGAGGTGGGTGACCACAGTGACGCAAAAAATGTGCTTATTGGATAAAATGAAAATTATCTAGTATGTGAAAGTTCCTTTGTATGTTGATGTTTTGGAAGAGGAATAACGTGGTTTTTTTTTAGACGTTGACGGCTGAGAAGTTTTGAGAGTAGAACGAGGCTCCACAATCATGGATCTTAATTATAGAAAGCTATTTCTTTCCCTTTGCTTCGTCAAAGAACTGTTGCAATGGATCTAGATCAGCACGTGTCTTCTCACCATACTTCAACCTATATGGAATCCTCCATAATTGCCTGTCACCCCTTATGGGGAGATGCACTCTTCCCCAAATTAACCTTTAACCAATCATCCCTTCACTTTTCCAAACTCAACTTCCCATTGGTTAAAAGGACACAAAAATGTAGCAAGTTGAGACAAATCCTTTTTCCCGTGCATCTCTCAGGAGCCTATTTGAAAATTCAAAATCTATAAAAAAAAAAGAATCGCTCGACTTAATTCAAGTCAGTCAGTTGCCAGCAGACACCACGCGTGCCAACACACTGACCCAATAACACTACCAGCCTCTCATCAACTCAACACAACTCGTACAACTATTGCCGCGTGAAGAAACAACTTACAATTTACTAAAAAAGTGACATTATCACTACGAAATAGTAATTGTACATTTAATCAACTTTAGCATATCAGTCAAAAGCACACAATTCTTCATAACTTGACTCAACACTTACAATCGTCACGCACATACACACGATTATTTGAACTCACACAATTGACATTTTACCTTTCAGAAATCAAACTGTTTTAATTTCACAAACAAACTTAACCATCAACATTCATTCACCAAATCTCTTCATGGACACTCTTTGCAATCTTATCTCACTTACCACATTTAACAAGCAACGCATCATCATTTTGTATGTCATATATATATATATATAAATTCATCTTATTGTTGAAATCTATAACTACGTTGTTTTTGCTTTGATTTCTTTAAGTTGTCTTCATATGTTCGTTTAATTTGTTGTGCATAATGTACACACACATTTTAGGCCTTCACACAATTTCACCTTCTGACATATCTTACTTAGCATAAATTCTGCAACACCTACATAGCCAGGCCATTCTGAGAGAATTAGAAGTCCCACCAGGATGTATTATTGAGGGACTGATTCTTGAAAACATAAGATATACAACAAATGACACAATGTTGACACCAGACGCAGAACGGAAACTACAAAAACCCTACAGAAGCTAGTGAAAAAGCAGAGAGAAGAAAGGAATAAAAATCAATGGTTAGAAGATATAATGTGGTGGTGTCATCAAAAAGGAGCAGACGGAAACGCAAATTACAAACTGGAACCACGGGGTTTTCCTTTTCTATGCACAAGTACGACTGTAGTATCGTATGCAAATCAGATAGACAAGTATAAATAGAGAACAACTGGCGAACATAGTGGGGCTATTCGTAGCAAATCTAGTTGCTATTCACGACACGGTGAACAGTACTACGACTAATAGTACGCAGAGAGATATACAAAACATAACAACGACAATGTAAACAGGTGAAAACCCGTAGACGCAAATTTGCAAGTGTGACAATATAATTATTTGAAAACACGTAGACGCATTGGGATAGCGAAATATGGCTTCCAAAAGTCAAGCAAAGTATAAGGAAACAGAAAAGAAATGCGTTAGAAACAAAGAAAAGACCACGAAAATGTTACGTAATATCAATCCTCCTATATGGCAGTGAATGTTGGACCGCCTCCTCAGAGAATAAGAGGAATCTTTAAGTAAATGAAATGTGGATTTACAGAAGGATGCTGATTATAACACAGACCAAACATATAAGAAATGACGTAGTTTTATTGAAAATAGAAACAAAAAGACATTTGCTTCTTAACATCAGAAAGAAATAGTTGAAATTTCTAAGGCATATTCATTACAACGTTTCGGCCGTACTCTCCGGCCTTCTTCAGGTGGTTGGAATGCCGAACTGAACCCTTTATTTCGCTCACTGGGGTAGACTGTTCTAGTTCCACGTGCCATGTTTGATGGATGTCAGTTATCTCCTGTTAATTTTCCCTCTGAAAGTTCTCCACTGCCTTAACCGGGTATTGAACTCACACTTTTTGGGTCCTGTCACTGGTTCTAACCAACGCCTTTATCCATGTGTCCTCGAGGACATATATGACAGACTCTTTCTAAGGCACACCATGAAGAAAGTCGTCTCGGAAATTTTTATGCTTGCAGGACAAATTGAATGCAAGAGGAGGATAGAAAAACCCATAATCTACCTAGACAGCTTAGTAAATGGATCACAGAACAGGCGAGATAACAAAGAGAATAAGTGCTGTAACAAAAAGAAAGATGGGTAATTGTGGAGAGCTATGATCAGCAACATTATGAAAGAGTACGGTACATAGAAAGGTAAACCTCTTAGTGGTGATATGTAGCCTTTGCTCCATCGAAGAATCTTACTTCTTAATCCTGAAAGTCAAAAAAAGGTCTGAGTGAAAAAAAAAAAAAAAACTGCCACGAACTTATCCAGTGTCTGTAGAGATGAATGGTTATCAGTTTCATTTCTTTCTTCTTGAACTTATGCCGACAATTTCAGAGGATCTTCTAGCTTTCCGTCAAAAAAGGATTTCACTTTACTCTTTCGAATGTCTGTATATGGATGATAAAACATGAACTAAAAGCGATAGTAATCTTAGATCTACAATAAAAAAAAAGATGTTTTATCAGAGTTAACTCCTCCTTAACGTCCTAACTGTGCACTCCCTACATTAAAAATAATGGGCGATTTCTTGCCTTGTTCTCTTTTTAATTTGCATTTCAGCGGACACATTTAAAAATTGCGATCTCTTGCAGAGTTTTGCATTTTTGCCCACTTGTGAGAAAACGCCATCAAACACATACACACATAAACGTACGTACGGACATTCATCAAAATACGAACTCTTTATGTAAACGCACAAACACAAATGTTAACGTCTTTGTCCATTGTCAATTTTGTTGTTTAATACATATATTTGCTTGTAAATATACATCCGTTTAGGTGAAACCTAGGTAGGTTTGTCTGGCTCACTAGGTGTATCTAGGTCTGCTCTACGGTTGTATTGAGCTCTTTTGTTAGTTGTTTACTCGTATCGCGGTTTTTCCTTTGGGCTTCAGACCTGCATCTGTGCGATTTTTTTCAGCAGTAGTTCATGTTTGTAGCTCTTTCTTTTTTTAAAACCTTTTTTCCCTCGAGATTGATTTGATTATTGGCAAATCAAAAATTCGAGGGTTTTTCGAAACGAGTCTAGTTATCTATCTATCTATCTATATATATATATATATATATATATGTCGGTCTAGTTTGTTTTCTTTACATATATTTGGTTGGACTCAACTTGAGCTCGCCGTATTCTTGTAGTAGACTTTAATATTCTGCACACGTTTTCCTAATTTAACAACACGTAAACCCACGGCCCGCTACAATCTTTTCAGAATCGTAACAATCGTGAATAATTCTTTTTAACTGTCTTGTTTTACTTCTTCTAATACTGATTTTAACTAGATTTGCGTATCTAAAGAATCCGTGATTTAAGAATATTTCTGCTAGAATCCAATTTGGAACTTGGAAGGATATGTGGATACAACTGAAATAAAAGAAAACAACAACAACAACAACAATAATAATAATAATAATAATAATAATAATAATAATAATAATGATAATAATAATGAAAATAATAACACCAGTAGTATTAACATCGGCACATGCCTTAAATTATAAAAAGCAAAAGTCCTTTGAATTTCTACTGCTGCTATTATTAATTTTTAATTTTCAATCAATATCCTTCCCCACACAAGGAAGTAAAGGCACTAAGACGCAAGGGGTTACAGGATGTGGAAGAATTAGGAACAGAAGCATTAATAATGAGCGGGAAGAGAAAAGAGTAATCAGGAGGACAGCGGATAGCGATAGACATTGCATTCAGTTTTTTGCAGATCAAAATTGGCTTGAAAGCATGGAGCCGGAAGGGAGTTCCACAAGCGAGAAGTGCAAGAAAAGAAACTGTTAGCATAGAACTTACGGTTACAACCCTAAGTTGGTAGATCTCGAAGTCAGTCTTATTCTGCGCTTAAACTCAAGAAGTCTAGGAACCATAACGAAGAGCTAATCCGAACAATTTCCATGAAAATATTTATAAAAAAAAAACACAGAGCGTCAACTTCACGGCTATGGGAACATAAATGAAGCCGAGAGTCCAGATCAGGACCGATAATATTGATGATTCTTCTTTGGATTTTATCAAGGCGTCCAAGGTAAATAGCAGGAGCATCGGACCATATGTGGCAGCAATATTCTAAGCATGGACGAATGGTAGACTTGTGGATATGTAAGATAGGTTCTGGAGAGAAATATTGTCTCGCACGGTACAGTGAACGAACTTTCTTACCGGTTGACCAAGCAATGGATTCAATATAGTCTTTCTACTTCGTGTCAGCTGAGAATATTAGCCTGAGAAGTCACAACGAGTCAATTTTTCTGGGTTTTAGCATCAACCATGATGGAAGGCAGAGAGGGGACTCTCAGATGATTAATTTTATAATTAGATTATTTTTACTATTATCATCATTATTATTATTAATAATAATAATAATAATAATAATAATAATAATAATAAGAAGAAGAAGAAGAAGAAGAAGAAGAACAAGAAGAAGAAGAAGTAGAAGAGAAAGTGTATGATGATAATAATAATAATAATAATAATAATAAGCGGCTGGCCAGATGACCATATTTGACTTAAACTACAAGAAGAAAACTTGTTAATAGACGTGCGTGCTTTATCAAACCAAAGAATAACATTTACTGAAGTCGAAAAGAATTTAAAGAATTTTAGAAAAAACCTTTTAATAATGTGGAAGAGGATGTCAGCAGTTGTGTCCATCATTGTTGGAACGGAATTTAGATGTAATAATAATAATAATAATAATATACCGAATTTTAAATTATTGGCTTAAGGCGACAAACATGTATATGGCAGTGCCGTCAGATAGAACTATATCTGTTAAAATCACATCAAAATAAGAAAATATAGTGACGTTCTCTTGTAAGAGAAGGATCTGAAAAGTTCTCAGCCCAACAAAAATCCATTTAAAAATATATATTTCAACATTCGGTCGTGTGTTGGGGAATAGGTCGAGTAGGAACTTTTTCAGCACCCATCTCCAAAAAAAAGATTAAAAGAATTGCAATCTGTAGCTATTCAAAGAATAATATTATTGAACATATGAAAGTGGTGAAGTATTTACACGATATTCTATCACCTGAAAAGAAACCACAGAAAATAAGAGAAATAAAGCGATTGGAGTGATGTACTTGCGTGGTAGAATTTTGTTGGGTGATTGCAGAACGCTCGTAGCACTAAATAGAACCCGCCAAAACGAATAAAACCCACTAAAAGAAGTATGTTCAAAGAACATGGCCGCCAGAATGAGAAGGTATACTTGATCAACAAAAAAAAAATGTATTAGGTTGGTGCAAAAATAATGACGTAATAATGTCGTTTTTTGACGTATTTTGTAACGTCAAAAAACGACATTATTACGTCATTATTTTTGCACCACCCTAATATTTACCTGATGGGAAGAGTCTGGTGCTGAAAACGAAGGTGTGTGTGTTTTTATAAAGTGTTGACAAATATATTGATAGAGTTATGTTTGAACATATTTTCGATGACATTATATCTGTAAATATTACTTGACGAATATAACGTTATCGACTTTTTTATATAATATTTTAACTACCAAGTAATCTTTAAAACTTATATTCTAAGTAATATAATGTATTGAATTTTCACTGCTTTGGCTTTAAATTTACTATAGTTACCGTTCTTATATTCAGATGTCGTGTATTCGTATTTACAAAAAGTCTGACACGTTTATTTTAACGCTCAAAAATTAAAAATTCTTTTTAAAATACTGAAGTCACTGAATAAGTTTTCCATATATGATTAGCAAATAAAGATTTTACTTAATGACAACATTACTTAACCGTTACAAATTAATACAGAATTTTAAAAGATAAAAAAACTTTATCAATTAAAACAAAATAAGATAAATGAAAACAATTCTTGTTAAAATTAATTGAAACAATTATTTTTCTTAAGCCAATAAAGTAAAAAAATAAAATGTGTTTCTACTTGAAATAATATCTTAGCATTATTGCATTTTTAAATTTACGATTCAGAGAACATTTGGGGGTCAGTTTTACAAAAAATAAATATAATAAAATATTAATTATTTAATTTCTCCCAAAATTTGTGCTTATAATTAATATAAACATTAATACCTGCAAAAATGATTTCCTAGAAATTTCATAAATTTAATTAGGTGAGTGATAACAGATGTAAAAAAAAAATATTATTTTCTATATTTTTTTTAAAAAAAGAAAAGTCTCTGAAATAATTGCATTCATTTGTAAATAAGCCCTCAATTTTTTATTAAAAAGTTATTTTTTGATTTTTGATTTTTGCAGGAATTTACAAATCATTTCTCCTCTGAAATACTAATTTATAGTCAGCGGCTGATGCAACATATAAACAAAAATTTTGAAGGTTCTGAAAAGTATAATATATATATATATATATATATATATATATATATATATATATATATATATATACACACACACACATACATAAAGATATATACAATATATATATATACATATATATATACATATATATATACATATATATATATATATATATATATATATATACATACATATATATATATATATATATATATATATATATATATATATATATATATATATATATATATATATATATACATATATATATGTGTGTGTGTGTGTTTGTGTGTGTGATAAAATATAGTTTTATGTCATGCTATATGTATAGGTGGTAAAAGTGATTAATCTCAGAGATAGATCGTATGTAAAACGGTACACTGAGGTCAGTACCAAGCGGGTGACGACAGTTTTATGCTTGTGCGCGAAATTCCGGCTACATATATACATATATATATATATATATATATATATATATATATATATATATATATATATATATATATATATATGTATATATATGTATATATATATATATATATATATATAGATAGATGGATATATGTATATATATATATATATATATATGTATGTATATATATATATATATATATATATATATATATATATATATATATGTATATATATATATACACACACACATATATATATAGTCAATATCATATATATATATATATATATATATATATATAACAGAGCATGGAACACACACAAACATACAAATACACACACAGACATACGAATACACACACACACACACAGACATACGAACACACACGAACACACACACAGACATACGAACAAAGACACACCAACACACACAGACATACGAATACATACACACATACATACACACATACACACACAGATATACGAATACACACACACATATACACAGATACACACACACATACACACACAGGCACACGAACACACACACACACACACACACACACACACATATATATATATATATATATATATATATATATATATATATATATATATATATGTATGTATGTATATATATCAATGAATGACAAAATTCGTTACAACATTTATTTTTATTTCATAGCTAACATAATACAAAGGTGATAGAGATTGCCTTTACAAAAATAAAAAAAGGTAAAATAAACAAAAGGCCATCAATTCGAATAGTAACTCCTTTTTTTTATTAAATAATTTCACGTCAAGCAAAATTGCTTTGCTTGACGTGAAATTATTTAATAGATTGCAATTGTTTACTGACAGTAAAAGAAAACGGATGACGATAAAACAACTGGGTTCACGGAGAGAGGATTTCTAGTAACTTAGAACTATGGCGCAAAACAATCTTACCATCCTTATCGAGTCATGTTCAAGACTCTATCAAAGAATGTTGGTATAATCCAAAATAAGCATTAAAAATAATATCCGTTAAATACGCCGGCAGCAAATGTTGATAAAAGGTCTAAGGTAGACAACTCTTGTTTTAATTCGCTAGTCACTTACATAGTCATGCAAGGAGTTGTTTCTTTTTTTAAAAAGACTCAGAAACAGTTATCTTGCTTGCTGGAAAAGGTGGACCAGGGAAAAGAATGTGAAGCAGGTAGACGTAAAGGAAAAGAAGAATTATTAAATAAAGAACCGGTAAAAGGTGGAGAATATAATATTAGCGACGTTACCGACTCTGATATAAAGACATGTGAACATGATATTTCTTGTATGGAAAACGATCGCAGAAATCAATATTAGACGTATACACAAGACAGCATTAATAACCCCAATGTTATATCTTTCTCTCTCTTCATATACATATATATATATATATATATATATATATATATATATATATATATATATATATATATATATATATATATATATATATATATAAATATTATATAAAATATATCTGAATAGAATAATTAAATAATTAGAGGAACATGGCGGCAGCAATTATTTTATATTTAAAAGTCTGTGCATTTTAATTAATCCATCTATCTATCTATCTATCTATCTATCTATCTATCTATCTATCTATCTATCTATCTATCACATTTTAAATTTGAAATATCGAAAATTTATTTGGATCCATCTAAAATAATTCGGGTAACATGATGGTGATAATTATTTTATATTTAAAGGTCTGTGTATTATATTATTTCATTCATTCTTTCATTCATTCATTCTTTCTTTCTTTCTATCTTTCTTTTTATCTATCTATCTATCTATCTATCTATCTATCTATCTATCTATCTATCTATCTATCTATCTATCTATCACAATCTGTTCCTATCTATCTATATTTCTATTATCTCAGTGCTTTTATATCTATCACATTTTAAATTTGAAATATCTAAAATTTATTTGAATGTATCTAAAAATAATTCGAGTAACATAATGGTGATAATTATTTTATATTTTATATTTAAACGCCCGTGCATTTTATTCTTCTTTTTCTTTTTTCTATCTATCTATCTATCTATCTATCTATCTATCTATCTATCTATCTATCTATCTATCTATCTATCCTAACCAGTTCTTTATCTATCTATCTATCTATCTATCTATCTATCTATCTATCTATCTATCTATCTATCTATCTATCTATCTATCTATCCTAACCAGTTCTCTATCTATCTATCTATCTATCTATCTATCTATCTATCTATCTGCCTTTACATATTTTCTATATATAGAAATGCACATCCATCGCATTTTTATAATAAAAAATATCTGCGTTATATTCTCTCTCCCTATCACACCTCCCCACTATCATTCTCTCTCTATCTATTATTCTCTCTCTCCTTATCTCTCTCTCTTTCTCACTATCTATCTCAGATTAGATTTTATATATCAAAATTTCATTTCGACCTATCTAAAATAATTCATGGAACATGGCTGTGACATTTTATATTTAAACAATTTTGCGTTATATTTTCACTGTCCCTTTCTTTCTCCATCTCTCTCTCTATATATATCTATCTTTTTCAACTGTTCAAAACATTTATTCCATAAAAATCATTGTAATGTCTAAAATTCAATGAATTTCTTAATATCGCTGCGCATACATACATACATACATATATACATACATATATATGGATATGTGTGTGTGTGTATGTGTGTACGTATATTTACTGTATGTTTTTGAATGAGGCTTCTGTAATATTTACGTTTATATTTATGATATTTCTGGAAAAAAGTCTAATTTATAGAAAATATTTATCGCTGAAAATATCGATAATATTGACTCTTCGATCAATATTGATTAGAATTGTATAATACATGTAGAAATGGAGAATACGGGGAAGAACATGAATAAATAACATATTTTCTACAAAGATTCACAAGTTTGAATAGCAGAGATCAAGAATGTATATGAGATTAACGTCAATAATCGACCCCCCACAAATGTTTAGTTGGTTAATTCAGATAGATAGATAGATAGATAGATAGATAAAGAACTGGTTAGGATAGATAGATAGATAGATAAATAGATAGATAGATAGATAGATATATAGATAGATAGATAGATAGATAGATAGATAACTGGTTAAGATAGATAGATAGATAGATAGATAGATAGATAGATAGATAGATAGATAGATAGAAAAAAAGAAAAGGAAAAATAACATGCACAGGCGTTTAAATATAAAATATAAAATAATTATTACCATTATGTTACTCGAATTATTTTTAGATACATTCAAATAAATTTTAGATATTTCAAATTTAAAATGTGATAGATATAAACGCACAGAGATAGATAGAAATATAGATAGATAGGAACAGATTGTGATAGATAGATAGATAGATAGATAGATAGATAGATAGATAGATAGATAGATAGATAGATAGAAGAATGGCCAGATAGATAAAGAAATGGTTAGGATAGATAGATAGATAGATAGATAGATAGATAGATAGATAGATAGATAGATAGATAAAGAACTGGTTCGGATAGATAGAAAGATAGATAGATAAAGAACTGGTTAGGATAGATAGATAGATAGATAGATAGATAGAAAGAAAGAAAGAAAGAAAGAAAGAAAGAATGAATGAAAGAATGAATGAAATAATATAATACACAGACCTTTAAATATAAAATAATTATCACCATCATGTTACCCGAATTATTTTAGATGGATCTAAATAAACTTTCGATATTTCAAATTTAAAATGTGATAGATAGACAGATAGATAGATAGATATGATATGATATGATATGATATGATATGATATAAGAAAAAAAAAATCATTATGACAACCTAAGAGATTTTCTCTCCCTCGCGTCCGCAAAAACAGCTCAGAGCCTGTTTCGGATTTTACACGACCCCTAAAATTATTAGATATGATTTGGTACCAGGCTGCTTCACCTGGGAGTGGTTTTTCAAAGCGAGCTTTTTTTTTTTGCTCCAGTAGACCCCAAAAGGTGAAAAGATGATTGAGTTATGGGGAGTGCAGTGACAATAATTTAAAGTAGCCCTAATATTGCCAAACTCATTCCTGCCTATCACGAGTATGGGGTAGAGTATATGCTAGAGACGGGGTTCAAGTTTTAGATTGGGTTGGCAAAATTTAAGACAAATCATCGTTTATTGTTATATTTCATGACGATTCTTTTTAATTATATTTGTCTGTTGAACTAAACATAGATCATATGTGGGGGGTGGTCGAGAAATTTGAGGACATAAGTAAATCTTTGTCGTCTTTAGTCGGAGATTATATTCATGTCTATGGCTAAACATTAGTTGTATTTATACTAGAACCTATAGGTAAGCAAGTGTCGCATATATACTTGAGTCTTTAGATAAACATGCGTGATATTTATACTTGTGTATATAGGTAAATATTAGATCATATATACTTGAGACAATAGGAAAGCATTAGGAGCATTTATACTTGAGTCTATTGGCAAAAAAAAAAATCATGGACCGAACATGTGAGCAGCAATAAGGTTTTACAAATAAAGAGGAATTTTATACGTAACATCAGGAAGAGGCAGCTGAAATTGCTGGGATACATAATGAGAAAAGAAGGCTTGAAATATCTGATACTCACAGGGCTAATAGAGGGAAAGAAGAACAAGGGAAAGCAACACGTGATATACCTGGCGAGCTTAAGCAAGTGGATGACAGAATAGGGTCTGAGAGAAGAAGCTAAAAGACAAAATTTATTGAGAACTACAAGGGACAGGGATAAGTGGAGAGCTATGATCGCCTACGTCCTGAAGGGACATGGCACATAAAAAAAAGATGACTAAAACATGTGATAACACGCTCACACCCATTCAGCGAAAGAGAGAGAGAGAAAAAGACTGACGCACGCAAAAGCTTGCCACATAATTTCCACAAAAGTTTCGCTTTCTTTGTAAAGAAAAAATTCAATTTACCTTTTTAGTGAACAGGTGCATTATACAGACCAAACCCTGAGAAGGCATTTGTATTTGGTGTTTTCTGCCCTCTATTCTGACACGGGTCTGTCAGTCCTGTCATCTTTATTTCTATCCATTATTTATTTATGGCATTCATTTCCGTCTCTGTGTACATATGTACATAGCTGTCTATAATCTGTACGTGACTGAACGAAATATACGAATATGAGTAACCAACTACGTGGCTGAGATTGTTGGCTATTTCCTTCACTTGTGATCATTTTGAGTCCGAGTGGAAAGCCAAAATTTCGTGTGTTGATTTTCCAGAAAGTTAACTTCGATCACAGGATATGCTTTATGGATATCTTCTCGGAATAAGAAATCGATGCATCGAGTTCGAATTCCAGTCGTGTTCGTTATCTTAGAAATACCCATATGAAAGGTACGAATCCATCACTTTTCCCAAAAGATATGGAGTGAATAGCAGGATAGATTGGGTCCAAAAATACTTGGTTGGCAACCAGTTTACTACAAAAGGAAATAGCAACCCCTTGTGGAAAAATGTTTTTCTCTAGTCAGTTATAAATTGAAACCATGTGTCAGGTATAGTACTTAACTAACTGAGGTTCTATCCATTAGGAACAATAGCTTAACAGGATCTTACATGTAATTTCTCTCTATTTCATTCTGTACCATTACAAAGAAGATCAATAACTGGATATAGTGTAACGGATAGTAACTCGGAGTGAGAAATCGGAGAGTAGAGATCGAATTCCACGTGGGTTTGTTACATTCATGTTTTAGCTTACTTACGGACGGTAATAGGTATGTCCCCATTCACCTAAATACAGTAGTAAATACTGTATGTTGGTCTGCAGTTGGAGATTCATTGTGGAATTCATTTGACTCATTCTAGCAGTTGACTATTTCTTCTACGCGTCGCTAGCGAATCTTATATGTTTTGTTCTTGTTCTAAGTATTATCGTTCATTATAAAACTTCGTGTGATTATTCTATTCAGTAACCTTTCCTCGGTTACAATAATTCACTTATGCGCAAATACCCTTGGAGAAGCGATGAATCCATATCCCCCTAGTTATGGGTTAAACAGTAGGACTTGTACATCTTTGTTATTCTGGAAAATAATTGTTAATGCAATATGCAACTCGCAAAAAGGAAAAAAATGTTATTCTTACATCCCTCTTTCAAAAGAATCCTTACTACCTTTAGATTCCTCAGTGGCATATCTTCTTTTATGGGCCGTACCCCTTCAGGTCGTAGACGACCAAGGCCCCCCGCCTCTTCTTGTCTCTTGTAACTCTTAATCAGATTCTTTTGGTTTTTATTATTTCTCCCAAACCCTGTTCTGCTATACATTTCCTCAATCCCATCAAGTATGTTATGCATTGTTTTCCTTTGTCCATCTTATCACTCAACCTGTCCGGTGAGTGTCAGATTTTCCAAGCCCTCCATCCTCATTGTGTGCCCTAGAAATGTCACCAGCCTCTTCTTGATGTTATCTATGAGTTTTCTTTTGTTACCATTCTCTTCAAAACATTGTTGTTGCTCACGTGTTCGGCCCATAGTATCATCAACATCTTTCTGTAGGACTATATTTCTGCTGCTTCAAGTCTCTTTCTACTCTTGGAGAAGATTGGCCAGCATGCGCCGTCATACAGCAAAACGGCTTGCTGATTCCATAACAAGGATTTTTTTTTTGAGGTGGCATTGCCAGCCTCAAACGTGACCGGTTTTGAATTGTTCTTGTTTGAGGAATTGGATGCCGAGTTCAAATTCCAGTCGAATCCTTTACATTCACTTACATGCTAATACTCTTGGGAAAAGTATGAATCCTCTTCTTCTCTCCACAGCTGTAGGTAAATAACAGGACAGATTAGATTCTATAGACTTGGATGGAAGCTGGTCTACCGTAGAAAGAAATGGCAACCTACCACGGGAAAAAAATCTGCCTCGTCAGTCATGTAGCGAAAGATACATGATCGCTTAAGCTTGTATCACGCATGGCACGTAACTGAGTGACTGGGTTGTCAGCAAGCTAACTCTGTCTTACTATATACGATTTTTGTGGGTAGAAGTTGTAGATTCATACATTTCCCAGGGGCGAAAGTGAACGCAGAGAACATGAACTGGGTGGGCTAGTAAGGGGACATATTTACAAAGGATAGGATGTTATGAAGAGCCATGATCTTCAAAGAACCCAAGGAATACGACGCATAAAAGAGGGATCTATTTGGAAAGTTGCTGGTATATGAAAGTAGTATATTATTATGATCTAGTAAAATCTGTTAAGGCGCCCTGGGACAGCGAAAGATGCCTTCCAAAAGCTAAACAAAGTATTAAGAAAAAAGAAAAATTCGTTAGAAATAAAGAAACGAGTACAGAACTGTTATGTAACATCAGTTGTCTTGTATGGGAATGGACGATGAAGATGAAAGTTGATGCGAAATGTAGTTCTGCAGAAGGATGCGGAAAATAGTATGGACTGAACATGTGATCAACGAGAGAATGGAAACAAAAAGAACGCTTATACTTAGAATCAAAGAGAGACAGTTGGAATTTCTTGGGCTCGTAACGAGGAAAGATGGCTTAAAAATTTAACATTCACAGGACATAGTGAAGACAAATTAGACAGCTAATAACCTACTTAACGAACTAGAGAAAATAGACGAGAGAATATGGTTTAGGAGAGATAACAAGACAACAACAATTTACTTAGAGCTACAAAGGAATTGTGGAGAGGCATGATCGCTAATGTGCTGAAGAGACAAGGCCCAAAGAAGAATGCGAAGAAGAAGAAATATGGCTGCTGTGCTTTTTGGTCTTTAAACTCGAATTTTGAGCGCTGAAATTAAAAGAAATACAAAACATAGAAGTATGAATAACTTATTTCTGAATGTAAACGTTTGTCGACAAGTAACAATGTAAAAAAAATGAGGTGTTAGGTTCATAAATCCTTAATTATGTGGCATCTTTACCTGATTTAGTGCTGTCAAAATATATATTGTTAGAAACATTGCAGCATGCATTTAATTGCAAAAACCAAAGAAAATCTTAGACGATCGAAATGTCATTTAACAATTTATTACATCTACGCTAGAATACTTTAATAATAAAAAATTAAAATAATTACAAAAAATAGCAATTAGTAATTAAATGATTCTAATAAATTTGGTAGAGACATAATATCTATCTATCTATCTATCTATCTATCTATCTATCTATCTTAGTTTCTTCATTTCTATCTATCCCAGCCTCTTCATATCTATCTATCTATCTATCTATCTATCTATCTATCTATCTATCTATCTATCTATCTATCTATCTCAGTTTCTTCATTTCTATCAATCCCAGCCTCTTCATATCTATCTATCTATCTATCTATCTATCTATCTATCTATCTATCTATCTATCTATCTATCTATACAATTTCTGCAACCATATCACTCCCTTATATCTGGTCACCTAATTCCCAAGACGGCAACTCCATTGATTATTATGTGTGGGGTGCAGTTGGCGAGACACCAAGAAAACTTGTAACACAAAAAATGAACTGAAGACAAGGATTATGGCAGCATTTACCAAGTTAAACCAGGAGACCGTCCAGAAAAGATGCATAAGTTCCCGAAGTGGTCTGGAGGCCGTGGTTAAAGTCACTCTGGATTTTATTGAATAAATTTACTCTTTAGTAATTCCAGATATTTTTGTGTAATTTTTGTCATTTCTGCGTAAGTTAGACGAAAGTGTATCCCACGCACCCTGTGTGTGTGTATGTGTGCGTGTGTGTATATGTACATACATACATATATATATATATATATATATATATATATATATAAAATGGAGAAAAATATGGTGAACAAGAGAGAGTTATGAAAAAAACTGTAGAGAGATAAAATTGTGTAAAAATAACCAACTATTCATTTCTACGATTATCGAATTAAATTGCAAAATGTGGACAAAACATTAATTAAGGCCGCACTGATGCAGAATTTGATTGACAAACATTAAAACGAAAAAACATTACGAGATTGTGTAAAAAAAGTAATAGTGCTAGATTTAAACAATTTCATCTTTTCATTTTCTGTTGATGACTGTCAATATTACTATCCATCACCATCAGAACGTAATCAGTTCGCGTGGAAGAAAATCACCTCTTTTTTTTTAGCAATAAATTAATTCTTTTTCATCATTTCACCCCAAGCAAGAGGTTTATGCGACAAAGACAGGGGGGGTTAGAGAGGATGAAATAAAATGGGAAGAATTTATTGAGGGGAAGTGACGAAATGTCCATAAAAGAAGCGGATTCAGGAAGTGGATAATGGCGATTGACATCGCATATAAATATTTAAAAGATTGTAATTATCAACGAAGCAAGAAATCTCAAGGGAGTTCCACAGGTGAGAAGTGCAAGAAAAGAAACACTATATATATATATATATATATATATATATATATATATGTATGTATGTATGTATGTATAGTAGTAGAAATATTGCTGCTGTGCTTTTTTAATTATTTTGTTTAAGTTTGCTTATTTGTGCAATGCTGTCGGAGAATTTAATTAACTTTATTAATTTATCTCGAGTAAACAGGCCGGTAGACGAAATAAATGCTGTTTAAAAGCGGAAGGCTTAAAAAAAAATATGGGTATCCACGAATAACAAAGCTTGAAGTAATAAAACTATGTTGGATCAAAAAAATTAAAAAATTGAAAATCCATTAATTTTTTATAAATTGTTTTGAAACGTTTCGGGTGCGAAGTTGATCAGACATTCTTGTCCAAAATGTTCGAGATGCACTTTAAATTCAAAATACTACATGTGCAACTCTTCGTAGCACAGCGGTTAACGAACGCCGGATCATATGTTGGTTTCTCCTGCAAAGGAGGACGCAGGATTGAAATTCAGCCGCAGTGCAAATTGTTGTTATGAAGTAAGCAGTTCGATAGACAAAATACTGTTTAAAATATTTTTTTGGCACATTTGTGTCAGTCAGCTGTTGGCTCTCACGCTGGCCAATGGAATCTTCCTGCCTATTCGCGGCAGCCAGCTATAGGCTCTCACTCTGGCCAGTAGAAAATGGCCGCAAACTACATGAAAACTGTGGTAGAAGCATGAAACAGCATGTGGTAGAGCATGTGCATGTAAATTTTGGTGCATATCCGTCGAAAATTGCGGCCGTACATTCGTTACACACACACACACACATCCTGCTTTTATAGATAGAGATTTGTATTTAAGCAAAATATTTATTTTCGTCTACTGAGCATGAAGGACTTTAGACGAAACAAAATACTGTTTAATAAATAAACGGATGTCTTACTCAGATAAGAATATCTACTAAAAATAAAGTTTAAAGTGATAAAAATCTGTCGAATTAATAAAAACATAATTCTCTCTCTTACTCATTCTCTCTCTCCCCCGTCTCTCTCGCTCTCTCTCTTTCTCTCTCTCTCTATATATATATAGAATAGATTTTTTTTTTATTAAAACTCCGAATTGTGCAATCAACGGAGGGTTATATATAATCTTTCTAAAGAACTAATGCATTTATTTTTAATTAGATAATTTTTACTATTTGAAACGTTATTATTGATGGCGCATTTATTTGAAATCCACGGCTCGTTTTTATTTGTTAAACAATGTGGAATACGTCTATTGGTGTGCGCATTCAAGAAATCTTATTGAAAAAGGGTCAGTTTTTCTTTAGTAAGAATGCGCTGGGCGATTGTTGAAATCAATAGATACTGTTTAATAATTAAAAATGGAGCGTCTATTTCAAATAAGAAGTGTTCATTCTAATAATGTTTCACGTAATATCTATCTATCTATCTATCTATCTATCTATCTATCTATCTATCTATATATATATATATATATATATATATATATATATGTATGTATGTATATATTAACATAAACTTTTTTGATAATTAGACACATCTTTATATAATATTTTTAGTTGATTTTCCGTTTATTTATTAACTGTATATTTCATTAAATTCGTAATTTCGTCTACAGGTCTCCGTAGCCGAGTCGGTTTAAAGCACGTCGGATCTACCGAAGGTTTTTTCCTGCAAAGGGGATTCACATTCCTGTCAGGAGAGATCAACTCTTCTTTAATAGCCGAAAGTAAATAAATATAGTGTTTAATAAAAAAAACGGAGCGTCTACTCAAATATGTGCATTCACTAAAAATGACGTTTAAAATGATAGAATCTGCCGGATTAATAACTAAAATGTCCGTTACTTATTTAGAAATTGTTTTGTTTAAGTTTGGATATGGTAACTGATCAGATATGAATTTTTCAGAATCGGTGAAGTCTTCACATCTGTATGTCACTATTCCAACTTGCTTGATGGGCGACGCTCTCCGTAGCCGGGTCGGCTTGAAGTACGTCGGAAAAGGAGTTTCTCCTGGAAATAAATGAATCTTTAAATATAAATCCATTACTTCTTTAGAAATTAGAAATATATAATAAACAATAAGCAATGAAAGGATTTAACTCGATAGTAATTGATTAGCATGTTTGTTGAAATTAACGTTTTACCAAGAGATAGTCATTTAAAACCAATCATCTGTGCTCATTTAAAACTAATCAAATCATCTGTACTTATTTACAACCAATCATCTGAACTCTTACAAAACCAATCATCTGTGCTCATTTAAAACCAATCGTCTGTACTTATTTACAACCAATCATCTGTACTCAGACAAAACCAATCATCTGTGCTCATTTACAACCAATCATCTGTACTTATTTACAATTAATCGTCTGTACTCTTACAAAACTCATCATCTGTGCTCATTTAAAACCAATCATCAGTGCTCATACTATTTTTCTTACTGAGACATAATGGGGTTACTGAGTGTGAAAGAATAAGAAAAAAAGAAAATTAAGAAACGATAGAAAGAGGAATCAGAAACAATTGACATTGCATTAAATTTTTTTTAAAATTCAAAGTTGGCTGGTCTTATAATGTTCGTATAACGCACACAGTTTAGGTTAAAAACACTGCAAGGAAGCGGTGTAGAAAAACATTGAGGGAAGAACAGGTTTATTCACATGGATTAATATTATAGTAATAGAGAATACCGTACACGAGAGAGGCAATGTGTGCAACTCAAACGCTATGCTCTGCGATCCACTTCGCGACGACCGTTCCTATGAGCAGACGTTCTTCTCATAGAGGTGGACGAGTCTGTGTTCAACAATAAGTGTAGAGAAGGAAGGTCCTCTGTCTAGAAAACAGCGGGAAAACAGAAAGCCGGAACAGCGTTTCACGGGCGATAAATGCGAGGAAAGGAACTACTAGCAATGAACATACGATTACATCTAGCCATGTCCACCATGACGAGAGCTTACCGCCAATGTAGTACTCTGCTTAAATTCAGTTAGCCTAGGTATCATAGATTCATCAGAACAATTACCATGGAAGACACAGGAAAGCTACATTACGGCGGTGGGGAAGTGATTGAAGCAGGGATGCCAGGTCCGGACAATAACGTTGCAGATTCTTCTTTAGATTTAATCAATTTCACCAGAAAAAATATTTTTCCTGTTTCATCAGGGTTGTAACTAGAGATGTGACCTGATGAACCAGGAAAAAATGTATTAAGGTTGTCTCATTCTTAATTATTTTTATTAATATTTGCTGTGGTGTTACATTGAGCTCTCTGGATTACATCGACTTTGGAATTATCCACACGGATTACTAAAGCCTTCATTACCTTAATGAGTATATATATATATATATATATATATATATATATATATATATATATATATATATATATATATATATATATATATATATATATATATAATTAATAAATAAGTCTTTTTATTTAACTCATATTTACTTCAAAGTTTTGTTGTTACATAGATGCAATGACTCCTCAGAACAATATCGAAGTGCTAATATTTTTCGATTTCATTGTAATTTATATTGTAGTATGTGTGCATTACTTTCCTTTTCAGCTGGTGAAAATTGACGTTTACAGAAATCCTTCTTGTACACAACATTACAATAAAAAATATTCTTGTAAAAATTTATATAAATTTTAGTATAAAAAAAGATTTTTATCACAGTTATTGCAAGTTTATACTATATTGTGTTTAAATTACTATGGGCGATATTCAGTATATATACCTATATTTACATCTCTCTCTATATATGGATAGTAATCCAGATACAGAACAAGCAGTTATTGCAAAATCGCATAACGTTAATAAGTTCAAAATGGTGGCTGCCATAGCAGCTTTAAACAAAAGGTTGAATTGTAGTGAGATTTCGCATTGTTACGCGTTGTGTGAATTAATAAAAACACGTCGAATCTAAACTGAAGTTGGCTCGTGTCGATTGGGACATTTAATAATAATTCATCCAGAATTAACTCATCCGAAATTGAATTTCATATTATCCTAAATCGTGCCAATCGTGACTTGACTGTATACTTGATTACATATTCAATCTGCTTGTTGTGATAGTTTTCCATTATCTTTTAAGATACTTCCCTGATAGTCAAGCTTCAGTTCTTAGATATTTAAGAAATATTTTAATGGATGTTGGACAATGTGGTACTGAAATCCGAATGAATTTTAAACAAAAGTTTAAATAACCGGTTTGTGATATCCATTGATTTCCAATGAAATATCTGTGTTTGAAATCTGCGATTTGATAGCTAATGCCAGGAAACCTCGCAGGTAGCATTGATTTGAAGCCAGTTACATCAAACTCTATTACAAATTATTTATAGCGCCTACAATTTTTTAATGAAACAATCAGTGAAATTGATTAAATCTAAAGAAGAATCTGCAACGTTATTAAGTAGCTTTATAATTTTAATTTATGATAACCAGTTGTAATGATGAACGCATCAATCTAACAGCTAATCAGACGTGAGAGTTAAGAATAAATTTGGAGTAAAATAACATGTCTTTTTTACAGAGCAGTGGCAGCGTACACAGCGGATTAAAGAAAAATGTTGTGCTCTTTCTTGACAATGCAGAGCCGCATACAGCAATATTTGCTCAATGAGGAGCACAGAATTTAAAAATGAGTTATTTTGCATTCATCTACTTTTCTTGTCTATTTCTTTCTATTTATCTCATTTTTCTTTTTTCTTCAGCTTGTGGTTAACATTTTCCCCTTTCTTCTTCTTCTTGTTTTTCTCTGTCTCTTTCTCCTTCTTCTTGCTGTCTTTTTCCTATTTCTTCTTTATTTGTTTCCTTCTTTCATTTTGCCATTTCTTTCCCCCTTTCTAATTTGCTTTTGAGTAACACAGGACTATTTCTGGAACTCGGTCAGTCAGCCTTACTCAACTCATTATATTCACCTGACCGGACACAAACCGATTATGATCTATTTTTTTTTTGATCGTTGCAAATCGGTTTAATAGGGAAAAATTCTCTTATAAAAACTAGATTCAAGAATTTGTCGAAAGATTTTACAGGTGAAAACGGGCGGAATTTTACTCAAAAGACGCCTGATCAGTGACAACGAGTCATTGCCAATAATTGTGAATATGTAATCGAATAAAACGTAATTATAATTTTTTTAAGAATAAAGTTAATAAACAAAATCGGAAATTATTTATGACTCAACCCAATCGTTAAATCTTATTCTTCGAATGCTGTAATCTTTATAAAGATGATAATCTAACAGTGATGATGTTTCCCTGTAAGCAATTACACCGTAGATCTCGTTGTCTTCATTCAACAGTTTGAAAAAACACAACTAATGACTTGTCTTTTTCTAAAGCCAGCTTCACTGAAAAGTGTTTTGCAATGAGAAATCGTGAATAATATACAATAAAAACATAAATTTAATTTCCTGTCAGTCGTAATATTTTTCATATTGAGCCTCTTTTGTGATTGTATGTTGTGCTCAAATGTATAGAGTGGGGTTGGTGATGTCAGAAAGAAATTGGAAAAGAGATGGTTTGTAAATGATTTGGTTCAGAGTAGGAAACAGTGGGAGAAAAAATATTTGACACACACACATACAGACACACACATATATTGTGTCAAATATATATATATATATATATATATATATATATATATATATATATATATATATATATATAGATAGATAGATAGATAGATAGATAAAGAGAGAGGGAGCGTGAGAGAAACAGGGATTGAAAGTATTGACAGAGAGTTATAGACTGTGAGATAGTGAGAAGAAGAGAGGTTGAGTAAGGAGAAAAGAGAAAGAGATGATGAAGAAAAATAAAATGAAAAGACTAAAGTAGTTAGAAATAAAAATTGATATTAAAAAAAAAAATGATTGAATTAAAGGAAGTGAGAACCAGTATAAAGAGATGTAATGGAAACAAAGAAACATTGAAGAGAAATATATAAAAATAAATATATAAAAATATAAAAAATATATTATATATATAAAAATAAATAAATTATATATATATATATATATATATATATATATATATAGAAATAGAAAGTAATGAAGAAAGAATCAGACAGATAAACAAGTATCGTTATTAAATGAAGAGGAGAAAGTTAAGGTGGCAAAAAAGGAGGAAGAAATGGCAAAAAGTACGAAGGAAACAAATAAAGAAGAAAAAAAGAAAAATGTTTTAAATAGAAAGAAATAGAAAAAATGTAGAAGAAAGACTCATAAAAGAATAAAAAGGGGAAATGTCTTAAAAGTAATGAAGAAAGAAAGTAAAACATGAAGAAAGAAGAAGATATAGCGAAAAAAAAAGGAATAACGAAAAAAACAACAATTGAAAACAAAAATATATAAAAAAATAAATGAACTAAAAGGTGAGCAAAGAAGGAACTATAAGGCACCAAAATAAATGAGAAAAAAAGAACAATTCAAGAAAGAGAGATAAATATATCCAATATAAAGTAAAACAAATCAAAGAAAGAAACAAAGGAATAAAGGTCCATAAATGACGAAGAAGATAGAAGAATATATAAAAAGAACAAAAAGGAAACAAAAAAGACATCGCAAAAAAAAAAAAAAGAAGAAAAGTGAGATAAATAGAATTGAGGAAATCACAAGAAAAAAAATATAAAGAAGGTGAAGTTAGTCAAAGGAAGAAAAATAGATAGCGAGAACGAAACAAAAAAAAAAAAAAAAAAAAAAGAAAAAAGTGACGGAAAGAAAGACATATAAACAGAAAGAAATAAGGAAAAGATTTAAGACAAATTTAAAAAAAATATACAGACGGCATGTATCGAGCAAAAAGCGATAAATGGATCCAGAAAATGCCACAACAACATCGATGCAAAAAGAAACACAAACATAAAAATAAATAGAAAAATAATCCCCCACCCTGACACAAAAAATCCCCCACCCTGACACAAAAATATCCCCCACCCAAAAGCGATACAAATCCTAAAAACGTAAAACAGTAAATAGAAATCAACTCAACTTAGAAATTCTCAGACTATCAAAATATGCTAAGATAAAATCCATTAAGGAAAAAATTAAAATAGAAAAGAGTGAAAGCTACAAAAACAAGAATAAAAGAAAAACCAAAAGAATGATCGGAAACAAAAGACAGAAATAAAGACTGATTCCACACGGATCGTGTCAGATTTGTTGCCATTGTGCTGATGTGGTCTTTGTTGGCCATTTTATTTGTGCTTGTTTTGATGCCATATTGTGTAAAATTTCCACAGGAGACAAACTAGCTATTGAATATTGGCAGCAATGTCTCTGTAAATGTAACAGATTTCTGATTTCGCTTATAAGAGGCTGTTTACTGGAAGGGAAAAAAAGACCTACATTTACAAAACGCTTGTTTATTTAATGACAGTGTTCTTCTTCCTCATTGTTCTGCGTCCCTTCAGGACGTGGACGAATCTGGCTCGCGTCAGTCTCCTGTCCTTTGTAGATTCAAATAAGATTTGTAATTCTGCAATCCACCCAATTCCTGTTTTGACAAGAATTTATATAAGCTAGTTTGGGCAGGTTATTCGCTGTTTCACTCAAGCCATCAATAAGTCCTATGCGTGTCAAATTTTCTAAACCCACTTTCCATGTGTCTTAGAAATTTAAGTTGTTACTTTTTGGTTCTAGGTATATGTGTCATCTTTGTTTCCATTTTCCGCAAAATCTCCCCGATACTCAGATATTCTTTCTATGGTATCCTCAGCATCCTTCTGTAGAACTAAATTTCTGTTGCTTCAAATCTCTTCTTTATCTGTGAGGAGATTGTCCAGCATTTACTGCCAGATAAGAGGACCGACATTGCATAACAATTCAGTACTCTTTTCTCGGTTTCTAACGAAAATTTCCCTTTTATAAATACTTTGCTTATCTTCTGGAAGGCATCTTTTGATTCGCTTTCGGATTTCGGTGTCCGGTTTCCATTAAGACTTCGTCATTGTTCACGTGCTACATCCATGATATTCTTAACATCCGCCTACAATACCACATATCTGTGGCATCAAGTCACTTCGTCATCTGTGAGGAAATTAAATAGCATTCAGTCAGTTATGGGGACATACGTGATACACGCTTAAGCGATCATGTATCTTTCGATACATGACTGACGAGGCAGAATATTTTTTCCCGAAGCAGGCTGCCATCTCTTTCTGCGTTAAACCAGTTGCAATCCGAACCCAGTCTGTCCTGCTATTTACCAATAGCATGTGGGAGGGGAGAATAAGATTCATACCTTTCCCAAGGGTAATAGCACTTAAGTGAATGTAATGGACTCGACTGGAGTCTCTGATTCCTCAATCCGAGCCTCTAACCATTACTCGACCGTGCTTCTATTGACATTCATTGCCATGAAAAGGGTTGATATTACACTGTGTTTCAGTACCCTTTTTTTGTTTCAAACTATCTTTTCCTGTTTTTTAATACTTTTCTTAGCTTTTGGCTGGCATATTTTTCTATTACAATGAGGATTCAGATTTCTGCGTTAAATTCTCCTTAAAACTTCATCGTTGCACACATGCCCCGTGCATCATATTCTGATCATCCTTCACAGGATGAAGTCTCCTCTTTATCTGTGAGGGAGTTTTCAAGCATTTACTGCCATCTACTAGGAATAATATGACAGGGTAGTTCTGTATTCTTTTCAATGTTTGCTTTTTAGAATTAGATGCGTATTATTTTTAAGAACTTGCAGAAAGTCTTATGAATTTTTGTCATACAGGAAGAAAATGAGTAACTAGCGACACTGAGGTTCGAGCGTATACATCTGGCGGAAAACATATTCATAAGTCTAGAGACTAGACTTATGAATATGTTTTCCGCCAAATGTATAAATAGCAGTGAGAGGCTGCTGACTGCAGTGATTATTGAGTGGAACTATCCAGTCGAAATGGTGTGAATTATCGTGCGTCTTCTTTCTTTATGTTAAGTATTTACTTGCGGTTGTAATTAAAAACTATTTTATCTTAACATTTATTATTATCTTATTAACGGCCACCGTACGTCACAAAAATTTTAAATGTTGGAAATTCTTAAAGAATTAAATTGGAAAATTTTTAAATTGAAAAATTTCGTCACATTGAAAATTTTGTACCATTTTGCTTTAAAAAATAATAATTATCTTCATTCATGCGTTTGATTGTTATTGAAATATTTGGAAAAATTGTTATTTATATATATATATATATATATATATATATATATATATATATGTGTGTGTGTGTGTGTGTGTGTGTGTGTGTGTGTGTGTGTGTGTGTGTGTGTTAAATTTATTCTCATCGAAATCAAAAGGGACGTGATATCATATTAAGAATGGTTGGGGAATTCAAATTGGAATACCGTGAAATTTGCACTGCTATTATTGGCTGAATATTATCACAGGCCTTTAATTTTGGATAAGAATAATCAGAACGAAATATTAAATCTTTTGTTTTACTTTGTAATTATTTCAAAAAAGTATAAAAGAAACCAGACTCTACTAACAATTTCAGTCAGTCACCCTTGTATATAGACACAAACGATGATGAAAGACAGCGAAAATATTATATAAATTTACATTTCCATCTTTGCATTAACCCCACTTCGCTTTGCCAGCTTTGCCAATACGTCTTCAGGTGGAGCTGTTAAACAGCGATAAAAATGGGTCACTTTTTCTTTGTCTTTTTTCTCTATTTTTTCCTCAGGCTACTGTAGTGAGAACGCCAAGACGGGACTCCATCTCAGCCTGGTTAAAAATGTCCCCAGAGCGACTGAACAGTACACACACACACACACACACACACACACACACACACACACACACACACACACACACACACACACACACACGTATCACTGACACCGGCAGGTACATACTACTCGTAATTGCTAAATTTTAATATTATCTTTTTTTCTGTTATATTTACATGCGTACAAATATATTTTCTCTCGGTTACTCATTCAATTTTTATATAAAAAACACAGGAAAACATCTCCTTGTTGACATTTTTATATATTTCTTTAAAACTGCTCTAACCAATGACCACCCGTTATTTACATGAATGAATTTTGTTTGCTGTTTTTTGTCACTGATTTTGTCCAACAAGGAGAAGTAGCGCATCTATCTTGTATCTAATAGGTTTCCATATCTGTAGTTAAATAACTGTCGAAACAGCGAGGGCTACTTCCCTTTAGTCAAACTCTTCTTAGATAGAAATATTTAATCTAGACTTCTTTTGGGGTATGCAAAGTTAAGCAGACTAAAAACGTTAATATATTTCGTGTTGTTTTGTCAGCTTAATAATCTGCTGCCAATATGCAACCTCATCGATGATAACTCGCCCGTTCACCATTAACATCGAATTAACAGGAATCTTCTCGTTAGTAGTGGGGGTGGGCGGGCATCCTGCTCCTTCTTCCTGTCTCACGCTCATACGCCCATTTTTAAAATTCTCGGTCCACAGTAATTGTATTGCCGTATTGTGTTAAAAGCATCCGAAGAATTTCAGCCCCCTGACACGTCTTCCGACCAGATAAATAAGATCACCATTCTCTGTTACTCCTTGGTGCACACTGTCAACGGAGAGGCCATGTTTACACAGTAACCGCAGCAAGAAAACTTCAAACTGAAACTTTGATCAGGTGACCATAAAAGTACCAACTCTAAACATTCATGTGCAGAAGATATTTTTTAATTTACTCTCGTATATAGCGATTTCTTTTAAGGGAAAATAATTAAGATTTCTTTCGAAAACTTTGTAACAGAAATGTATATGCACATAAACAGTTTGTACGAGGTTAGGTTTATTTATTTGCAGACGTTTTATCTAATATTTAAGCTCTATAATATGTGATTAACATTAGGTGCATTGACAAGGTTTTGGATTTTAATGGGAAGTAATTATTTTATTGTTGTAACCGTGAAAAGAATGATAACACATAGGTAAGAAAATAGAAATATGTTGCTGATCTGACGTTCGCCCAAGTCATGCGCAGTGGAAATTGAAGCATTTAGAAACTATTCATACAGGCATATAAAAAAGCATTGGATTCTAAAATGAGATTTTAAATGGTTGTTAGCCAACTTGAAGCTGGAAAAAAGAATAACATTGAATTTCTCACTAATTAACAAAAAGGAATTGTGCCACCGTGTGATGCGAAGGCAAATTGAACAATTTCCGTTTTAAAGCAGGCAATGTGTCAACGTAGAGTTCAAATCATTAAAAAAATAAAAAATAAAAAATAAACAAAACATTCGGTGGAGAAGGCAGCAGCTCAGTTATAAATGTGGGCAAAACATTAAAGTTCTGACAAACGCTATTACTTTTAGTTGAGATCTCATGTGCTAAAGGTTTGAAATTGAGATCAGTGTGCATTTGGAGAGAGTTTCTGCATCATTTGAAGGCTACTGCATTTTTTATTTTCAGCAATGTTATAATGACAACTTTTAGAGTACGGGATGTTTAACAGTTCTGTAGAATGTAGATAACATCAATTCTGAAACCTTCAAGTCGAGGCGAAAAAAAATGGGCACCCCACATAGAAAGTAAATTTTTGTATTTTTACCAAGACAAGTAAGTAATAGAACTCGTTTATCAATCCTGGATATTAATACAAGTGTACGTATGTACATTATACAAGTCAAAAATGATTTAGTAATTTGTTGGGTAACATTGTGCTTTAATAACAGCCTTAATCCTTCGTGGCATGCTACAGACTAAATTATTTAGTAAGTCAACCTTCTTGGCCAGATTTTTCCAGCATTTCTTTAATTCACGAAAAAGTTCATCTTCTGTGTTTACATTCCTATTACGCCAAGAGGTTTTCAATTGAGTTAAGGTCTGGACTCTGACTAGGCCACTGGAAGAGTTCCAATTTACCATCCTTGCGTTTCCTCTTCAAATAACGTTTTATCCTTTAAGGCAGTATGCTTAGGGTCGTTATCGTTAATAAATCATTTTTGAATTGCATAATGTACATACGTGCACCTGTATTAATATCCTGTATTAATAAAGAAATTCTATTTTTTTTCTTTTGCCTCGTACCGTACATATACGTTAGTTAAGGAAAAAGTGTCCTTGTATACAATGAGTGTTATTAAAAAAAAAGTGCGCGCCTCTTTCAAAGTCTCATGCAACGCAAAATCACCTCAAAGAATCTTTTCTGCCTGTCATCATTATGGCTGATGCTAAACATCAGGAGAGCAAGAATTTGCGCGTTCTTGGAGACATGTTTTCTACTGACATGAAGTGGAGTGATTATATTGTATCAACTGTTAGTTCTGCTGCTAGGAAAGTTGGTTCACAGTGCCGTGCCAAACAATTCGTCTCGGAAAAAAATCCCCTTGCACATTTATGAATCTACCATTCGTCCGTGCATTGAACTTTGTTGCCATATCTGGTCTGATCGTCCAACTGTATATCTCGAGATCCTTGAAAAAAAATTCAAGGGTCTTTCTGTAATGTAATCGATCCTGACCTGGCGTCTTGACTTCATTCAGTTTCCCACCGAAGTGAAGCGGCTTCCCCCTGTCTTTCCTACAAGTATTTTGATAACAATTGTTTTGAGAAGCTGTTCTTGTTAATGCATTTACTGCATGAATTTAAGCATGCGACTAGATTGGCAAATAGGTCTCACCGGTTTACTCTTGAACCAGTCTGATGAAAGCGTCAGTTCTATAATAATGGTTTTCCTTCTCGCACTTCTCGCCTGTGGAAGGTTCTTTCGATTTATTGCTTTCCTGCCGCCTTCAGTCTTCGAATATTTAAACGAAGCAACGATAGCCATCTGTTTTTCCTTCACCTATGAAATTATCTTTGCCTAAACTTGCCATTACCGTGTCGATCACAATATGGTTTCCAAGATGAACGGGATTTAGCTTCATTTTAAATTAAAGAATTATATCGACTCATCCACGTGTACCCAGTAAAATAACATAAAAAATACATGTCGGTGTACATTAAACCTGTTAATATATATAATGTCTCTCTTTACCCCCGCTGTCTGTCTCTCTGTCTCTCTCATCTTTTCCCCTCTGACCACCACACATATCAAGACTTACACCTCGTCCAGTTTCTTTTGCTACCTTCCCTTCTTTTTATTCTTCATCTTTTTTTCTCCCTGCTTTTGTTCCTTTCTTTTCCACCCCTTGTCTGTTTTCTGAATTTTTTATTTTAAAAATTATTCATCCACTGACTGTTTGAAAAATCCTGTAAATTTAATTTTACAAGGTGAAAATGATCATTTACATATTGGTGTCTTTATTCTGATTGTATGATATATATATATATATATATATATATATATATATATATATATATATATATTAATTTCTTATTAATCATATTTTTAGCACTTTAAACGGTATTTTTAGTGGATAATCTTATTTGAGGAAGCGCTCCGCTAATTTATTAAGCAGGATATGGAGGAGCTACCGTTAAGCACGCTTTTAGAGACCCTTCTCCGTGGCTATGTTGGTTAGAGCGTACCGTGCTTAGCGATAGCTTCCTCATGTTCTGGGTGATGCAGATTCAAATCCTGCCGGAGAGTGCAAGGTTTCCTTTAATAAGATTTCTAGAACATTCAGGCGTGTAGACGAATATATATATATATATATATATATATATATATATATATATATATATATATATATATACTGCTCAGCTTCGAAATTGCGCTTGCATATTTTTGCCGGCATCTAGGTTCATGAGACTGAAAACTGTTATTCAAGGATGTCAGACTCTTTCCACACAAATGATTCTAGGAAAACAATCTTGCTTGGAATGAACAAAAGTTAAATTTTAAACCATTAGGTCCTGTATACTTGGAAATTAATATGCGCACGTATCTCCCTTGCTATGTCTATTTAATTTCAGTCTTACTCTCTTATTTATCTCTTACTTGGTCCTTTCCTACCTATATATTCCAGACTAATAGTATCTATCTATCTATCTATCTATCTATCTATCTATCTATCTATCTATCTATCTATCTCAGTTTGTTCATTATCTATCTATCTATCTATCTATCTATCTATCTATCTATCTATCTATCTATCTCAGTTTGTACGTTATCTGCCTAGCTACCAATTTCAATTTGTTTATTATCTATCTATCTATCTATCTATCTATCTATCTATCTATCTATCTATCAACCAAAAATTATGCTAGAAATCTTGTAACGTAGTTAAAAGTAATTTTGTTGTATTTTTTTCACCTATCTTTGTATTTTTTAATATTTTGATACATGCATACTGTTTGCTATTACACACATCTGTATCTCTTCCTCTCTTCCTCACTATATATATATATATATATATATATATATATATATATATATATATGTGTGTGTGTGTAGCAGAAGATGTCTGTGTGTGTCTGTCTGTGTGCGTATGTATGCTATTTATGCACGTCTACATTTCCCGACCGATTTCGATTAAATTCTACACACATGATGCAAATGTATTAAATTCGGGTAAAGACCAGCGTTACAATCTACAGGCCCTTCAGGTTTGGCAGAAAAATCGATAAACTGAAGGTTGGTACGACTTTTTGCAAAAACCATAGCAAAGTTACACGCGATCAAAAATTTTACTAGAAGAGTTGATGTTCTTTTGTACTTAATGCAAAACAACAGTTCATGTTCTGAGGTACAGTGGTTCAGATTTTTCCTACGACTTCGCCTTCAAACAAACAAACAAAAAAAAACCTGCAACATCTTTGAAAAAACCGGGTTTTTCGTACTACCTAAAATAAAAACTTGAATAACTTCATTTTTATTCAATTTCCTTCAAACATGTCGCAAAACATTTGCTATCATACAACAAATAAGAAAGTGCGGTTTTAGTCCTGTTCGCTTCCCTGGGTATAACGAAAAACAGCGGTTTTTTCCCTGGTTTTTAATCCGATGATATCCAAATTTTCCATGTAAATTACATATGACAGACAATTGTGTCGTGTGAATGTTTATTTCAGTTAAATGGACGAAATCTGCGACAAACTGAGTCCCAAACCGTTTTTTGCCATTTATCCAATGGATTCTTCATGTTTACATCCTCAATAGAATTCGAACAACCTTTGATGCAAAGATTGTTTGAGAAGAAGTATGGAAGGATTAAAAAGGAAAGAATCCCGAAGAACATAGTATTAATCCCACCTTCCCAGTAAACGTGTGAAGGAGAGGGCGTTTATGCGTTTGCATTTGCAGTTGAGTCAACGCTTCATCCCTGTTTTTGTTTGATTATTAGATTTGGGGATAATGCCATACTATTTGAAATTTATTACGGCCATAGGAAATTTACTGAATATCTAAAACATCGGAATAATTTAAAACCGAGCAACGATGACAGAAGGTTTTATCGACAGAATTCTTTTAGTAGGAACAATCAAAGACTTGCGATGGACATACCGTAAAAAAGATGAGGGGGAGTAAATTAGAATACCAAAGGATGATACATGCAAACCTAGGTGCAAGGAGATATTTCTAGACAGGAGCGTGTGGTCATAGAAGGGGTTTGGTTATACACTTGCAACCATGCAAACCCGGGAAACGCCGAAGCACCTCGGCTAGTATATATATATATATATATATATATATATATATATATATATATATATATATATATATATATATATATATATATATATGATCTTCTTGACGGTAAAATAATGTCCAGGTCATTATTCGTTATTTCGGTATATCCTTTAGCGAAATTAAGGCTGTTCTCCCCAACCCCTTTTTCTTTTCTTTTCCTCTCCCTCCGTCTTCTTCTGATCTTTAAAATTAGATCGTCTATTGTGTGTGTATGTCACCACAAAATGTATCCTTTCCGGTTACATCTTTAACGTATTAGACATCCGACAACATTCATATTTCTCTCACTTAAAGCGTCTTTGACTCACCTCTCTAAAATTTCTCTCGTCTGTTACCCTACTCTTTAGCTCACACACACACACATATATATATATATACATATATATAGATACATACATACATATATATACACACATATATATACATATATATACACATAAATATACATATAACTAGACATATATATACATATATATACATATATTCATATATATATATATATATATATATATATATATATATATATATATATATATACACAAATTGAATCGAGTTCTCTCAGTCACTGGGTGTTTATCTAAACATGAATACGCTTAAATTCACCTTCATCCCTGCCGTGCGCCAAGGGCTTACTGGTAGAATTCAACTGACAAACGCCAATTCAGTCGGGTTTCGAAGCTAGCTAGAGGCAACCGGACGTCTAGCCACACTGATGAGCTGTAATACAGCGGAACAGTCTGTCTGTAGATGACAATATATACATACATATATATACGTATATATATATATATATATATATATATATATATATATATAACCAACTAGAGTAGACAATTGGGGAAAGCGAGAAAAAAATTCTCTCTCCCTCAATTGCCTACTCTAGTTGGTAATTTATTCTTAGTTTTAGTTGTTGATAAAAAAATTTCTTATCTACTTCGTTTTATATTGCCGACGATTTTGTTTCTGAAGAAGTGTCAGCTGAAAGGCGTCTAAAATTTTAAATCCCAATCGTGATACTTTTGTATCTATTTTAATAATAAAATTATGATTCTTATCTTCAATAGTATTTTGTCCTGGTGTAGCCACAATAAAACCTGTCATATATATATATATATATATATATATATATATATATATATATATATATATGACAGGTTTATATTATTTATATTTATTCTATTTTATTAGAATTATATATATATATATATATATATATATATATATATTTGTGTGTGTGTTTGTGTGCGTGAATATATTCAGACTTAGCTTATCTATCTCTATGCGTTGATGGTTATAGTTTCCTTCATTCAATAAATACATTCTTTTTATAATTCAACAACTCTGGGACCTTGCGAGTCAGTGTACACTGACTTCATGTCGTGAACAATAATACTTTCTTCGACCATGTTTTTCATCTTTCTAATTTCAATTGAATGCTTGCAATATTTTGCTTTTTCTCCGGTGTAATAAACAATCGCTTATAAAACCTTAGCGTTTTATTTATATAGAAAATTGCATAAAAGAGGGAAAAGCGAGAATTCGAGAAAATAAAGAGAAACAACTCAAAAAAAAAAAAAAATGACTTGGGACGCGCGCTAAAGAAATTGCTCTCACAAATACTACCAAACCTAACTCCTTTGTATGAAGAATTCAGTTTTTATTTCCTATGAATAAAACCTAATGTCTTTATATTCTCTGGTGGAATGATACGAATGAATGCTTTAGCTAGCGTTTATTTTTTTATTTTTTTTGTAGCTTTTCTTCATCGTCCGTTTTTTACTCTTAATTTTCTTTTCCAAGTCTTGCTTTTTGAGCCAACAGAAATTTGTTACGAATGAACAAAAAAAAAAAAAACAAAGAAAAAAACATCATTTGACCTTTTTAAACTGGATTTGGCGTGTCTCGATTTTAATTCATAAAGCGCTTATTCCTAACCACTTGAGAAATATATGAACTGATATTTCCAATGTTTAATAAAAAGGAAATTATTTATTTTAAAGCACACACACACTGCTCGAATAATATTAGGTTGGTGCAAAAATAATGTGTACGTTTTTTTACGTTAAAAACTACGACAAAAACGATATTATTTTTGCACCAACCTAATAATAAATCTTCACAGAGAGAGAGAGAGAGAGAGAGAGAGGAAGAGAAAGAGGAGAGAGTGGAGACGAGAGAGAGAGAGAGAAGAGACGAGGAGGGAGAGAGAGGAGACATGGGAGAGAGAAGGGATAGGGAGAGAGGAGAGATAGAGGAGACGGAGGAGACTAGACAGTGGGAGAGAGGGAGAGCAGACGGGGGAGATAAAAGAGAGATAGGAGAGGAGACGGAGGAGAAAAAGAATGGGGAGGGAGAGAGAAGGGATAGGGAGAGAGGAGAGAGGAGAGATAGAGGAGACGGAGGAGATAGAGTAGACAGTGAGAGAGAAGGAGAGCAGACGGGAGAGACAGAAGAGAGAGAAAGAGGAGACGGGGGAGAGAAAGAGGTGTGAGGTAGCTCAGTGTTTATGTTAGAATGTTTTGCGTCTCGTCTGTGAAACGCGGTTTCGAATGTCGTAGGACTTTCCAAGGCTGCGTGTTCTTGATGCCATCAGTTATGGAGAGACGATTCCACCGGACAGCACCGTTGGAGAATGCGTGAAAACTTTAGCAGGGTTGGAACCGAATCTTGTAAACGAAACTGAGTAGTTATTATTCGTGACCATGGAATTCATCAAACATGTCCGAAATTGTAAGCAAGCATTGTTGCAGTATAAGCCAAAGTTCGACACTGTCGTTGTCCTCCCACTAAAAAAAAAAAATAAATAAAAAAATAAAAAATAAAGAAATAAAGAAAAATAAAAAATAAAGAAACAAGAAAGATTGATTATTCTAGCAGAACAAAGCAGCAGATAATCGGCCCAAGTTTCCAAGAATTACTTTCAGGAGAATCTTGAATATTTCTGACGTTATCGGGCGTAGATGAGAGGTATGTTCCTACGCAAGGTGCTGTATCTCAACTCATCACGTAGATATCCATAACAATTGAGACTGCACAGGTTTCCCTGAAGACGACTGATATGACATTGCCATTAATATTATTATTATATTTTCCATGCATTCTCACCAGTTTTGTTTTGGGATTTCACTTTTACACCCTCTATGTCTAAAAAAAGAAGTCACTTGTACGAACGAAAGAAAAATATTAAAAAAAATGTTTAATCACAGTGTTTTATAAAACATCTTCAGTGAAACCTGTATAAAAGAGGGTTTCCTGTCCACATCCACAATTAGTAAATTAAATGAAATGACAACTTAAAAGGAATGTAACACGACAGCATTCAGAAAAAAGAAAAGAAATTCCTTGATTTAGGACAAATCACGGCACAAACAGAAATCTTAAATTGAACTAGTAAAATCACAAAACACTATAAAATATAAAAGATAAACCTTGAACAGGTTTTACACAGTCTATGTCCCCCTCCACAAAAAAAACCTTGTACGTATATAAGAAAAATATAATAAAAAGCTTAATTGTCAGTCGTCTTCAATAACGCTTTAGCAGTATAACCCGACTTTGACCGGGTGTTTCATTACTGGGAAGTTTTCCGTTAAATTGGATCAGTTTAAGTTTAAAGTCAGCCCACCCGAAAATCAATATTAGTAACAAGATTTGATACAACTGAGGCACATCCTCAAATGGTGGGGGGGTAGAAATTTGGATGGGGGTTTGAAAAGGGAACTGTATGATAATAAATAATATTATTGTATTAATTTAAACTAATTATTTTTATTAAAGTTCTTTAGAAAGATCTATATCCAAGAACAGACAGTAAATAGTAAAACGTTGCTGAGAGTTATAATGGACTGGATGTAGTGGAGAGTCATTGTCGCCAGCAATTTGGACTCAAAACCGGCACTGAAGAATTATCTATCAAAAAGAATTTCATCGAAATCGGATGAAAACTGTGGAAATGGATGAACAACACAGATCACACATATATCTATACACAAACACACATTTAGAGAATTACACACACACACACACACACACACGCACATATATATATATATATATATATATATATATATATATATATATATCATGTGTAATAGCACAATTGTCCAAATAGTGTAATAGCATGGGATAATTGTCCATCCCATAAAATGTTTAATATCTAAACTTAACTTTAGATAAGGTGTTTAACCATCTTGACATCATTTCTCGTAAGAATCACTAAAAAAAAAAACCTTAGAATTATTCAGCTAGAAAGAGAACACGTTAGAATCATTTTGTCAGACACACACTGTCTTCCCAGCTGAGCAATGGTGAGAGTAAAAAGATAATTCAGACCCTCAGTAATGTTGCCAACAGTCTGTTCAAGAACCATCAAGATAATAGTGTATAGGTTTAAAAAAGAGGGAGCAGGAGAGAGGGAAACTGGGTCATGAGTTCATAACAGGAACAAAAGTATAATCATTTCAACTTAGAGCTAAACACGTCCTTACCTGTTCAAAGTAGAGTGCAATGGTGTTCTAACAACCTCGGAGAATTTCAATAAGATAGATTTAATCAATAAACGGTTCAAAGATTAATCTAGATAATTAGACAATTTTACTGTTACACCCAGAATACATACATACATACATACATACATACATATATATATATATATATATATATATATATATATATATATATATATATATATATATATGGAGAGAGAGAGAGAGAAAAAGAAAGAGAGAGAGAGAGATTATTCTTATTATAAAAGATCATAACAAAAACCTGTTGAAATCGTTACACAACAGATTTCATGTTTCGGCAACTTTTTGACTCTTCTGGTGATAAAAGAATTTTACTTTTATCTTTGTTTATAACATTTGATATTTTTCTCATTTGGATATATATATATATATATATATATATATATATATATATATATACAAGTAAATCCTATTGAGCACGGTACTACCTACCTAGGTTTCACCAGGTGGGATCATCAGGGTGAACTGGCTCACCCACCGAGTTTATATATATATATATATATATATATATATATATATATATATATATGCCTGTGTGTGTGTGTGTGTGAATACGTGATTTTCAGAGAGAGAGAGAGAGAGATTTTAATCCACTGGCAACGTCCTGCGGTAAATATTTTATTGTACATACGAATATCGCTATTGAAGTAATAACTTATATCCTTTCTTGTTCAGCCATGGTATTGAAGTGGTTGTTGGTGGTGATAGTGAGTAGAATTTAAACCTTCCTGCTGAGCGGCAATGTAGCAAATGTCCGGCATCAAAATTGGTAAGCAGCAGAAATATCATATTGAATTCTTCCATACCGAACGAACAACAATCACTGGCAATCATTGACCCTTATTGAACTGGGGACAGTTGTGTTGTTGTGAGCACAGAGGCAGAGTAGGTACTTCTTTTTATTAGTGATGATATTGACGAGTGTGACAAGTTATATTTTGGAGTGCAGCATGCGACATCTTGTTCGTTGGTGGCTAAATTGCATATCGAATAATGGTGATTATGTGTAAAATAGTTTTGTGTACGAATTGGAGATATCAAATGAAAAAATTCCGACAACTCAGATATCTAGGAAATGTTTCAATAGGGTTAAATATGATGGCGTATAGCAATAATAAATGGCGAATTCCAAAAACTAAGCAAAATATTGAAAAACAGGAAAATTTCGTTATTAACAAAAAAATAGAGTGCCCAGCTGGTATATCATATCAGATCTTATATGACAATTTTCTTACTGATAACCAGGAGACGTGAAGGAGCAGAAATGTGGTTTTACAGAGGGATGCAGAGAATCCGATAGACTGAGCATGTGAGTAAGAAGCATGTTTTGAGAAAAATGGAAACAAAAAGGGCCTTATATTTAGAAGAGAGAGAGTTCAACTTGGCATATTGAAAGCAAAATGAGCAGAAGTAAGCAGCAATGACCTACCTAACTACCACATGTAAATTGATAGGCAAAAAGGGCATGAGTGACGGAGTAAAACGACAAACTTTTGATTAATTTGGTTTATTTTGTTTTTACGTCATATCATCCTCAAATGCGTTATTTAACATCGACAAGATTTTTATTGCTGTGATATTTTTCAAAAAATTTATTACTGTTAATATTTTTGTTTTTAAAAATATCTTGCTAATATTTTTTTTTTCGAAAATGTATTGCAGGTAATATTTTTTTTCAAAAGTATATTTCTGGTAAGAATTTTTTTTCAAAAATGTATTGCTGATATTACAACATATTTTTACACTTACATTGTGTTTTAACCCCAGTTTGGAGCTGGGAAGACCATCAAGTGAGAGGTGGATCTATGTCCCTGAAAACCTCCTGAACAGAGGTCTTGCTGCTGGATTTAGTTTATCGTTATACACAGATAGTCAAACTTTTGAGCTCCAAAGGACAGGAAGTTGTAGAGAGATATGACCACTTACGCCTTCTAGGTGAATAATTCTTCTATCTAAAGATATTATTGCACACGATGTATGGCGCGTAGCCGAGGGGTTAGGACGTTCGCTTTCTGACCATGAGACCCGGGTTCTAGTTCTAGTTGGAGAGATAACCATGATCGATCCCAGTGTACAACACCTTTGGAAAGTGCCAAAATAGACGGAACTCTTCCGGCCCGTCGATAGCTGTGGTAGCTAGTTGACGTATACACCACAGGTGGGCTCTGTGGGTGTTGAGCAAACACAAATATGCCTGAGAGCGCGTCTGCAATAGGGATTGGCTAGCCTTAGTAGACTGGCATCCTCGAATATGAAAGGCGAGCTATTATATTTATATATATATATATATATATATATATATATATATATATATATACACACACACACACACACACAGAGAAACCCGGATATAAGAGATTTTCTCTGGTCCCAAATTAGAGCCATACTTACCTAAACAAAATAGACCAAACCCGGATATAAGAGAAACCCGGATATAAGAGACTTCTTCTCCGGTCCCGACAACTCTCTTATATCCGGGTTACACTGTATGTATATATATATATATATATATATATATATATATATATATATATATATATATATATATATATATATATATTCATTCACATCGAAAAGACAAGTTGAGCGCCAAACGCATAATCTTATCTCAAAGAAACTATGAGGATCCAAGCGATTCGAGAATGTTGCAATTATTATAATTGTCAAAAGGACCCGAACGTTCCGTCGACATGAAAGAAATTTCAAACATATCAATGCAAGGAAGCGGAGTAATAAAAATTAAAACAAAACCAAGCGAAAAAGAAAGAACACATTCTCACTTTCCGTAATAATCAAATGAACGAACGCCTTTCATTTTTCACTTGCAGTTCTCGATCCTAAGTGATATCCGCTTCATTAGTGACATTCTGATTAACGGTGTGAATCAGGAATATTTTAAAATAATATTTTTCCTGGTACAGAGATTTTTATTAAATTTTCCATTCGTAAATGTAAATTAGCACCACTGTAAAAATCTCGGCAAATATTCTGTTGCAGTCATAAATAATAAAATTAACAGAATTGCTCGACAAATTCGAAGAGGTTTGATCATATTATAGACAGCATTTGTACGAGCAACGTATAGGATAAAATTAAGAGAGGAAACGAGGAAACAAAATTATTCAATAAATCTATGGAATATTATTGTATGAAAATATTTGAAGCCAACTTTTTAACTATTAAAACAGTTTTCAATGTAATTCACTACCTTCTTGATTTATAGGCAACCTTAGTTCAGGACATAAGCGACCATAGCTTTCTCCAATTTCAGAATTTTGTTCCTCTCAGTAAATTTTAATCTATGGCTATTTATTTACATATACAATTTAAATAGATTCTTCTGTTTCCAGTTGCTTCTCTTGCCTTCGATATAACATATAAATAGTAAACCTGTTTCTAATTATCAGTAATGTTTCCTTTTTGCTCCTGATTTCTTCGGATTTTCCTACTAAGGAAATTCAGCTAACAATCGACAGATGGCTTTGCTAAAATAGTTTAAAAGAAAAGGGCGCTAAAGTATTAGGTTGGTGCAAAAACAATGACGTAATAATGTCGTTTTTTGACGTTAATAAATATGTCAAAAAACGACATTATTACGTCATTATTTTTGAACCAACCTAATATCATTCTCTTTCTTTTAGCTGAAGGCTGGTTTAGAGATAAAACGTGGCTGGTTTCCCTCTGGATTGGTGCAGGGTTGGGTGGGGGCTTTCAGCTTGCAGCGAATTTCATGTTCTACGAAACATTGAGAATAAGAGTACCATACAATGCTAACTTAACCACGCAAAGGTTTATCTGATAATTCTACCCAGCCAATAGATTAAAAACTGTTCAAATGTAAACCGCTGATAATCCTTTATTGAAACTTCATACATAGGCACCTGCAGGATGCTATAAAGGTAACGTGGTTCTGGTTTCCACACGAGGAACCTCTTAGCCTTCATATCATACTATACGTAACATAGAAGAGTGTACAATAACTTAAGCTAACTTAACACCAAACAGAACCATTAGGTTGGTGCAAAAAATAATGACGGTTTTTGACGTATTTTTTAATGTCAAAAACCGTCATTATTTTTGCACCAACCTAATATCTAATGACTCTACCAAAGCAACAGATGCAAGCCTTGGAGAATCTTTCGTCTGAACTTCACACATTGGAACCTAAATAAATATATTTCGACATGCGCATCTTCATTCACCTCTTTTATCACAACTGGGCAGAAAACTCAAAATCAAAATATTCAGAGATGCTGTATACCCGAATCTACTTTATATCTCTAATCATATGGAGAAACTACTGGATGGGGGACCTACACACGTATTTTGATGAAAGCTCAAAACCTCTCTTAGAAACTCCATCTGACCATCCCTCAAATCTACGGAATTCTTCTCCGTGTTTCCTTTCTCATACGAACTTGGCGAGCGCAGTTTGAGGCCACTGCCACCGTGCCGCCGAGAATGAGGTTGCCTCCTCTCTCCTACTCTGAAAGTCTGCGTCAAACCTTAAAAAAGGGGCAGAAAACTATGATTCCCTGACGTCATCTCAAGGGATGCAGGCATTGATAGGCAGTAATTGGGGATAGCAATGAAGGACCGGGAAGTCTAGCGTAGTGTTTTGGGGCTCTACGATCTCGACTGCGGTCGACATATGATGATGATCACCTCTTTTTGTATGTTTCTATTTAATTTTGCGCAGGCTCTAAATTATATTATTTATCTTCGGACTAAACTCCTCTTCGTTATTGTTATGCCAAATTATCAGCCTTTATAATCGCAGGCTTTTTTCACGTATCTCTCGATCTGAGTAACTTTCAATGAATTTCAAACAATCCTTTATTTAATTTTCGGTGTTATTAGGTAGTGACATATTAAATGACGCACTTTATAGGAAATGAATAAAAGGTTGAAATGCTAAATAACTGTTTTATTTAGGTCAAATAGGCGCTATATTAATGAATGACTGTCCTCCAACGTACCTCTAAATTTTTGATCTCATCGTTAAAATTTTTTTCATCTTTTGATGTGATAAACATTTCAAATGCTTCGATTACCTCTTCCTTATTGGAGAATGTTTTATTGCGTATGAAAATCTTAAATAAGTGATAATCAGGAGGAGAGATATCAGGTGAATATGGAAGATGAGGCAAAATTTCATAATTCAGGCTAAGCAGCTTTTGGACAGTTGATTGAGAAGCGTGCAATCGTGCGTTGTCATGCAGCAAAATTGGACAAACTCTATTCACAAGTCTATGATGTTGCTTTTTCAATTTTTCATGCATACACTCAATTTCTCCACAATACGAGGTCGCTGTTATTGCTTTCCCTTGAGGTAAGAATGAATAATGAATAGCTCCTTTGAAAAACCACCATACAATAACCATTAACTTTTTAGGGTGCAGTGGAGGTTTTGGGTATTGTTTTGGGTATTGTTTTGGGTATTGTTTTGGGTATTGTTTTGGCGGTTCACCTACCTTCTCTCTTACTGTTTGAAAAGAGTATCCATTTCTTATCACTTGAAATTGTTCGATGCAAAAATGGTTCTTATTTCGCGATATTGTTTCATTATAATCATTTTCATTGAGCTTCTGAGTAACAACATATTGAAAGAAAAATGATCTGGAAAGAAAAAGAGTCAGGATTAAGTCTTTATTAGATTCTAAGGAGGTTACTTCGTTAGAGAACCGGGTCAAAAACCAACCCAAAAAAACAAAAACAAAAAAAAAAAAAACGCGTCATTTGATGTGTGACAACCTAGAAGATGGTTATCTTTCCATCACTACAGACGTTTAGTCTTGTTTATAATTACTACTGCTCAGTTTACATTTTTGAAAGAGAATCAAGAAATCGGGAAGGGTTTTCACAAGCATGAAGTGCAAGGAATGAAACTATTAGAATATAACATATGGTTGCATCTAGCTTGTTCAACAATGAAACGGTGAGACCTAACTGCCAATCAAGTAGCCCGCTTAAATTCATGTAGTCGAGGTATCAAGGAGGACAACTCATCAAAACAATTGTCATGAAAATATTTTTTTGATTTTTTCTTTTTACAGTTTAACAATACTTTGCAGGTTACTGAATGTTTTAGATCATAAAATTTTTTTAGAGATAATAATAATTTATTGATACAAGTACTAATTAATCCAGAGCTGGGAGGAGAAGGCGTAGATTTAAACCTTTCTCGAGGATATTTGTGCGTAAGTGAATATAACGAACCTTACTGGAAATGGAATTCAGCTATTTGATTTCAAATTTCAAGCGGTTATCCACTACACTGCCCAAACAGTCAAGCTTATTGCACTTGGTATTCCCATGCGATTATCCATCTAAGTACAGACAAGGCTCGGCGTTGCTTAACTTCGGTAATCTATAGAAACCAAAGTTTCGATATGATATGGTCGAAAGACTTTCAAATGGGTCAGAAGCGAAGAAAAATAGAATATAATCATTTTAGGGCGGAATTTATTGAACATATTTTTCGCGGTTTTTAATTAACGCGGCGTTTAAATTGTATTAATAGATAATTCAATTTACTTAATCGACGCATACGTTAGATGTTGAACATATTACAGGTAAGAAAAGTACGGCAAATTATTTGAAAAAAGAAAAAAATAGAGGTGGGGCATACAGGTAAAACTTGTACACTAATTTTATTCACTGATACCAGTTTAAAAGTTCCGTGTCTTCTGACGTTCGACTCGTTTTTTTGTTACATTAAATAAATAAATAAATAAATAAATAAATAAATAATAATAATAATAATAATAATAATAATAATAATAATAATGAGAATAATTTTATCCTCATATACCCGTTTAAAAGTTTCGCGTCTGCTCACCTTCGTGTCGTCGTTTTGTTACATTAAATAAATAAATTAATAATAAATATAATAATAGTAGTAGTAATAATAATAATAATAATAATAATAATAATAATAATAATAATAGTAATAATAATAATTAAATAAAATAATAATAATAATAATAATAATAATAATAATAATAATAGGTTGGTGCAAAAATAATGACGTAATAATGTCGTTTTTTGACGTATTTTTTAACGTCACAAAACGACATTATTACGTCATTATTTTTGCACCAACATAATAGTTTTATTCTCTGATGCCAGTTTAAAAGTTCCGCGTTTGCTCACCTTCGTTGTTTTGTTACATTAAATAAATAAATAAATAATAATAATAATAATATAAATAGTAACAGTAATAATAATTATAATACTAATAATAAATTATTACCTCAACGTAAACATCACTTTAGTCCGATGAAGTCCTGAAGGACGAAGTATGTTACACGAATTTCTTTTTACAGTTTGTCATTAGTTTTTCTAAATTTGTTCTTGTATATATATATATATATATATATATATATATATATATATATATATATATATATATATATATAAATACATAGCATTTTCTCCCTTATCACAAATATACTAGTGCTCAATATGGGCTGTGGAGAGTGGCGATAATGAAGGTAGTTATTCTCTCTTTACAAACAACCCATTAGTGGATCGAAAGTTGACTCTATAGAATCTTGTTTACTACTCAGACAGGAACAGCAGCATCGATAATATGGTGTTGTGTTTTTTTAAGAGATCATTGCTCAAGAGAACTACCAGAAAGAATGAACTAATAATAAATAAGGTAGTGTAGTGAGCCATAACCTGACTACTGGCCTTTAACTTGGATTCGTTTGTTTATTTCCAGCCACTGATCTCATTGACAGTTTTCTAAGCAAGAGCAGATTGTTTGTTGGCAAAAGCAGTGTTGATAGGACGAATTTTTTCATCTATGTATTCAGCTTATTAAGAATTCTTTAGTTTAATAAGCGCTTTATTGAAGTCTTGGATTGATTTAAGACAGATGGATTTGAATTTCTTATGGCGGCTTTTTCTTTCACATTAGGCATTTGTGATTTAAATCTATTTGATTCGCAAGGAATCTGTTGCTGATGTTTAGGTTTTAAGACGATGACATTTGCAGCCTTTTCATGTGAAGTGACACAATTATTGTACATTTTATTAGGAGATGGTTCCTCGACACCTGTTTATAATGTTTCAAACGTATTCCTGACAGCAATGGCGTACTGCTCTTTGAGATGACTGTTGTTCGAATAGACCAACCATATATGTTGGTTAGGCATTTTTTTCCTGTATAAAAATATTCGAGGAAGACCCCATTTCTGTTAAAGGACGACTTATATGCAAATTTGTGTACATCACTGAAACCAAGCTGAGGGTTCATATACCCATTAATAATCAGGAAATTATAGTTTGGTACTAATGTGACAAGAGAAGAGAGGCATTGATAGAAATCTGTCATCTTTTCCTCTTCGTTTGTTGGTGAATAGAAGGAAATGATGGCCGTTACGAGTTGGTCGCCCAACAATTACCTATACTGATCAGTTATGACACATAATGCTTTCCTAATGAGGTTCCTACCTTGATGGACCGTGACCGTTGTCGGGATAGACTCATAAATGTCAGAGCTAACTTGACCGTAAAAGTAAGCCTTATAGGTGATCGTAGCAGACATGTTTTCGGCGAGGACAAGGAAATCATCGAGTTCGAGTTCAATCCGAGTCTATTATACTTACGTATTAAAACCATTGCGGTAGATATAAATCCATTTCTTCTCTATCTCAGCTATCGTTTAAATAGCAGCTCAGACAGGGTTCTCTAACTCTGGGTGGCAGCTTGCTTACGGCGATTTAAAACTGTAGAGAAGGCAACGAGGAAGTAGTCCATTATATTTTCTATGAAGCACTGGCAATTCTAAAATATGAATGAGATTAAAACTGGCAAGCAATAATTGTCTCCGTCCGGAACCGATGTGGCATTAAAAAAAGCAGTAATTGATAATTGAAGATACTGTGGTGTAAGAACACGGGCGTTGACAGTTATTACAATGATGAAAAAAAAGCCACCGTTTTCCTGTTATTAAACGTCCAAGAATGTTTCTCAAAGACAAAGCATCCTCTTGTAATAAAGAGAGAAGGCGGCGAAAAAGAGTAGTAACGTTGTCAGTTCAACCTATCATTAAATAGGTGAACTTCTTTCATCCCTGGTTGCTTCCTTTTCATGTTTAACGATATCAGCTTCCTTACGAGCAGACTAATTAACAGTCGAGTTATGAATATTGAATATATTAATTCGGTGGGTGGAAGGAATTTATTGAATTTTCTTTTCGTAAATATGCATTTCTGCTGCATTAAGAAGGAAAGGAAAATCTTCAGTTGTAATAATAAATAATTAAACTAACTGAATTTACCACGAATTGAAAGCTGATTGAATCGATAGCAGGAAGTGGACAAGCAGATGACTGATGGTGTTTCCCGGAAGGAAAAAAAAAAGCACTCAAAGCCGTATCCGTTTGTATGATTAGGATGCGTAAGAATTACTATTATTTCTTGTTATCTGGATTTGCTACTTAATACAGTCCTTTAAAAAGTCTTTTTCCTGAGAACTGACGTATAGAAAAGGCTTTTCCGAATAAAACGAATTGAGAATTGCCTTCTTTAGTATGTTAGCAGTACTCATGGAATATACGTATCAGTATCCTATTGAATAATTCCTAGTGTTTATATTACACTGTTTAACACGATTGTTGTGCTTGGGTAGCAACTGTTATTTCCGATTTGTTTATGCCTAGAAAGTATGAAAAATAGTTAATATTTCCTTTAAACGTAGCTTTTGTGTCCAATAACGTTTCTGAAAGTTAGGTATTCCCATTGAGATAACTGGCGAATATAAACATTCTCGTTCGCTCAAAGTTGGAACAAAACGGCATATGATTCACAAGTAGCTTTTATCTATTCGAGAGACCGCCGAAAAAATTAGAATGAGTAGTTTTTTGCGATTTTTGATCATACTGTAAAATAATTGCATAAACAATTACAAATGAGTATGAGTTCGATCCTCACTGGATTCCCTACACTTTCGGCTTTGTGTCACATCTAAGGTGCGCTTAGCAAATTATTTGGGCACATCGACGCGGTGTAATGGCTAGCAAGCTTGTCTTTCTAAAATAATTACGACAGAGTAGTGACATCGATTCTTACAAGGTGCTTCACACATTCGACCTTGTGACACACCTAAGCTATGCTTAGATAATTACCATGTCATGATCATCCTGCATGAAGGAAATTAGATATTACGTTGCTGATTAGTATTTATTTCTTTCTTTATGTCAAACGAACTCATCCTATCTCTTCATAATTTTCTGTTTGATATAAGGCAAATTTGTTATTCTGTCTTTGGATTTCCGGGCTGTTGTGAGACCGTAACATACCTACAACATGGACTCTTCCAGGACTATATAATGTATGCGATATAACACTTTAGGAGAAGAGAGAGTATTCTAATACCGTAGTATCAGCCGCGTACGACTACCAATATCGAACACTAGCACATAGTAAGCTCCGCTTACACTATCTTTGTAACCTTTTTGTTTAATATATCTTTCTTATCTCTAATCCGTGCTCCATGTTTTCCTTCGTGATCCCGACTTTGGGTCCAAATCAGGTGCGATATTATCGTCGTCTGTTACGACACTAGCTGGATTTTAACATCTCCATTATATAAATATCTCGTGCTGTTTTTTTTTTGTGGTTTTTGTATTGTATGTAATCTATTTTTTTTTTTACTCATTTCATTCCATGCAAGGCGATAATGGCCACAAGGACTCAGAGAATTACAGCGAGTGAAAGTGAAGGAGAAAATGAGGTGAAGTAAGGAAAATTACAAGACAGAAGATGGCGATTTACGTTGCATTTAAATTTTTCGAAGAGACCCCAAAAGCAAGAAGCTGGAGTTCTACAGGTTGTAACTCAGTTACCCAGTCTGTTAAGTGTCTTACGTGATACACGCTTGGGCGATCATGTATCTTTCGATACATGACTGACGAAGCAGATTTTTCTCGTAATAGGTTGTCATTACTTTCTGCAGTAGAACCAAATAATCCTGTCTATCCTGCTATTCAACCCATAGCTGGAGGAAGAAGAGATGGATTTATACCTTTCTCGAAGGTATTTTTGCGTAAATGACTCTAACGAACTCGACTGCAATTCGAACTCGGCTCTCCGAGTTCACATTTGGAGCCGATATCCATTACACCATAACGTACGCCCAGACAGACTTTTCTTGTCCATCCTGGGAGGTGCAAGAAATGGAACTATTAGAATAGAAGTTGCTTCGAGTTAGCTTAAGCGGCAAACGGTGAAACCTAATTGCCAAGTCTAGGCACTAAGAAAAGGAGGTCATCAGAGCCGTTGCCATGAACATGTTTATTGAAACGACAGAAGAAAGCAAGGTCAGGTAGGCGAGAAAATGGCTCAAGTCGAGAAGTCAGGTCAGTCTAGATTACATTACAGTTAATGGACTTGTTTTTTTTTACTATTTTATCGAAGAATTTACATCATATTTTCTTTTTCTTTCGTTCACTCGGCATCACTTAGATTCCTCCACCATTAATTTGAAAATTTTTTTTTTGCTTCTGTTTATAAACACATGCTGAAAAATAGAGTCCTTACATAACTTACTAAATCATTTAGTGGACAAAATGTGTTTATAAGGAAAAACAATCATTTTGACTTTATTCATACTGCCTTATTACATATGTTTCGTTCATGTTTGAATTTTATATTTATATTTTTATTTTTTTTAATCATTTCAGCCGAATCAACACTGCAATGCCATCAAAACGAAGGTGTTGGGTGGAGGGTTCAGAAAATGAAAGAGAATGAGAAGAATATGTTAAGAAGAACCGAGGAAAGGAAAATAAAGGAACATGTTTCAAGAAGACAGGAGATGGCGACATTCCATTTAAATATCTGATGATAAAATTAATGCCTGACGATTAAGCATGAAACTTTCACCGCTGAGTGTTGACTCAGATGCCCACTGGTGTGTGTGTGTATATATATATATATATATATATATATATATATATATATATATATATATATACATACAGGGTGTTTCAAAAAGAATACGCCAAAATCATTACACTGTTTTTTCAGGTCTATAGCATTGTAGTGGACTGAATCAGTGGTTATTTGATAGATTAGTTATCAAAGTTGATTGGGTGTCAGTTTCACCGCTTCTGGTGCAGCTGAATTGTGGGTAGATCAATCAAAATGGCGACTCCTCAGCAGAAGGCATTATGTGTGCTTGAGTTCGCGAAACCAAACGCCATTGTCACGGTGCAGCGTGCTTTCAGAACAGAATTCGGCATTGATCCGCCCCATCGTGAGAGCATTCGACGGTGGGTTAAACAGTTTAAAGAGAGTGGGTGCCTGTGCAAAGGAAAGAGTTCTGGAAGACCACGTGTTACAGAGGAGCAAGTGGAGAGGATTCATGATGCATTTGAGAGCAGCCCACGTAAGTCCGTACGTCGAGCAAGTCTTTAGCTTGCCATCCCTCATACCACTGTCTGGCATGTGTTAAAGAGACGATTACACATGAAACCATACAAACTAAGCCTCGTCCAAGCACTTAATAATTATGACAAGGTGATGCTGAGGACATTCTGTGAGTCAATGCTGGAGATGGAGGAAGGTGAACGTTTAGTTTTTAGTAACGAAGCGAATTTCCATTTGAGAGGCACAGTCAATCGTCACAATGTGTGCATTTGGGGAACAGAGCACCCAAAACTGGCTATTCACTTTACTGCAAACAGATTCGAATGACTTCATTTTTCAGCAAGATGGAGCACCCCCCATTGGCATCTCGAGGTTAGTGCTTATCTGAATGAAAACGTGCTTCAGCGATGGATTGGGAGGAGAGGTGCTAAAGACCTTGCTCTCTGTGCTTGGCCTGCTAGATCCCCAGACCTCACTGTGTGTGACTTTTTCTTGTGGGGGTATGTTAAAGACCAAGTTTATGTTCCAGCACTTCCAGCAAGTATTGATGACTTGAAAGATCGAATAACAGCTGTAATCAACACGGCGGACCGTGACATGCTGAGGCGTGTTTGGGAGGATTCTCAATTCTCATATCGGCTTGATGTTGTCCGCGCTGGCGGTGGTGGCCACATTGAGCACTTATAAAACATGAAATGAAACTTGAATGTATATACAACACATGTGTTCAGGCTAGAGGTTTGTAATTTTTTTCGTTTTTGACACATCACGTGATGATTTTGGCGTATTCTTTTTCAAACACCCTGTATATATATATATATATATGCTTCCCTGAACAAAGAAGTAAAAAATTAACTGCAACGTAAATTCTAGAGAGTGCTTGATCACAAGGTCATCTACAGTAAATTAACGCCCTTGCACTTATAACATGTCATCCGGGCAGATCTTTAGTAATTACGTACTAACAAAAGTAATGGAAATAAAAAATGAAAAAAAAAATCCAAATGAATTCGGTTTGGGGCAAAAAAAAAAAGAAAAAAAAAAAGAAATTTTAAAAATCATTCTAAAATATGTAGCAAAACTCGTTCTTGAGGATGAGTAGTCTTACCTAAATAAATTTATTCCGATGAAGTCCTGAAGAACGGAACGCGTTACAAGAAATGTTTCCTTCTTTGTCATACAATTTCCCCAATATTATTTTTGAGTGTCTGAATATTGCATTAGGCATAAAACTCGGTGTCGTACTGTCAGTATTGCGTATTATTTATTTTTTATTAATATATAATCAATAGCTCTGTTATTTAGCAGTGAGCACTGTTTTTCTTACACCAAAGGACATATATATGTATTTGTATGTAACCACTTAGATGTAGATTTATTTACATTTATTTATCTGGTTATATATATATATATATATATATATATATATATATATATGTAATGAAAAACAAACCACTTTAATGTACCATTACGATAATTTATTTCACCTAAATCCTTTTTTAAGGATTCAGGATCATCAGGTAAATCTTCCAACAACGAATTGAGAAAAAAATGGGATTAGAAATTGGTGGGTAGTGTAATTTTTGTAATTTAATAGAGGGGGTTGAGAGTGGTAGTTAAACAGACAATATAAAGTATAGGGAGGGGTTAATTTTATATCTCTCTTAAGTATGTTTTATATTGGAGTAGGAGGAGTGACAGAAACTTGACCTCTTTAGATGGTTAATAAAACGGAAATGAATTGTAGAAAATGTACACAAGTGAGTCTTACGGTAAAGAGAGAGATAGGGGGAGAGGGAAGGAGATATATATATATATATATATAAATATATAAATACGCTTAAAAATGTATGATATTGAGTATTCAATGTCATTGAACAAAGCTTTATTTTACTAATGAAATATGGCTTTAAAAAGCATAAAGAGCTTTAAATAGCTGTCCTGATATGAATCTCTTGTTTTTTGGTGATGTTGGAAAGGGCGAAAGAAAGAGAGCGAGGGGGATAAAGAGAGAGCGAGGGAGATAAAGAAAGAGTGAGAGAGAAAAAAACATCTGTGGTCGATCATTCTATGAATGTTCTCGATCACGATGTCAGTCTGTAAACTGTTCGGGCGGTGGTTAAATTAGATCATTCCTGTGTGAATATCTTTGTAGGGGTAATCTCTTTTGGCAACAGGAAAGAAAATCTGAGAAGATTTCCGTGTACAAATAGACCGAAAGTAGCGTTATCATATTTTGAGATATATATGACTCTCGCTGCCTGAAGCCAGCCGAATCGTTCGTATTCGCCATCTGTTTCTTTAGAAAAGATCCCATCGGTTCGTTCACGGGTTGCGCATTCGAAGAAGGCTATACGATGAATCAAATGAAAGCCTGTAAAAAATTCTTTGTCTTTCGAGCAACTGTTGGAATGTTAATGGCTCCTGTCAAAATTATTGATGCAACAAAATTCATTCATTCTTGTCAGCCACTCAATATCTTGTGGTATCATATGTTAACACTTGCATTCTCATCCAACATACAATTTGTGTACATCTATACTATCAATCTACTGTTTTATTTAAGGCCATTACTATCTTCTCCCTCGTGTTAGAGTGTAGTATCTGTCCAATTGAGCAGGAAGGAAATAAAATGAGAACGGCGGAGGAGGGCGAGGAGAAAGAAGATACGAAAACGAAAAGTAGATGATAAGAAGGCTACAGGAAAAAAATAAAAGAAATGTGAAAGAAAATATATATATATATATATATATATATATATATATATATATATATATATATATATATATTAAGTGATCATTGAATTCAACGCTCAGAGGCGACGGGTTATTTCATGTTCGACGCAGTCGTCAGCCTGACGATTGCGTCTAGCATGAAACAGACTGTTGCCTTTGAGTGTTGAATTCACTGTTCACTTTTATATTTATATTTACATAACCAGAACTTTATCCCATAAATATAGTACATCTTAATTCTATATTTCTTCATATATATATATATATATATATATATATATATATATATATATATATATATATATATATATATTAATAAATAAATATACATATATCTACGTTCGTAGTGCAATTTAAAGTTTCGTGGTTTTACCAACTCATCAGGCACGAATTTGTGAATGAAGACCTATTATGGTTGTTTTTTTTTTTTTTTAAATTACTGGGTGTCATGGGGGGAACGCCTAATTAAACGTAGATTCAAAGCTCAAAGTTAATATAAAATTAATATATTATTGGTGTGTAAATTCAAAATGAAAGAATGTTGGTAGGGAGCTATTGTAAAACAGAAAAGTGAAAAGATGTAAGCTAGTTTAAATGAGAAAAGAGAAACGCTGTGTAACTCGTTTTAATACACGCTTAAATGGTTAAAAGGGGTCATTTGTATATAACCGAAAATATATAAAGGGCCTGTGATATTTGGATAATTTATCTATCATGAATTAAAATACTTTAAGAAAGTTTTTTTTTTTTTCTGAGATTACAAGTTAACATAAGTTCATTTCGTTTATTAAGTAGATTTCGGTCTTTAATATTTTTGAGGGTGAATCTTCTAGCAAACATAGGTTGCATCGGTTGCCGCGGCCGGAAAAAGGTGTAGATTTGGCGACAAAATTCCAATTTACTACCGGTGTATAATCATCTGTTTTAATATCCCTGTAAAATTTTGAGAGTACCGTGCCATTTGCGTATTGCTTAATATTAAGAGTTATTTTATAGTGATAATATCGGATTTTCCAGTGGTTGTCTGTGGAACCGAAATAAAATTTTATCTCGCCATTATATTTAATGCTAGCCTTGTAGCTGACGCCTTTATACATACATTTATCATATTTTGGACAGTTATGTTTTTTTAATCATTACAATTTTTTCTGTGTTAATATTGTTATTGAGGCGGTTTAAATATTTGTTTAATGTTACATTATTATGCACTGCTATGTTGATCGAGTTGTTTGGTGCAGGTGTAGCACATCTTAATATTGTTATTATTGAAGATTTTCTTGAGAAATGGATTATGGTTGAAATGATTGTGGATTAAATTTAGCAAAATCCTACCGATGCCTGTTTTGACATTACTGTTAAAAGGTTGGTTGTACAAAATTAAAAATAATTGAACTAAATTATGTTACGTTTTCTTTTCTTACGTTTATTTTTGGGATCCATACTAATATTTGGAATGTATTCTAGTTTAATTTTGTGCTTACATTTATCTAGTACATGTACATATTTAGTTTTATATTTGAAAAAAATGATTTTGTTGCTGGAGTTAGTTGAGAGTCTGTGTTGTACAGATTTGGGCAAGTTATTTAAAATTGCAGGTGCGTGGTTGGATTCTCTGCTAGTGTATTTATGTTATTAACGTATATAGTATATTAAGTTTATATTAAATTTGAGCTTTGAAACTGCGTTTAATTTGGTGTCCCTCTCATTAAACCTAGTATTTTTTTAAAAACAACCATAATAGGCATTCATTCACAAGATGATTTGGTAAAACCACGAAACTTAAATTGCCTTAAGAACGTAGGTACATGTGTACTTAGTAATATATACTTCCTAGCTCTGTCTAACCACATTGAGCACTGTTTTATTTACACCTTAAATTAAATTGTGTAAATATTTATTCCCTTACCTGTCTATGCAAGCTAACGCACATATATACGGTTGCTAATATTTAATTATTTGGTTTACTTCCATATTTATACCGATATATATATATATATATATATATATATATATATATATATGTATGTGTGTGTGCGTGTGCGTGCGTGTGTGTGTGTGCGCGTGCGTGTGTGTGTCTATTTTAATGTATGCTATATATGGTATGTATAGATTAACGTTTTAAATATATAGGCAAAAGTTTTAAGATATGCTATATATATATATATATATATATATATATATATATATATATATATATATATATAATATATATATATATATATATATATGTTACATTGCTCAGTATGAGGAATGAAGCGTGTGTAAATATAAAAGTGGACATTGAAGACAACACCAGGTACCGATAATCTGTTTTATGCTTAGACGCAATCATCAGGCCATTGTGTCTCAGGCCTGACGATTGCGTATGAAACATGAAACAGTGTGTCGCCGCAGGTTATTCACTTCAATGTTTTCTCATATATATATATATATATATATATATATATATATATATATATATATATATATATATATATAAGATAAGATATATATATATATATATATAAGATATGTCTTGTGGTACAAAACATATTTTTATTATCACTCATGATGATAATAAAATACAAAATAAAAAATAAAACTGAAAAACAGGCTAGCTAATCGGTTTCGAACCTCGCTCAATAGATTTAAATCGAGGTTAATAAATTAAATAGAATAAACATTAAAAAATTGGACAATATGTTTTGAAAAAAAAATTGCTTAGAGGGAAATAAGTTGGAGCCCCAGTGCGAAGTCCTTCTGTTTACACAGATGTGTATGTGTGTGTGTGTAGATAGATATATAAATAGATATATATTTATAGACTGTGTGGAGATAGGGGTCAAATTTTATGATGTATGAGTTTCATGCATTACACCATCTTCAGATCATGTAAGATTACCGTTTAATCCTCGAGGGCTTTTTATACAGAAACCGCTAAAGAAGTGCTGACAAATAGCTCAGATATAGCTTAAGGTCTGGAAACTGTCAACATAAAGTTATTATTATCTTCACTGTCTCTATAACTAAAACGTTCTTTCTGCGATATTTACCAGTATTCCTCCACAAATATCTTCTATGTGTAATGTCCCTTTAGGGCACGCCGATTATGGACCTCCATAATTTCCTGTTCTTAGTAAGTTATTTTTCTTTTTGTTATCCGTCCTAATCCTTGTTCTGTCGACCATTTAATCAAATTCGTTAGGTAGGTTATACTGCTTTCCTTTGTCCCCCTTGTCTTCAATCTGTACCCCTGAGTGTCAAATTCTCCGAGCCTTATTTTCTCAGTACGTGCATGAGAACGTTCATATCTTTTTCTTATGCTAATGTTAGTTTGAATTCAAGAGAAAAATCATGAGAATTTCATTTTTCTAACTGATTTGGTAAAGAAATAGGTTTTCATTCATTTGCCTCCTCCCTAAAATATAGCAAAATTTAAACAACATATAGAGACACTTATATAAACCGAATGAGTTAGAGTGAAAGAAGGAAAGAAGAGGTGGAGAGGTAAGGACGATACAGAGTGCTATCCATTTTAGTTTTTGCTGGTGTTGAAAATCTTCTAGTGATGTGGTTTCTGTTATTTGGTAAAGTTCTTTTTGATTAAAGCGCCAGTCTCTAAGATCTGAAGATAGCTAGATTAAACAATTCTGAACGAGTTGGACGCTATGTATGACATTCAGATTCTTCTAATTCTATGAACCTCATCCCTTCAGGCCATGGTCAATTAAGGTTTTCCACAACTTCCTGTTCTTTGTAGCCCTCCTTAACATCCGCTTCTCTCCTTTCACTGTTAAACACTATGCTGCCATCAATTTACACAAACTATTTAGCTCAGTTATATGCTGAATTCCTCTGTCACTCTTGACTTCACTAGGTCTTGTGAGTGTCAAATTTTCCAAACGCCATTTAGTCATTATATTCCCTCAAAATTTAAAATGTGGCTTTAAGTGATTTGTTTGTATTTCCTCTAAAACCACGTCGTCGGTCAGATGTTCAATCCATGGTATTCTCAGAATATTTCTGTAGAACCGTATTTCTGTTGCCTCATGTCTCTTCTCCACATATGATGAGATTGGCTAGCATTAATTGTCATATAGGAGCATCGATATTACATAACAGGTCAGTACTCTTTTCTTTGTTTCTGTTGTTTCAAGTCTCTCCTACATTTGTAAGGAGATTGTCCAGCATTGCGTGTCCTAAAGGAGCACTGATATTAGATAACAGTTCAGTATTCTTTTCTTTGTTTCCATTGAAACTCTCCTGTTTCTTAATACTTTGCTTAAAATTTGGAAGTCATTCTTAGCTATCCCAATCCACCTTCGGGTTTCGTCCTAGAGATTTAAATCTCTACACGTTTTAAATTTTGGCACCTCCAATTTTTTAAATTTGCATTTTGTGCTGATAAACTTGAATCTCAATCTGGCTAGCCTATTTAAGTTCGGGACACGAATTCTTTGGTCACTATTTTGATTTTGTATCACTTTACTGTTGTACAAAACTAGCCTTGGCGCAACCTATTCTATGATGAATTTCATTATTTCGGCCACTAAATGTCTTATAGCTGATCAATACACCGAAATATTTATAGGTTTAGCATTTAGTAATTCAATACACCGGATTTGAATGATAAATTCTGGTTATGTGTCATCACTGCTTTGATTCCAATTTCAGATGATAGCTTCTATTTTGGAAACGGTCAGCTAAAGTCTACTGCTGCCAAATCTGATCTGGTGCTCCTGTTATTAATCTCGATGTTCTTCTTATATCCAAACAAGGATCTGTAATATAATCGATCCTGAATTGACATCTCGGCTTCAGTCAATTTCACACTGACGGGACATGGCTTCCCTATGTCTTTTCTACAGATATTTTCATGGCAACTATTTTCCCTGATGTACTGACTATATGAATTTAAGCGTGCTACTAGATTGGTATCTAAATCCCACCCGTTTACTGTTGAAATAGTTAAACATAACAGCTACTTCTTCTGCAACAGTTTATTTTCTCAGACCTCCCGCCCATGGAAATCGTTTCCGTCTACTGGCTTCCCTGATTATCATAATCTTCCAAAATTTAAATGCGACGTCAATCGCCATCTTCTATTTTCTTGAATCCCGTTAATCTTTTGTCATTTCCTCAACTGTTCCTATATACCCAATATTTTCTCTCACTGTCACAACCTGTACCCCACCACTCTACGTGCTAGTAAAATTTGCTCCTTGCTTCGGGTGTAAGGATTTAAAAAAAGGAGAAAATGTTTTACTTTTTGAATTGTTAATAACCATTACTGCACGCTGACGAAATTACAAGAATATAGGCAATTATTTTTTTTTTCACATATGTAATTATTTAATTCCTGATTGGTACAACAGCTTTCCGAGCATGCCAAAATATTTATAAGGGATAAGGGAAGAGAAGAGAAGATACTTTGAAATAGTGAGGTGATACTGAAACAGTTAGTAATAGTTAACCGTTTTCAAAACACTACAATTTTCAGTTTTGATTAATTTCTCATGATTTGTGGTTGTCATATATTGTTACATATAACAACCTCTATCGAGCTGTTGGTCGGAATTTTGACGATCCAAAGGGAGTGGCGTAGGTTTGAATCCCGTGGGTGTATAATTCGGACAGTGGTGGTCTCTCTTTGTTTAAGTTTTAATATAAAACAGAAAAATGTGCGAAGACAGTTCGGTGGCAATGATAGAAACGCAAAGATGTCTTTCCGTTCCTTGATTGCTCTGGGAATCTGGATTCAGCAAATTGAGATGAGTCAATAATTTCTAATGGAATCACGCTGGCCGATCTATGGAAATCCATCTAATTTATTTCCTTCTCCATTTTGCTTCCTTCTAGAAACGAAGTTACTGCTATTGCGCCACCATCTATCTGAAATGAAGAGAGAAGAAACATAAAAGAAAAAACCTAAAAAAAAAAAAAAATGTTCCGCCATTCACATATTCTATGATGCAGCGCTGGGGGTCTGAGGAATTGCTGATAGATCAGGAGATGATCGCGCCAACACGCAACGCAATACGAATAGGAGAATTTAACGTTATTAAGTAAACACAAAGAATGTGAAGTAAAGGAAAATAGTGAGTTGCCTACATGATTTTGTGTAAGAAGGAGTATGTTTGGTTGAGAACAACAAAAGAAGACTGCTGGGAATACCCATCATTGCTCCCGGTCTGAAGGGGCATCACATATACACAACAGACACAGAGAAATATATATATATATATATATATATATATATATATATATATATATATATATATATATACAAAATATATATATACAATATATATATATATATATATATATATATATATATATATATATATATATAGAGAGAGAGAGAGAGAGAGAGAGAGACGGACAGACAGAGGGAAAGAGCAATTTTTATATAGTTATTCCTTTATCATGAATTTCTTATACCACCAATCCAGACTTTCATAGCTAGGACGCGCCATGCTGCTTACTTCGTGTCAACTCCCCATCTTTCACTTTGTATTCCATTATTAAACGGGCAGTTCGAAATAGGTGCTCCCCCCACCACAGAACTGTTATTTTGTGGAACAGACTCCCGAGATAATGCTTGCCAGATTACTACAAACGTAACCTCTTCAAATCTAGAGTCAACCGATATCTATCCTAATATCTTTATAACATGCACCCCTTACTTCCTTCTTTTACATTCTTGCAACAACCTCCTTCACTTAACTTCTATCTTTAGTGACTTTTGAGCCTTTTTTGGATGAACAATAATGTAGAAAACAAAAAAAGACAATGAGGATCAATTTATCCGTAATTTTCTGAGAACTGAAAGTAATTGTAAAGCAGATTGTGAAATGCCACATTGTAGATTAATTGCTATGAATCTAGTTTCACAAATTATTATTTGCGAGTATGATTTAAAACCATACAAGATTTCTTGGTGTTTCGAGATTGTATGCAAACTAAACAAAATTTTAAAATCAAACTTTAAAATCAAATACAAAAGAATGTTTCGCTTGGATAACAATTTGAACTAATATTGAAGAAGAATTTATTACGATGTCTTAATAAAATCTGGAACAAAGGATTTGATACGATGCCTTAATAAGTGAAACTAAATCTCACACATACCGAGGAAGGTCCTGAAGATTTGAAGAGATAGGCCATCATTTGTTATCCCCATATTAGACCTGGCTGTCCTTATTGAGTTAATAATAAAATAATGTTTTCGGGTGATAACAGGATGGCACATAGACCTCAGTAACTTCGAAGTTATCTATCGAAAACATCCGATATACATGAAAAATAAAGAGGTATTCATACGAATAGAGTCTGGAATAATAGCTGAGTTTCCAGAAACAAATATACATACCATAAATAGCTAAATATATTTGGAAGAATTTCAATACAATATACAATTCAAGCTTACCTCATATAAACATCATAAGTAGCAGTACGATGTGAGTGCAGTTGTCTTGAAAAAAAAGAAAAAAAAACTTTCGTGGCAACTGCGACGGTGTTATTCTTTTCTAGGTTACAACATTAAACTCTCCTATCTCATCTTCCCACTGGAAATTTCCTACAGCGTTTGCTATCTACTGGGTCCCAAACAATTAACCTTTTGATACCTCTATTAACTTTCTTATTATTATTTTCCTATCTACTTTATCATTTCTGTGAATTTTTTTTTTTATCTTAGTCTTTTCTCTAATACATATTTCCCACTTTTTCCATTATTATAAGGCCAAGTATGGTTCTTTATATTGATCTTTATGCATTTCAGAGTTTGCTTTCAAGTTACCTTTTTTGTTTCCTTGTTTCACACTCGTACGCCAGAAGAGTTAGCACGCTCAAAAGATACCATTTTTCGTTTAATGCGCTATACTGTTTTCAGAACGAGCGCGATCATTGGCCTTTATAACTTAATGTCATAATCTATAGCATTATATAAGATTAAAGAAATAAGAGATGCTCTTGAGAGAATAGAAAATGTAAACAATTTTGAAACGCCTCAAAAGAATAAGGGATCAGAAGAAGAACAAAACATACGTGGCCTGATCAAAAAGTACCCGAGCCGTTGTTATGTTAACGGAGCTAAATCATGTAGATTGTTTCCACTTGGCACAGATTTACTGTGAACTCAGTTACGCATACACACCAAGTTATAACGACCTCTCTCATTTCTGTTGTTTATAGCAGTAATCGGAAGGAAAGTGTGTAGAGTGCGTTTGTCTCACCACACCACAGAGATTCCACCAGTAACAATGGCTTGCAGCAGTTTTAGGCCAATACAATATCCCCTAGGTGTGACAACCACCATATTTCTCAGGTTTTGACTTTTCCTTCAAAATTTAAATCCCACTTGAAAGGAATAAGATTTAAAAACGTCGATGAAATCCAAGAGAATTCGACAACGCAGCTGGTTGCTATCACCAAAAAGGTGTTTCTGGAAAGGTTCTATCAATAGAAATAACACTGGATAAAGTGTAAAGATAGAAGTGGACTACTTCGAAGGAGACTAAATGCCGAATTGATATGTATTGTAGTTCTCTTTTTGTAACACATGTCTCAATCCATTTTGATCAGACCTCGTAAGTCATTTTAATAATATTTTATATGCCCGGCACAAACTGAGGCAAGCCAGAGTAAAATATAAGGTTCGTTCCGTCTCTTCAGGAAAGCGGATATTATGGCTATCCAAGATTTCCTGTCCTTTGTAGCTCTTAATAAATTTTGTTTTTGTTGCCTCTGCTAAACCCTGTGCCACCATCCATTTATTCAAGCTCGCTAGGTAGGTTAAGATATGTTTTACTCTGTTCGTCTTGCCTTCAATCTGTCCCGTGAGTATCAAATTTTCCAAGCACTCATTTCTCATTATGTGAGAAATTTCAACTGTATATTTCTGATGTTCTTTTTGTTTTTTAGGTGTTCTTTTTGTTTCCATTTTTCCTAAATCTTCGCTGTTGCTCACAAGTTCTGTCCGTTATATTCTCAGCATCCTTCTCTAGAACCACAATTCTGTTGCTTCTAGTATTTTCATCATTGTGAGGAGACTGTCCAACATTCAGTGCCGTATAGGAGGATTGATATTACATAGCAGTCAGAACTCTTAGCTTTTTTTCTAAGGAAATTTTCTTGTTTCTTAATACTTTGCTTAGTATTTTTTGCATCTTCTCTCTACTCTCGTCATCTCGCGGTCGAGTGGTGAAATGTTTTTGTTTCAGTCATAAAAATATCAACAAAGATATTTTTAACTTATCTATTTAATTATCACGTCGTTGTTTGCATTTATTAGTTATCCAGTCTGTTTCAGACACGAAAGAAAACACGTCTGCTTGACGGTTAAGAAGATACTTCCTGAAAAACCTTTCCCTATGATGGATCCTAGTAGGGCTTCTAATTTTCTCTGAAACGTATAACTCTATTGGTTGAAAAAGTCCGGCGAGAAGACACCACTTTCTATTTTTATATATTTATTGAATTATTTTTTTATTCGATCCCAGTACAGATTCTGCATTATTCTAGTGTCTTTTCCATATATATCATGGTTACCTTGCAGTTAAAAACAAACCAAAATAAAAAGCTGCGGTGGGGAAAATAATTTCATTACATGAAAACACAAGGGATAACAAACAGAATTGCAGTTTATATACCCTGAGGCTGTTTGTCCAAAGGCCATCTGCAAAACTGAAATAGAATCACTAGCAACAGCAAACAGCAAAAATATCGGAATTAACTATGTAAAAGTCAATATATATCCGATAAAGCACGAAGTCACATTCGCGTGAACTGCGTTACATATAAACCCATGGCGGCGATTGGAGCTCTGTTTGCTGCGCACGTAAATATGATTTAACACACATCTGATTCTCACCACTCGTCAAACACACTAACCACTTCATAACTGTGCTCAAATCCACTGCTTGGTCTCCTTAAATGTTTAGCAAGTGGCTTTGAATAACTATAGGTGTATTTTGTCCGAATGAGGGATTTCATTGATATACTTTTATTTTATGGTCATTTCATGACGACTGTGACTACCTCAGACATTTATATCTAAAACACACACACACACACACATATATATATATATATATATATATATATATGTGTGTGTGTGTGTGTGTGTGTGTGTGTTATTGAGAAGACGATTCAACCTGTACTGCCATACCAGCAACATCTGTCTTTAACGTCGTGGGCCAACGCAATAAATTAGGTGTTATTACTTTCGGAACGTTACTTGTAATAATAGCAGTTGTGGAGTTGGTACTGATTTTAAAAGGGAGCAGAAGGAAGAGGTTTCTACAGCTTATTGAGACATTTTCGTTTAGTTCCATCATCTAAGTTTATGAGGCGAAAATTTGTAACTATGTGTTGGAACTACTTTTTGGGATTTCCAATTGTTGAATGATTTAAGTAGTTTGCATGTAGCAAGTTTTGCGTGAAGCTTGACAAATATACCATAGAGACTGTCTAAATAATCGTTCTATGCAAAACGGTATTTTTCTCGCCACAAGTTGAGTTTCACCATCGTTTTAAGCACAGTTGAGCGTCGGTTGTGGTGATGATTCAAGATGGCCAGTATTCAAGTCGACCAATCATCAGAAAAACAGCAGAGAACGTAGGAATGAAAACGTCCTTCTTTGTGACCCTAAACCCGAATGAACTAGAACTTGAACGGGCTAACATCATCTATGGTGTTATTAGACAGGCTGGAGATTATTGCGATGATCTTGAGGATAGAAAGCGCCAATACGATCACTGTATACATTCGATAACAAGGGGACTATTACGAAGTGCTTGGTGGCAACATTTAAAGAACAAATAAAATATATAATTTGCTTTAGAAACAATCGTATTCCTTTCTGTCCTTCACAAGGAGCGTCCTGATATATCGTAAATTGAACCGCTGTTAATGGTGACCCCCCAATCAAAATAGGCATTTACTATATAAAAACCAAAAACAGATTTTACACAAGAGAATAGAAACGCAGTCTGGATGTGGCTTGTGACGAAACAATCAAGTAAAAAATAAACCAATGTAAAATGCTAGATCAGAAATTGCATAAAATAAGAACCGGCTCAAAAGACTACTATTTCATTTAACATTTTTTAAATTAATGTTCTCCCAACCCAAGGCTCGAGTGTCACTCAAAGCAGAGGGTCGCTGATTGTGAGTAAGGAATTAAGTAGTGATTATTTTGAGGGTATAATGGATCGATAACGATTGACCATGTATTTGATGATATGATTGTAGTTTTCGGCAAAAGCATCAACACGGGAGTCTGTTCCACAATATAATGACTCTTGAAAGAAGCGGGACTTTCTTTTTTACCAATGGAATACTGAGAGAATGAGGGTGATTCGAGTGTGGCAGATCCTAGCTAAAAAGTGCTGAACAAAAGAATAGAGCTCGCCAGAACATTTGCAATCAGAGAGAGAGAGAGAGAGAGAGAGAGAGAGAGAGAGAGAGAGAGAGAGGAGGAACCATCGCACGGCTAGCAACATTGCGTCTGTGGGTAAACGTCTGCAGGTTGTAAAATCAGCAATGCCTCAAAGGGTCCGGGTAAAAGTTTTGAAGCCGTCAAGGAAGCGATAATTCAATTTTGGTCATTTTGACATGAGGAGTCAGGGACTTCCTGGAGTGGTTCGAGACCATTTGTTTTTTCAGTATCTCTCTCGATGGATCCAAAATATATGACTTTCACTCGAGCTCTGGAATGAACTTGAATCACAATCAAGGGTATATATACAAATCAGAATTTTTCTGGAGTAATGAAATGGGACCTTGAGACACAAATGAATCTCCTAATCCAGAGCAGAAGACCGAAACCATTTGTCGGAAAAGAATGAAACAAAAATGCGCTGGAGTGAGGATATAGGCGTCCCTGCACAATATACAGTGTAACACGGATATAAGAGACCATGATATAAGAGAAACCCGGATATAAGATAGATTTTCTCTGGTCCCAAATTAGAGCCATACTTACCTAAACAAAATAGACTTCTTCTCCGGTCCCGACAACTCTCTTATATCCGGATTACACTGTAGTTGAAACTTAAAACAAAACGAAAAAGTGGAGCGTATCGGGAGAGCGCCAGAGAATTGAAGAATCTGTACAGTTTGGTGTTGGGATATACATTGTACAGAAAGTTCAATCACACCATCAAAGAAAGTCAGCTGCAGCTTTATTCCTGGTCACCGAACGTAGAAGTATGTGACGTCACACTTGAATCCGCTATTGGACAAATGGATATATTAACTACCACCCCAGGGTAGTATCTCAAATATTATAGAAGGATAATATAATAAGGACGTTCTTTCGAGAATTCTAAGGGTGTCCCTTCACACCGAAACAAGCTGAGGGTACCTGACGAAAGATTGGAGTAAAGAAAATAAATAAAGAATATCTGTTTCGTGCCATCATTTAATCAATATCCACAATTTATTACACTATGGAATATAATAGTGGCGGTAATACTAAGCACTGATGGGGCACTGGGAGCAATTATAAAACGTCCTAATCTGAGGGAACTGGAGAATAATCGGGATATCCAGAAAAAGACAATTTATAACTGCTATAATACAACGGGAGAAATTCTGTTACTTGACCGAAAGCAAATAGAATCGAGCCGTGTGCAAATTTCGTTAAAATAAATTATAAATAAATGTGATGATAGTGATAATGATGTCTAGGATAATAATAAAAAAAAGAACTTAGTAAAGAAAAGCAATATTATTTATGTTTATCTTCTGTTACACGGAGATATTTTTTATTGTCCTCTACTTAATGGTGTCGTTCTCACACGCCGTCTCCTATTATTTATAATAAATAAATAAATAGAAATAAATAAATATCAGTTAAGAATTGTTATGTTCTTGTTCATTCATTCATTTCCAATCTGCTTCCGGATAGAATAGTCAGATCCTCAGAACCAGATCGATTTCTTGTTCGATAAAGTTCGGGGCACAAGCGTCCTGGTGAAATAATCGCCTGTCACTTGAATGCGCACAGACAATTTATTTGCACATGCGTAATTAGATAAACCACAATAATTAACATCCGGTCTTGTTCGGCTGATGACTTCCTGTTGGCCGAAGGGGTTTCACTTCCTTATCCGACGCAGAGGCCCGATTCGGGAACGAAAAAAATAAAATAAAATAAAAAAAGAAAAACCATGAATCGATTGAAATTGTATTGTGATGGAATATTCACAATGTCTAGGAAGCGAATCGGGCATTTTAAACACAGAAAAGAAAGAAACAGAAGTTGTTCACAGAAGAAAGCCGTTAATTAAACTAAAAGTTAAATAAATAAATGATTATATGAGATAATGCATTATATTTTAGAAATGGCATCAACCGTTAGTGATATTATTTATGTTTTTCTTCCGAGATTTGAGCGAGATTTTACGTTTCTAATCTGTTTAAGCAAGACGTAAATCATGGTTGAGTTATATTAAATGTACAGGATATCCATAAAGTTATTAGACGAATAGATATTAAAATTAAAACGGAAACCGGATACTGTTGAAATGTTTACATAATATGAAGTAAATAGTGAAGTTTATATACAAATTGATCGATAACTGGAGTGCTGCTCCTGCTATATATTTAGATATTATTGAGAAAATCTAAAAAAAATAATCTGCAATATTATTGGTTTTGACCTGGCGTCTCGGTTTCAAACATTTTCCCACCGCTGTAATGTAGATTCCCTGTGCTTTTTCTATAAATATTTCCATCGTAATTGTTTGGACAACCTCTTGATTATGGCACCTAGACTTCATGAATTTAATCGAAGTACTACATTGACCACAATATCCAAAGAATCAACTGCAATATTATTGGTCCTGATCTGGCATCTCGGTTTCACTCACTTTCCCACAGCTGTCATGTAGCTTCACTTTGCCTTTTCTATAAATACTTTTATGGTAATTTTTTCCGATGGTATCTAGACTTTATGAATTTAAGCGCAGTACTACATTAGTAGCAAGATCTCATTAATTCACTGTTGAATTGGCTAGATGGAACTGTATGTTCTTTGCTAACAGTTTGTTTTCTTGCACTTTTCGCTTGTCGAACTCTCTTCTGGCTTAATGCTTTCGAGACAATTTTGATCTTAAAAAAATTAAATGCAATGTCAATTATTATCTACAATCTTAATGGTTATTCTTCTTCTATTTTCTCTCTCTCTTTTTCTCTTTTTTCTTATTCATTCACAATCAAAAATCCCCTGTGCCTAAGTCGTTTTACTCTCTTGCATGGGTTGAATTGATTTTTTTAAAAAAATATCTATATGGGTCCAATCGTTTTACGAAGGAAATCTAATCGGTATTCAGGTTTTTAATTCTAGCAGGTTTTATAAACAATATTAATTGCTGTTGGAAAGACAAAAACACAATATCAATAAAATTATTGGTATTATTAAAAAAAAAAAATAATACTAACAGAGTTATAATACTTCGAGAAATGGAGCTCGACAAACCAGGAAGGCAGTCCATCTAGAGGAAGAAATAGACCGATTTTAAACCTCCACTGCCTTGTGGTCATATCCAAAAACACGGAAAAGTCTATAGAAGTAAATCCAGACAGAATAACCGGAGCGGGAGTCCGAAGGCGTTTGGCTGTCAAAACCGACAACTTTTCGGCAACTCCTTCAGTCAAGCCGTCCCCAAATGCCTTGTACTGCTTTGGATCTTGTCGGTACGGCAGAGACGGGGACCATATAGTCTAGGCAGCGGACGGCCTTCATATACCATCGCCCAGAGAGCTCACTCCAGTTTCTACACCAAAGGACTGAATTTGGACAAGACAGGGTGCAACATATGATTATGCAAAAAATTTATTTGCGAACTCTTCTAATTTTTCATAATAATTGTAATTGTCTAGACCTTCTGGATACACTGTATTAAATCATAGTGGTTTTGGTTGCTAATACACAAGATGCTACTCGATACGTCCCCGCAGTTTCCAGCAGGCACGCAATAATTAGGATCATTTACGTGGCACCATTACAGTTCAGTGTCACAAATCTGGTTTGTTAGATTATGCCACATACGTCGCCCATGTCTTAGACTAATTGCTAACCCCAGCTAGAGCGTCCAATCTGCATTGTTATTTAACTCATAGCTGAAGGGGGAAAAGATGGATCAATACTTTTCCCATGCTTATTTGCGCGTAAATGAATGTAATAAACGCGGCTGGAATTCGAACTCGGCTCTCTAATTACACATTACGAACCGTAACCCATTAAAATACCTACAACTACTATATTAAAAAAATACGTCAAAAAACTTAATTTGTTTTTCCCGTGATTACAGAGTTAGTGACAAAGCAATATCGAAAGTTTACATGGGTAAAGGTTCGGCTTTTAGTATCGATTACAAATACCGTTATTTGAATTAATCTTTAGATTTTGTTATTTTCTGTTCTATACATTCGACTGGGAAAATCTTTTTATTGGTCGATTTTAACGCTGATCATGTTAATGAGATCGTCTTTTTGATCCTACTGATTGATATTACCGGCATTCAGACTTAATTTATATGTTGGTCAAACTCTCTGTCAAATTTTTATCTTGACAGATTTTTAAATGAAATATACTTAAAAAAAAAACTGGGCAATTATTAAATTAATGTTGCATATCGGAAACTTAGACAATATTAATTCATTTTTGAATTAAACAAAAAATGCTGAATACAATTATATGAGAAAGGTTAATACTCATTTATTCTAATAAAAGAAACATTTTAAAAAGTTATATTAGAAAGTAAAAATACTTTTTAAAAGATGAGTATTAAAATCTAATAATTAAAACAACAAGAATTATTTGAAAAAAAGTTTAATACTTATTCATTTATTCAAATACAAACCATTTACTATTACTACTTCCACACGCGCATATATATATATATATATATATATATATATATATATATATATATATATATATGAAGAAATATAGTCTTAAGATGTGCTATATTTATGGGATAAAGTGCTCAATATCAGAGATAGAGCGTGTGTAAATATAAAAGTGACAATAGAAGTCAACACTTAGAGGCGACAGTCTGTTTCATGCTAGATGCCTCTAAGTGTTGACTTCTATGCTCACTTATATATATATATATATATATATATATATATATATATATGACACATCCATATTTCGTGGCATATATAAAAGGATCGCGTGCCATATTAGTATGCCACGGAACAACGGCTGAGAATTACTGTTCTAGACGATATTCTCGCCAGAATCTATCTATAAATTTATAATTATACTGTGTGTCCGGGTATCGAATATTGCTGCTAAGTTTGGTCAAGAGCTTCTCTTTTATATCTAGTGATTATTGAAAAATTTAAAAGAAGAGACTGCAACATCGTCGGTCCTGGCCTGGCATATCGTTTTCGGTTACTTTCTTACCACCGTAGAGTGCTTTCCCGTTCCCTCCTCTATAAATATTTTCACGGTAATTGTTTTGTTGATCTTGACTCCACGAATTTAAGTGCAGCACTAGATTGGCAGTTAGGGCTCATAATTTTATTTTTGAAATTGCTAGTCGTAACTATAATTTCTATCAGCTAAAAGAATGGACTAATAGTTCATTCCCTCGCACTTTTAGTTCATAGTCCTATGAGCTTTTAGCTCATACTTCTATGGTTCATTCTTCCACATTTTTAGATCATAGAACTATCTTCGGGTCTCTCTGATTATCTATCAACTACGATCTTCAAACATTTAAATGCAATATCAATCGTCATCATATGTCTTCATGAATCCTGTTCGTTTATTGTCCTATCAGTAACCCCTTGCAACCTAGTTGTTTTTATTGTCTTTCTTGGGTTGAAATAATAATAATAATAATAATAATAATAATAATAATAATAATAATAATAATAATAAAAATTGTTCCCGAAAAATAATTGGTGATTTATTTTGTAGAGTTTTACCTAAAAACTGTTTTAGATAATTTACAGATTAAATTTCGGCGCTGAAATGCAGAAAACAAAAGCATTCTTAATGATAAATCAATAATTGATTTAAAGAAAAAAAATATGACAATTACATTTATATCACAGAGTGGTTCAATGTTCTCGGGCCTACTCAATTCTAAAAATCTGATCAAGTAAGCAAAAAGCCCAATTGTTTTAAAATCCCCTCCCAAGGGGACGAGAACCATCCAGCAGCTCTATCGTAAAGATTATGTATTGAACAGACTCTTTCAAACGAGCGCCATTCTTTAGTTCTACCCATTCAGACCTTCATAAGTAAGACACAGGCTAGTAATTATATGATAATGAAGACCCTAATTATCTCCCTGTTCAGTTTTTTTTTTAACAAGAACTACTGCATTGTGCCACAGTCTTCCGCATGGTGTCTTCCCTGAACAGTACAAGTTTAACTGCTTCAAGTTGAAGGACAGTCCTTATCAATCCATATTTTCTTCATAATCGTCACTTCCTACTTGTCTCACACACGACATCCTCGACTAGACCGCGCTCATTTCTGTTTTACCCCCCCCCCCCCAAACACACGCACATTGACACGGGGTGACAGCACCTTTTAAGCTACCAGCTATGGGCAAATAACGAACTCCCAAACAAAACACTAGGAAAGTATAAAAATACATTTTTGTAGTTGAAGTGCCAGGAATACATTTTTATAATAAAGTTACCAATAATACCTATTTATAGTATAGTTACCAACAATACATTTTTCCTGTAGTTGAAGGCATACAATTCTGTTCAAAATATTTACATTTCGGCATTAAATAATCCATAGAGGTTGATAAACCACCTAACAAATTTAAACAAATCAGCTACGCAAAATTGTATCGGACGAATTTGAAAATTTAAAACAACACATTTTTTTAATTATCATGTTTATCTAGAATATAGACAAGTATGGCCTTCCATATCCAGAAGAATTGGAATTAAATAAGTGATGACATCTACCTTGAATTCACCATTAAAATTCAGAATGAAATTATTAAATACCTAACATTTCAAATATCTCGGGGTATAGATTTATTATAAGATATTTGTTATAGGAGATCCGGAAATTTAACATATAATAGGCTGCGCTGGGGGTAGTTTTATCCACTACCGTCAGATGATTCAAAAAGCAAAGTACAAACTTAAGATCTGGTATTATGTTAATAAACAGCCTCATCAGCTCTAGTCTTTCATGTAAATCTCAAGAATAATGTTAATCTCATACAGAAATGTCTAAACATTTAACTGTATACAACTGTAGATGACCATATTTCCTCAGATCTCGTAGACTGGTGCTACACAATTCCAAATAAAGAACGTTACTGTAGAATATTGGTTAGCTTGCCAGTGGTCTGACACACAAACTAAAACTGACTTGAGTCATTTCATGGAGAAATATATGGGTGAATAAAGACCACTCATGCAAATGTATTGGGCAGGTTCATTCTAGCAAAATGGACCAACCTAACTGGTGTATTAGGCACTCTCCTATAAAATGAGGTAAAATTGCTTTACAAGGAAACAGAAGAAGGCAGCCATGTTGGCAGGTAAGTCACTTGACTTCTACAGTTACGAAATAATAAAGAAAAAAAACCCTCACGATTCGAAAACTTCCAATAGCAGCAATAGCTAAAATATATATCTCATGATACTCGAAGAGAAACTCATGACAATGTTGACGTTCTACACTACTTCAAACAAAAGTGTTGGAAGGAAAGCGCCTATCGTTGTTAGAAAGAGCATTAACAGTTATTGGACATAAGAAATTAAGTTTTTTTAAAGTTGTTTTGAGAAAATGATTTTGTAAATTTCAACCGATAATATGACTAACTTTTTCGATCAATGAATGCGTAATATCTCCCTATAAAGAAATGGCTAACTTCACGTTTACCCTTTACTGCCTGCTCGGTCAATGCATACCAAATGTTTCCTTATAGGGAAACAGCTGTTATTATCATTAGCATTACAGTCTTTACGCATTGACTCTTTCGAGTGTTTAGATTAAATGTTGTTCATTTTCAAGACAGGTTGTTCTAACAAGATTACAGAGGTGAGTCTGAACTATGTTTTTTCTTTTTTACTCATAGTTAGGGAAAGGGAAACTGAAGTGATTTTTCAACCGGTATTAAGGAGAATTGAAGTCAACAGGTTGCAATGAAATGTAAAGTCCGTCGGCTGATTCCATTTTTTTTTCACGTTGATAACCTTTTAACTACAACAAATACCAAGCACCAATAGTCGTAGCTACACCATGGAAAATGAATATCAAATTTCCTCTACTGAATTTTGATGCAGATTACGGAAGTAAAGGCGCGATACGACCTTCCAGTACCAATCTGCCGTTATTTGACATTAACATAAGGTTAGTCCACATCATGTAGAAAGTAAATTAAAATGAAACTTAGGTTGAATATTATTATTAGATCTGACTCTGCAATTTTGTCTTATTATTGACAGCACCAATTAAAGATTGTTTCCCACCCGCTGTCTTTTCAATAGAAGTAGAGTCCTTTTCTAGTTCCCTGTTTAACGTTGGGTTTTCATTTTCTTGTGGAGGGGGATATATTTAAAAAATGAGTTTCGTGTTATTAGGTTTAATCTTAACAGGATTTGGTGGGTGGGGTGGATTTGGTGACTAATATTTGCTGAGCACTCTTAGGAAAAACCGCTTTTATTTCTTTAAATATATTTCCAAAACAACTCAAATTATCGTTAGCTTATTAATTCTTGTTAAGCGAAACAATTGAATTCAATTTTCTTCATTCTAACAATTAAATTAAATTCCTCCGCCCTAAAAAAAAACAATGATAAAATTAATATCCATGCTCTGTTTAAAAACTTTTAACCTTAACCCTGCCCTCAGAAATTTAATTCGATTATTAGAGTTAATTGAATTCTTTCCTTTTCAAGAAAATGAATGTTATTTGATAAACGGGAGGTAAATCGTTACTGCTGTTTCTAAGCGTGCTCGGCAAACAGTAGTTGTGCTATATATATATATATATATATATATATATATATATATATAACGTGACGTGTCATAAAACGAGAATTGGGTTTTTATGCGTATTTACCTAAGCATATAATGCAAAACATTGAGAAAAATTCAGGCAAAACTCGAAATGATAAATGATATTTGAAATGTTATGATACTGCATTTTTACACCATTGTAAACATGAATAAAACTTTGACGTGAATAATTCGGCTATAAAACAACATTGAATGTAATCTGAACGCTGATTTAATTTTTAAAAGAATGCTTCAATGGAAGTTAAAATAAACAAATTAATATGAATGGGTCCAAGTACTGAATTAATAATGAATTTATTCCACTAAAGTTCACCTTTTATTTTTTTATCTTAAACTTCAGACAATACCGGGATCAGGAGACAACCAAGTGTGAGGATTACTGTTAAAATGTTTACGATGACTGAGGTATAAAATGAGCGAAATTGGAGGGGATAAGCAGTGACAATTGAGGGATAAGTAGGGATTACCATTGTAAAGCATATTTTTGAATAGCCTTCAAACACTAAAATCAACAGATATTATAGGATACGAGTTGTTATGAATAATCAAGAGTGGTCTCCCCTCGCTTTGTTACTCTACTCTTTCAGAGAGCTATTTCTGTTTACTGGGGCTATAAAAGAACACTATAGGCGAACCTTGTATTCTCAGTTGAATAAAGCTTTCTTAAAGCCTACACCTGCGTACTTTTGTTATTACACGAGTATTATAATTTTTATTCGAATTTCACTTCAATTTTACTAGCTTTTTTTCCCTTGTACTCAGATTGGCATTCTGCACCCTTGTTAAAACCACGAGGATCAGAAAAAAAGTATAAGAACTCGATGAATGTATTATTATTATTATTATTATTATTATTATTATTATTATTATTTGTGTATGCTATGTTTCCTGCATTGTATCCTGTAGAGGCGGGTGCAAACTATGACGCATAGGCCCTATAGGAGAATTGTCATTTAACTGATAGCCCTTAGTATATGGGATGTTCCTAGTATGGCGATCTTCTGGGAAACTGGTACGTTGATGTTACCTGGGAAACTAATAATAAAATTGTTCATTCCTTTTCTCACGAGGCCCAGTGCTCCAATTACTGTTGGTACAATCTCAGTCTTCATTCCCTAACATCCTGTTAATCTCGATCTGCATGTCATTGTATTTGGACAATTTCTCGATAGTATTTAGGGAGGATGTTTCCCTCAGATTGTACTGCTACGTCAAAAATCATACACATCCTGAATTTCTTGTCTTTTATGATAATATCATAAAATAAAATGTGCCTTCTTATTGGCATGGCAGACTCTGTAAGATGTTTGTCTTGTTTTTCCTCAAAACTGCTCAGTGGAAAATGCCATTTTACCATATCTGACATTAGGCCTCTGGTTGGGACACGGAAAGAAATGAATATACACTAGAAATCAAAGATAATAATTGTTAAGGGGTTCACCCCTTTTTTTATACAAGTGGACTCGCCCAGTGTGTACTTGTACTGCTGCCGGTGAATACCCGGGAGTGATACAGTGAGACAGTGAGAGAGTAAGGTAACCGCTTTGTAGGAGTCACAGTTGCGAGCACGTAGACTCAGAAGGAAGTCATACTTCGATACAGAATTTCCCAGACTGTATATATATTATTATTGCTACTAACCGCATTTCTGGATTTACTAACCGTTTTACCAATTGTATTATTACATCAATACATTTATTTGCTATATTTCATTCCTGCGTTTGTCATTGATTTGAGACCGGATTTCATCCCGGAATACACAACAAATTGGCGACGAGCGATTCGAACTCACACAGGAAGAACAAACAACAAAAAATTTTCCCTCCTCGTCTACAATAAATTGGCGACGAGCGATTCGAATTCACACGGGAAGAACAAACAACAAAAATTTTTCCCTCGTCGTCCACAACAAATTGGCGACGATCGATTCGAACTCACACGAGAAGAAGAAATGGAAAAATCCTCCCCTCGTCCACAATAAATTGGCGACGAGCGATTTGAACTCACACAGGAAGAACAAATAACAAAACTTTTCCCTCCTTGTTCACAACAAATTGACGACAAAGAGCTACAAGGATTAAAAATAAGTAAAATTGAGTTATCATGGAAGAATTTAAAAATATTTTGGTAGAACTGGTAAAATACCAAAATGATCAACAATTAAAACTACAAGAAAGAATGGAAGAAAATGGCAAAAGCAATTACTACAAACGCAGAAGGAAAATCAAGATAGACAAATAGAGCGCCAGGAACTAATATTGAAAGTAGCGGGTAACAAGCAACTAGATATTGAAAAAAGAGGCAACTTTTTCGCAAGACGCAGTGTGGAATATTCTCTAGATGAGGATAAAAAATTCGAAGATTACTTCAGAAGATATGAAGACATCTTTAACATCGACTGTCAAAACTGGACAGAAGCAAAAAAGCTACGTCTATTGCTTAGAAAATTAGGAACTGAAGAATATACAAAGTTCGTGGATTATATCTTGCCAAAAAAGATGAACGAATTAACATTTGACGAAGCAGTGACATGTCTTAAAGAACTCTTCAGTCCAAAAACATCACTTTTCCACAAGAGGTGAAAATGCCGTAACCTGGTACACGGCGATAATGAGGATCATTCCACGTTTGCCGCAATCGTAAATAAACATTGCGACAACTTCAAATTAGCAGAATTAACCGCGGACAATTTCAAGTGTCTCATCTTTGTTCAAGGGTTAGTTTCAACAAAAGATAGCGAAATGCGCAAAAGGGTACTTTAAAAATTACAAGATGAACCTGGACTAACACTACAACAATTATCGGATGATTACCAGAGATGTCTAAGTATAAAGAAAGACTTAAAGGACATTGAGGAGTCAGCTGTATCGCATATACGTAAGTTAAACAAAAGTCTACGTTTTTCACGCTCCCTAGAAAGAAAAAAAAATCTATAATAATGAAAAAAGATTCTCACCCTCCCCGGAAAGAAAAGCAAATTCTATAATAAGAGAAAAAGTACTACATACAGGGCAAATTATGACGAAAATCGAAGCAAATATAAGCCCCCGCCATCAGCATGTTATCGATGTGGAGGACTACATTGGAACAAGGATTGCCGTTTTAAATATAAAAACTGTCCTGTGTGCGAGAAAATGGGCCACAAGGCATCCCAATGTAGGAACAGAAAAGATACTAGTAGAATACGGCTTACTAGGATGCATAACGAAGACAACACCAACATAAGGAAATATACGGAACTTGAAATCTTGAATAAAAAGATAAAATTGCAACTGGATTCGGGTTCCGACATCACGATAATCAACCTACAGACATGCAGAATACTTAACAGACCAACCATGTTACATACACTAAAATTGCCAAGTCGGTTACAGGCAAGCGAATAAAATTCGAAGGAGAAATAATCGTGAATGTTAATTTTCACGGGAAAGCAAAAGAAATTCAAGATATACGACATAAAAGATATTGAAAATCTAGTAGGTATCAACTGGATGCAAAAGTTCAACGTTTGGGATCTACCTATCAGCTCTTTTTGCAAAAAGTTAGAGGTTGAACCATCAGATGCTATAAAGTTAAAGGAAGAATTATATAACCAATTTCCTGAGGTATTTTCGAGCGGGTTGGGACGATGCAACACATTTAAGGCCAGAACTGAATTAAAAGAAAACGTCCAACCAGTATGTAAAAAGAAGCGAAACGTGCCATTTGCTACCAGAGATGAAAACAGTAAAGAGATATACAAGGCAGTAAAGGAACTACCTGTGACTTTGCGATAGATAAGAAGAGAAGCAGAAAAGGATGAATTTATGCAGAGGACGAAGGTAAAAATACAGTCTGTGTTTGACAAATTATTACCAAACAAGAACAAAAACCAGTATAGAGCTATTGTGCCCAAGAGATCATTTAAAACAGGAAGAGAAAATTTACCGAACCTCTGGTTATCGACCACAAGAGAAAAAAATACTAACTCCCCACAAAAGGGATCTAAGGAGAGCGTGTTAAGGGGCCCAGTGCGTACTTGTACTGTTGCCGGTGAATAACCGGGAGTGATACAGTGAGAGAGTGAGGTAACCGCTTTGTAGGAGTCACAGTTTCGAGCACGTAGACTCAGAAGGATGTCATACTTCGATACTGAATTTCCCAGACTGTATATATATAATTATTGCTACTAACCGCATTTCTGGATTTACTAACCGTATTACCAATTGTATTATTACGTCAATACATTTATTTGCTATGTTTCATTCCTGCGTTTGTCATTCATTTGAGACTGGATTTAATCCCGGAATCCACAACAACAACAACAACAACAACAACAACAACAATAATAATAATAATAATAATAATAATAATAATGGTAAAATGTAGTTTCAACATCTTGAACTGGGCACTAAATGACATAAAAAGGAATGGATTCTAAAACAACGATTATTTGGACTTCAATTCCATCTCACTTGTCTAACTGCAGTAATCTGCATTGAAATTCATTATAGGAAATCTGATATTCATTCTCCTCGGTGCAACTCCGAATATTGGTGCTCGGTGTGCTTGTAGTGTAACGGTTATCAACGTGGAAAAATCGAAACCATAGAGCATCTAATCTCAAGACCCTGTACTTGCGCTAAATGAATATAAAAATCTCACGATAGTGTGGAGCAATATTTATACTGGACAATGTGCAAACACTTTGGAAAAGATGTTAACAAACACTGGAATAATCAACACACAGAACCGATTACAGGAAAAGAAATCAAAATTCTATGGGATTATACCCGTCCTTACAGACAGGAACATTGAATCAAATAAGGCGGGCATAATTGCCAATAGTCGAAAAGAAAAAGTTATTAACTAATTGATAACATTTGCCCAGCGAACATAGCAGTCAAAAAAATTGAGAAAGCAAAACAGAAACCAAATGAACTACTACTACTACTACTACTACTACTACTACTACTACTACCAATAATAATAATAGGTGGCGACGTATGTATACTGGAAGATATGAAAGAAGTACAAAATCGAAACCAATAAGAGATGTTATGAGCACCAACGAAATACAAAATAATGATGTAATTATCCAAAATAATGATGTAACTATCCAAAATAATGATGTAACTATCCTCTGGGAGATGCCCATTCAAACTGCCAGGGAAATAAAAGCTAACAGACCTGATATATCTGGTTAGAAAGGTGGAATTATATATATATATATATATATATATATATATATATATATATATATATATATATATATATATATATATGTATTCCTTTAAATGTTCAAAACCACAGAATTAGGTTAGACTTTGAATATCATGCATCAAAATACATTCCCAACCGCGAGATAGTTTTTTAGTATAAGATGAATGTAAGACAAAATTTAGTGGTATTTATTGCAATGAAAGACTCGAGTGGTGTAATGGTTAACGAGCGAGAGAGTCTGATTCCTTATTCTTATGAATTATGAGTTCAAACACTAGTGCTTCATCTGTTTTTTTTTGTGAATCTTGGCTTGCCTAGTAAATAACAAACTAAATATTCTCTGATTCTTTAGAATAACGTCTCCGATATTTCGCCGTTTCCGAGTTTTATTACTATTTCAAATGTAGTAAAAATGAAGATGAAAATACTGCAAAATGTTTATAAATTGTGACAGTTATTTCGTCCCGAAGATGCAAGTGTAGAAGAAAATTACTAGCGATATGGATTCAATATTGGAAATTTTATATCCGCTTTAGATTTCTTTCAAATGCGTAGTAATATCACGCTTTAAAACACATCAAAAAAGAGTGATACGAAAAAAAAAAAAATCCCTTGAACAAGAAATCTTTGCGATGGAAGTTTGCAAACAGAAACGCTGGGATTTTGAAAACTCATGAAAAATTTAGACGAATTTATGCGCCATGATGTTACGTGTCAAGGTGACATGAGACTTCCTTTTTTTTTAAAATTCGAAGAGAAAAATCATAGTGAAAAGAATCGGTATAAAGTTTGGGAAAATTCTAACAGTTTGCTCGGAGCGATGTCAGCTGTCAAAGCAATACATGCGATAAAACTTTCAAGGTTGGAAGAAAAGGAAAAAAAGATTAAAGAAAGAAAGACAGAAATAAAAAAAAAAAAAGAATTTTGTGCGTATCTCTTATACAGCACCCCTAACTTCAGAAAAAAGAAAGAAGCTCTAATTTCCTTAGATCGCATGTTAAAATCGATATTTGAAATCGTAGTCCAGAATTACAAACAAAAACGCAAAAGATACGTTCGAGTAAAACTTCTGTCTTCTTTTTCGCAGTAAATTTTCTCAACACTCTGTTAATACTTTTATCAATATTATTCAGTACTTAAACGTGAAATGTACAAATTAATAAGCTGTCACTTTTCAAGTAGACATTTCAAAATTTTAACCAAGATACAAGCCCAACCATGCATAATTTGACAACGGGTGTAACAGCTGTATAATCTCATTACTGCTGCGCCTCACTTGAAAACAATGACTCTCCCAGATTATTTCTCACTTTACATCGAGGTTTGTCAACATCGTGGTATGTCAACATCATGGTATGTCAACATCGTGGTATGTCAACAAAGGCATATTTTTCTCAGGATATATTACAATGTCTTTCTGTAGCATAATGATGAAAGCACAATTGAAAAGGGTTTTCTTGTAAGTGGCGTCGTAGATGGGAAAAGGGAACACTTGTTTGTTTTTTTTTGTTGGGGATCGCATTTTTTAGTAAGTGTTCTGATCTTTAGATTAACTATCAATTTAAATCGAGGCAACGTGACATATCAATAAAGGCATATTTTTGTCAGGCTCTATTAAAATGGCTTTCTATAGCATAATGATGAAAGCGCGCTTGAAAATGGTTTTCTTGTAAGTGGCTTCTTAGAATAAAAATGTAACACTTGTTCGTTTTCTGTCAGGGTCGCATTTTTTTATTAAGAGTTCCGATTACTAGGCCGGTAGATATTAAATATCCTGTTTGAGAAAAACAAGTAGGCATTACTATAACTGTATAATAAAAAGAGTGATACCTACCCGAACGAGTATACCCACAAAATTTACCGTTTATAGTAATATTCAACGATATGAAGCGATAGTGGTTTATGACGATCACGAATCCAGAAACTTTTAGTCGTAGGGGTACTGCATCTCGTGTAGCCATAGCATAGCGGTGTTTCTTGGGCAAGATATCCTAATGCTGCTCAAACTACAGGATGATTTGAATTCAGTTTTCCTCCTCTCCGATTTGTTACCAAATAAATCTATACTGTTTTACTATTTACCCACGTCTTTGAGGAAGACATGGATTCATGCCTTTTCAATGGCTCGAAGTGAATGATATGCAATCGACTGGAATTCGAACTTTCCGATTCCTTAATACCAGTCGCTATCTATTGATCCACAGTACCCCACGATGGGCTCATGCCTTTCCACTAGGAAGTTTTTATAATGCATTTTATAATTCTTATATATATGTATAGCATAAAATAATATAAATTATTATACATTTATAATTTATTAAATTATTATTATGCTTATCATTAAGCATAAAAAAGGCCATCCAGTATTTGAACTCAGAGTACCATTTCTATTTCACGACTCTACTTTGAAAGATAATTATCTTGAGAGCAATCCACGTGGAAAATAAAGTCACCATTGTTTGACAATTCTTACTAAATAGCACGTATATGCAAGGAGTTATTCCCGCCATAATTTAATGGTCGCTGAGAAGTTTTCTGTGTATCAGTAATAAGGTGAAATTTCAGTGGATACGCACTTATGGCCCTGGCGCAGAGTAAGTTCTAATATTTTAGATTTACGAATACATACAGCGATGGATAAATTGTCGTCTAAATTACACAAAAATGAGAATAACACTGACAATTCGTTTTAATGGATATATTTACAAAAATTATACAAAAATCTCTTGAATTACTAAAGAGTAAATTTATTCAATGAAATCGTGGTTGGCTTCAACCACGGCCTCCAGAATCGGAATCTCCTGCAGAATCGGAATCTCCTGCAGAATCGGAATCTCCTGCAACTCTTTTGGATGGTCTCGTTTAAGTTGGAGAATGCTTCCATAATCCTTCTCTTTAGTTCCTCTTTGGTGTTACAAGGAGTTTTCTTGGTCTGTTGCTAAACGGCGCCCCACACATAATAAACAAAGGGGTTGAAGCCTGGCGAATTAGGTGGACAGATGTATGGGGTGATGTAGTTGCAGAAATTGTCTGACTGCCATAACAGGGTTCTCCGACTTGTGTGACATGTTGCAGAGTCGCGTTGACAGATATAGGTTTTTCTAGCATTCAGCATCCAGCCTCTTGACCCTGGGCAGCAATACATCCTCAAGGTACTTCAAGTAGGCCTTCTTCTTGAGTCTGAGGGCCTGTAGGAAGATGAATGGTGGCATAATGTCGCCGTCACTAGTGATCACTCCAAACACCAACGTAATCACCTTCAGACTAATCCTTTTCGAATCTTCTGACGCCTCAAAACTCTGAAATGTTCGTATTGAACCTTCAGGTAGCATACAGTTTCCAAATTTGCAGAGTGCATTGCGTCATAGTGTTATTTTACAGACGGTGCCCAACTGACCCTACTATACAGTGCGGTCGACAAATTCAAAAACAAATAAAGCGCATGCGCGAAATTAAAAATATAAAATAGCGACAATTTAAACAACGTCGATCCTTGGAAGTACCTAGATGAATGACCGCTTGGAAATACCAGTTGCTGTAAGCTTGGATGTGAGGGTGGTGTAATGTATAATAGCTCGGAATTCTTAACCGAAGAGCCGAGTTCTAATTCCAGTTGGGCTCGTTATATTCACATACGTGCCAATAACATTGGGAAAGTTATGACTCCACATCTTCTCCAGCCAGCTATGGGGCAATTAGTAAAGCTGGTATCACTAAGACTTTCTTAAAGTCTAAAAATATTTTCTGGCTTTAAATAACCTGCAAGGAATTGATAAACCGTAAAACATTGAATCAATCAATCAACAAAACAGTTCATGTACCTCGAGTCCACCATCAGCGATAATCTATGTCTGCAAAAACACTAGGCCTACTTATCACCCGTACCCGTCAGAACCGAATGGTGACAACAACTACAAAGATGGCAGTTTATTACGCTTGCATCATCAGGCACTCTGTTGCGAAATTTGTACAATATACGCCAAACAAGAGCGAATACTGAATAGTTTCAATATACGCTGGCTCCTCGCCATATCGTCGAGAAACAAACCTTCAAAACACAGATCTTCGTGTACGCTGCCCCCCCCCCATGTAAACGCAGCCCAAACAACTCAGGCAGCGATGCCTTGGCCATGTGCATCGGATGGATGTCCATATCCCAAAGAACATCCTGTACGGCGAAACAGCCTCAGGCGAGAGTTCTATTGGCCACTATCAGCTTCGCTACAAAGATGTCTGTAAACGTGATAAGATGTGGACATTTACACAGAGAGTTAAGAAGATGCACCGGCTGACCGTCACAGATGGCGCAGTGTGCTCTGAAAACAACTCAGGATGGGTCCAGACGTTAGCTAATGAAACGAGAGAAAGGCGGAAAGCGTGTTCCTTTGTAGGAAACTCCATGACGAGCAACAGCTGACGCTGTTCCAGAATACTGATACGACTTAACATCAAGTTGTATCATCCAAAACCAGTATCGACTAACAGTGGCCGAATTTTAATGTGATCAGATTTTTTTTTAATGCCGCATCATTTCCTCCTTATTAACCTCCGGGCGTATTCGATCCCAATAACGTTCAGGAAATTGTAACTGAAACATTTATTTATTCAACGTGGGTAGATTGTGCTAATTTTGCAGTCCATGTCTACGGATATCTCGTCTTGTTCTTTCTTTCTACTACGCTATTATTACTCATCTTGTTTCTACAGAGTCTAAGTGTCTACTATTCATTAGCTCACTAGCATATTGACCGCATTAACAAAAAATGAGCAAGACGAGATTTTTTCTGTCTGAATTTCTGGGATGAGGATTTATCCTTATTTATACTATTTAGATTTGGACTACCGACCTCATAATTTTTCCTACCACAACATTTCAGGCGTGGTTTTCTCCAGCCTTCTGCACTAAAAAATACATATATGAAAGATTTCATTTGCCAAGTAAAAAAAATTCATTTGAAGATAATGTCTTTGGATATCACGAAGGGAATGAATATATCAACATGACATTAATTTTATAGGATAATGCAGACATGACCATATCCCTAGACATAAGAAGTGGTACGAGAAAAGTATAAGTCCGTAGATTAAATAAAGTGTTTATTTCATAATCGCTTGTTATCTAGATCGATATAAAACCTGGGGAAAACCAGAAGACACAATGGCCAAAACGTTTTGATAGCAACAACAAAATTGAGGACACTAGTCCGAATATAAATAGTGTAAATAAGACGAGGTATCACGACATGGCTAACAAAATTCTGCCCTCATAGATTAAAGAAAGAGCTTCGTTCAAAACTCCCAGAAGATTAGACGGGCCAGACAGGAAGTTGTTAGGGTGAAAGCATTAGTGTTCCTCATTCAGCAATGTGGAATAGTCTTTGAAACAGGATTATTTCCAAATTGGAATATTCATCCGTCTCGAGACATCCAAAGACATTATCTCCAAATGAAAATGTGTTATTCGACTAACGAAAGCATTTTTCCGTGCGCTCGCAACAAAAACATTTATATAAATGACATTTTATTTTTATATATTAAAATCGGCTCCCTGTATTGCTGTCATATTTTTGACGGGAGCTGCCCAGACCTCACTCTCTCTCTCCAACTTTTATAGAGTTAAAAAGCGTCTCCGATCCCTTGTGGGTGACAAATTATTCTCCATCCTTCAACCTTTCTCCCACAGGCTTGATGTGGTAAACTTCTAGTTTCTTTACCGCTTCTTTCATGGAAAGTGTTCAGAAAAACTACATTCCCTGGTCCAGGCAAGTCGAAGCTCCACGGCAAGAACACGCCATTTCACTTACATAGTAGCAATTCTCTCTGTATCACACTGGTGAGAAATAGGTTCCACTAGAGTAGCTTTTCCCGTGAATCACTGCACTGTAGAATCCACTCCGAAGAGGATGTTTCCTCGATCGCTATAATCTTAACATGTTCAAAGCTAGGGTTAACCTTTTTGTAAGCATTCCACCCCAATCAAGGCGGGAGTGTCACTAGCACGCAAGGGATTACAGATACTATATCAAAGTCAATTGGTTATTTAATGCCGACAAAATTTTCATTGCTGGTAATATTTTTCTAAAAAAAAAAAAACAAAAAAAATTTAATTTTAAAATCGATTGCATGTAATATTTTCCAAAAAATGTATTGCTGGTAATATTTTTTCCAAAAATGTATTGCTGGTAACATTTTTCCAAAGACGTTTGGCTGTCAATATTCCTTTACGGAACTTTATTGATGATAATACGATATTTCCTTCAAAATTGAAGGAGAAATTATATTATTATCTCCGATAACAATTTTTCCTTCAAAACTATATTACTGGTAATAACTCTTTCTTCAAAAACGTACTGCTGGTATAAACTTTCCTACAAAAATGTATTAATTGTAACAATTTTTCCTCGACAATGAATAGCTCTTAATAATTTGCTCTTCATAAAAGTATTGTTGGTAACCAAAAAACAATATTTTTGGGAATAATTTTTTTACAAACTAGGTTACGAAAACAAGAAAGCAGATTTAGTAAGCCGGAACGTTGTGTAAATTGTTATTAGTTTTTGTTTCAATAAGCAGTAATTTAAAATTAAATATATAGGGTGAAGAATAATTGAACATTACTAAATGAAAATAGACGAGATCTAAATACACAATGGCAATAATCAAGAACAGTCTGTCACCGTAGATTAAATAAAGGTTTCAGTTCAGAATTCACCGTTGGTTACCCAGATCGATATACAGCTGGGGAATGCCGGCGAAAGAGTGGGGCGAGTCACGACGGTCGAAAGGTTATGATAACAACAACAAATATGAGGACAATAGTCCGAATCTTAATAGGATAAATAGTGGGAACTCATCATCCCAGAAATTCAGGCAGAAATAACTTTTGTCAAAATTCGGAAAAATATCTCACACATTTTACTAACACGAAGCATCGCTCATTTTGTCATTTTTTGTTTAAGTGAAAAGCTTCCGATTTTGGCACCGTGAAATTATTGTTTGTCAAGTATCGAGACACCATAATTCTATGGAGTTTCATTCTGCTTCTAATATATTTTGACATACTTTCTCTATTAAATAACCGAACGCCTTCACCGTAGGGAAATCTCTTCATCTAGTCTACACAATTAACGCTTTTCACTCAAATGGGAATGTAAACTTGATCTCAACTCTTGCGACAATTTCAAGTTGAATGACATCATCAGATGAATATTGCACTTAACCAACGAAAGGCCTTGTTCGAAACTACATGTCAGTAGCTTATACTTTAAACATTTCAAACGAATTTTAGCAGTCGTAATGTACCCACCGATAAACTGAAATAGCCTGGCTAACAATTCTTAAGTTCTGCTTCGCAGAAGATTTAATGTTTATTAAAACCAGCAATGTCCATCGACCATTTTCCCCGCTGATTATCAATGACTTGTAGACTGAAATCTATACTTAATTATTTTCTTTATGAATCTTTATTCAATACAAGATTTCTATAAATTTACACTTAATAACAAACTTATATATTTCTTATATCTATACTTTATACAATTTTTTATAAAGCTAACAATCTATATTTAATACCAGATTTCTATAAAGCAAAAATCAATATTTGATACCAGATTTCTATAAAGCTATGATTCTATATTTAATAGATTTTTATCGTGCTATAAATTTACCTTTAATAACAAATTTTAGCATCTATATTTAATCCCTGATTTCTATAAAGCTCTAAATTTACATTTAATACCAGCTTAATAAAACTATAAATCGATATTTAATACCAGAGTTTTATGAATCTATAAATCAATACTAAATAAAAGATTTTTATAAAATTATAAATCTATATTTAATACCAGATTTATATGAAGCCATAAATCTACGCTTAATAAAAGATTTTTATAAAACTGTAAATCTATATTTAATACCAGATTTTTATCAAGCTATAAATCTATGTTTAATAAATTGATTTTATAAAATTATAAATCTATATTTAATACCAGATTTTATCAAGCTATAAATCTATGTTTAATAAATGATTTTTATAAAATTATAAATCTATATTTAATACCAGATTTGTATGAAGCCATAAATCTATGCTTAATAAAAGATTTTTATAAAACTATAAATCTATATTTAATACCAGATTTCTATGAATCTATAAATCTATGCTTAATAAAAGATATTTATAAAATTATAAATCTATGTTTAATGTCGGATTTATTTTAACTTTTCAAAAATTAATATTGAATTTTAAGATACGCATGTTATTAATAATCATGAGCTGTCTCCCCTTGTTTTGTTACTCTCCTCTTTGGAGGTATTTTTGTTTACTGAGGCTATAAAGGTACACTATACACGAACCTTGCATCTTCAGTTGACTAATGGTTTCTTATAGCCTACACCTGCGTACTTTCATCATTACAACGCATTAATGGCGTTATCTAGTTATTGCTTTTATTTAATGATATTTTCAAACATTTTATATTTATATTTGTTTATTATGTTTTGAGTCGTTGTTTTATTTTCCAGAGTTAAGTGCACCCGATATTCATTGATTTGCATTTACTTTCCATTTTTATACCTTGCCTCTTATCCAAACGTTTAAGAAAGGCATTGGCTTTGTTATTTGAACAGGTCACATAGTCTGTTTGAATATTTAATTCCGAGGATCCGCTGAGATATAAACTGATTAATTTGAAGTATGCGACCGAGTTTTTGTGAAACCTGATCTCAAATATAAATTAATGGACTGTTAAAAAATATATTATTTACTCTAAACTTAAGTGAAATTCTAATTTCCCCAAGGGATAAATCAATTTGAATTAATTGTGAAATGTAAAACTAGGTGAAAGAGACGGGGACAGAATTCTGTATATGTTTAGTCCGTCGGGTAGAAAAGGTTTATTTAAGGTTGCCGCATATAACAGACATGGAAATGCTTTGCTAGAAATGAAGCAGCTGCTATTCCCAGATCAATTTCTTTTGAAGAAAGCCAAGGTAGTAAATAAAATTGGAAGGAACTGTTTATAAGATTTCAGGATAAACGTAAATATTTGAGGATTGCATCTATATTGCCATTTTGCTCTCTTTGCATAAGGAAAAGCAAGATGGTGATGATAATTTCAGTTATCATTGATTGCACTACGAGGCGCCTACTATACGCATAAACACTGTTTCTATCTATCTATCTATCTATCTATCTATCTATCTATCTATCTATCTATCTATTGATAACTATCTCAATCTCTTCGTATCTATCTATCTATCTATCTATCTATCTATCTTTTTTTTTCTTTAAGCGTTTCACCCAAGCAAGGCGGGAAGCCACTAGGAGCAGGGGTTACAGAAAATTTGGAGCAAGATCAGATAGGAGTGATAGAAGAAAGGATGAGGAGAAGGGTAGTGGATAGATCAAGGCAACTGGAGATGTCGATTGACATTACTCTTGAATAGTTGGAGATTATAGCTGTCAGGGAAACAGGAATAGGGAAGGGAGTTCTATAGGGGAGAGATGCGAGATATGAAGCTATTGGAGTAGAAGAGACGGCTACATTTAGGAGTTTCGACAGTGAAGGGGTGAGAGCGGGATGCCAGCCTCGTAGGGCGCTTGAAGTCTGGGTACCAGCGAATGCAGCTCCTCGGAGCAATTGCCATGAAAGTATTTGTAAAACAGAGAGAGGCGACGGCGCGTTCGTGAGAGAGCGACTGTAGACGAGATGCCGGATCAGGGCCAATTACATTGCATATCCGCCTCTGGAGCCTATCAAGAACCCCGAGGCAAGCAGAAGGGGCTCCAGACCATATATGGCAGCAATGCTCCATGCAAGGGCGAATTGTTGATTTGTAGATCTGGAGGATCGATTCCGGGAAGAAAAATTTCCTGGAGCCAACTTTCCTTGCGGTGGACGAAGCAATTGACTCAATGTATTTGTTCCATCTCAGGTCAGCCGTCAACGTGAGACCGAGCAGCCACAGAGAGTTGCTCTTGAGAAGTTGAGCGTCAGACATTCTAATGGAGGGCAGGGAAGGATCTCTGTAGTGATTAATAGAAAGCAGTTTTATTTTTGAAGCATTAAAGTTGACCAGCCAATTCCTGCCCCAGTTCACAACCGATTGGAGGTCCTTTTCGAGATGCACGGCCAGGCTAGTTTTGTCAGTGACACTAGATTTGTTTTTGAGGCAGGAATAAATTGTGGTGTCATCCATGTAGATGCCAACTTGGGAATTTATGGCGTCAGGAAGGTCATTTATGTAGATAAGGAATAGAGTGGGGGATCTATCTATCTATCTATCTATCTATCTATCTGTGTCTGTTGATAATTATCTAAATCTGTTCGTATATCTATCTATCTATCTATCTATCTATCTATCTCTGTTGATAACTATCTTAATCTCTTCGTATATATGTATGCATGTATATATGTATGTATGTATCTATCTATTTAGCGTGTTAGAAAAAACTCTTCTTTTGTTCACATATTAATCAACATTTAGAGTAATTCGACATGGCGTAATGGTTAGCAAGTTTGTCTCGCTAGATCAATTAAGAGTGAGTTCGATCCTCACTTGGTGCCCCACACATTCGTTATTGTGCCACTGGTAAGCTACGATTAGAAACACATTTCGGTCACTCGACGTAGTGTAATGGTTGGAAACCTTGTCTCGCTAGATCAGTTACGACTGAATAGTGAGATCGATCCTCACTGGGTGCCCCATACTTTCGGCCTACGCTCAAAAAATTACCATATATGAATCGGGATTTCTCTAAAGAACCAGGCAATCATAATAATAATCATATCCAAATTAACAATAAAATTTTATGTGTTAAATATCGAAACCTTTATTCTGTTCTACTTAATCCATTCCTGTGATTCAACAATCTATCACTCTCTCGAGATCTATCTCCAATGACGAAAATACATCATGTAATATATTGATTATGTGTTTCAATTTACTCAAGATGAAACATACATGTAACATAGCGGGATAATAGAAAATAATCGCATGTGAAGATCAAGGCGTATATAAATTCTTAATTAAGGGTTATATTGAAATTATTGACACCCGGATTAGATTAAACTGTAAATCCCCAGTGGACCTTAACACAGGTCCGTACTCACGCATGCCTATTATCTGACAAATGACGAATCATCTTGTGATGCATCTGTTTACGTAAGACACAATGGAATACTTAATTATTTTTCTATGTGTCGTGTCACTTTAAGAAGTCGGTGACAATTGATCTCCACTATTTTCTTTGGTTTGTAACTCTTGGCAAGTTTTGACTTTTTAATACACACGTCTCATTCTCCGTTCAACCATCCGTTCAGTTCGTCATGTAAGTAACTCTTTGCCTCTCCCTCTCTCATTTATCTGTCTTGTGAGTGGACAATTTTCTAAGCCTTTTTTCTCATTATGTGATCAAGGAAAATTTGAACTGGTTTTTTTTCTGATTCTAAGTATATATATATATATATATATATATAGATATACTTTTTGATTTATATTTCTCGTTGCTTATATCAGATCTACCATTCGTCCGTGTATTGAATATGGTTGCCAAATCTGGTCTGGTTTTTCTGTGTTTCTGGTATTTCATTTTCTGTATTTCTGTATTATATATAATAAATATAAGAAATGTATTTCTTGTATTTCTGGTATTTCATATTCAATACCAGACCATATCTGATCTGGTATTGAATGTGGTTGCCATATCTGGTCTGGTATTTATATATTTCTGGTATTTCTGTGTTTCAGGTATTTCATTTTCTGTATTTCTGTATTATATATAATAAATATAAGAAATGTATTTCTGGTATTTCATATTCAATATCAGACCATATTTGATCTGGCATTGAATATGGTTGCAATATTTGGTCTGGTATTTCTGGTAGTTATGTATTTCTGGTATTTCTGTGTTTCAGGTATTTCATTTTGTGTATTATATATAATAAATATATTTCTGTTATTTCTGGTATTTCAAATTCAATACCAGACCATATCTGATCTGGAACTGAATATGGTTGCCATATCTGGTCTGGTATTTTTGCATTTCTGGTATTTCTGTATTTCTGGTATTTCTGTATGTCTGGTGATTCATTTTCTGTATTTCTGTATTATATGTAAGAACTATATATTCTCTATTATATATAAGTATAAGAAATGTATTTCTGGTATTTCTCTATTTCTGGTATTTCATATTCAATACCAGACCATATCTGGTCTAGTATTGAATATGGTTGCCATATCTGGTCTGGAATTTCTGCTCTAAATTTCGAGTTTCTTAACAAAGTCTAAAGAAGGCTCCGTAATGCATTCAATCCTCACCAGACATCTCGACTTCAGTCACTTTCTCACCACCAGCCGTGGCTTCTCTCTGTCTTTTCTATAGATACTTTCATGGCAACCGTTCTGAAGAGCACTATTCCCTGGTACCCCAACTACATGAACATAAGCGTGCTGCTAGATTGAAATTTAGGTCCAACCGTTTTACTGCTGAACTAGCTAGATGAAGCCGCCACTTATACTCGTACAGTTTCTTTTCTCGCACTTCCCACCTGTGCAACTGCCTTCCGAATTCTTTCTTCCCTTCCACCTACAATCTTAAAAAAAATTAAATGCAACGTCTATCGCCATATTCTGTCATCAAGAACCCTGTTCCTTTACTGTCCTTTTCTCAATCCACTTCTCTTTCAATTTCACTCCTTCTAACCTTCAGCGTTCTAGTGGCATTATTTTCTTGTTTGGGGTCAAACGATTAAAAAAATCTGCATTAGATGGTAGAATTGGATTTATGAGCATCTGTCATATATTGAGCAACTTAGAGGCCAGTGCTTAAGGAAGATAACTTACTTAAAATGTAGGTATATTTTGTGTTCATTTCCAATCTGGGATTGTTTTTAAGCATTTCACCCCAAGCAAGGCGTGAGTACCTTTAGCGCTCAAAGGGTTACAGAGAGTGAAAGTAAGCGTAAAGAGGGGGTGTTTGAGCAAAGGATAAAGAGAAGGGCGGTGATCAAGATCACGGCATCAGAAGATGTCGATTGACAATACATTTAAACTTTTATTTTTAAGATTATACTCATCAGGGAAAGAAGTAAGAGGAACAGAGTTCCATTGTCGGGAAGTGTGAGAGAATATATTGTTGGCGTAAAAGAGGCGGCTACATTTACCCGTTTCGACAGTAAAAGGGTGGAACCGAGATGCCAACTTATTGGCATGCTTAAATTCATGCAGTTGGGGTACCATTGAAAATAGCTCGTCAGATCAGTTGACATAAAATATTTGTAGAAGTGGTGAACAAAAAGTATTCAGAGTTGAGTTAAAGAGAGATAACCGAGACATCCGGAAGTGACATGGAACGTGGAACTAGACTAATCTATCCCGATACACGAAATAAAGACTTCAGTTAGAAATTCCAATCATCTTAAGAAAGACGGAGCGCACAACGGCTAAAACATCGTGAATATAAACAGTCTGAACAATAAATAATTACAATCCTCATCTCAGAAATATAAACAGATATTTATCATGTTGTTTGTTAACTTTTTACTCGTTATTTGTTATTTGTTACTTATTTGTTGTTGATCATTATGATTATTACATCTGTGTTTAACACTAGGATGGCCAACTCCTTTGATATATATATATAAAATGGCCAAGGTGTCGTTTTCAACACCTTATGATTGTTTTTTTAATATTTGGCCTGAAAAATAATCATATATGATTAATGAAATTACTCATATGTTTGCAATACATAGTTTATTAAAGAATATTATTATTACACAACATTAGACACCATTTTGAAGTAGGCTATAACATTCTTTCTAGTATCCTGTAGGACCAACTATTTAGTAATATCTTAGATTCCACAATCTTTACATGTTACTAACAGTACCCTAGTTTCATCCTTTGCACATTTGCCACAAGTAGGTTTTATGCATACTTGGCAAACAGTAATCGTAGCATTTTAACATTTTCTACCATGGCACTTGCGACGTTTCTTAGGTAATGAAGAGCTTGTGGAGAGCAACTCTGAAGGTTTTGGTAAGTATCGCTTCTGAATATAAGCGAGCCTAATACTCTCAATGAGCTCCAAAATGAAATTCTTCCTACTAATTGATCTCCCTGATGCAAGTTTGTATATAATCCATGCATTTATAACTGTCATATCCAGTATATTACAAAAGACTCCAAGGGGCCAAAGTCTTGTAGCACAATGTGTACTGTACTTTCGGAGCATTTGGTTGACTATGTCTACTCCTATTTTATTAGCATTATAGAAATCAATGACTGCTTGTTTCTTCTTCTCAGCTTCCGAAATTGTTAGAGAACTATGCATTGTTGATAAGAGGCACACATTTTTATTAGCCTTGCATTGATAATTCACAAACATGCATTCACTTTCATCTTGAAAATAAAATTTGGATTCATACTTTCTCTCCTTTTCTTGTAAAGTCATTTCTTTCGACAGATGCTTACTATTTCCTCTCACAGTACCGACAATTGAAATGGCTCTATCTCGCAGTTTCCTTGCAACTTCATAAGATGTAAAAAAAGTTATCTGTTGTTACAATATAGCCTTTGTTCTTCACTACTTCACTAAGGCTGTGCACAACATGTTCCGCTAAGGGAATCCCTAATCTTGATTCCTTTTCCATGGCTCCTAAGTAGGGGATCACATTTACAATGTGTTTGTCTTCTACCTCTGTAAGGACCCAAAATTTCATTCCAAACTTATCAGGTTTATTTGGCATAAATACAATGAAAGGGCATCTGTTTTTTTTCTCTGATGTGACTAAATCTGTCACTTTTGAAACTCTCTGACCTTGTGCTTTTGTTGTCAAACCTAATAAATCTTTGTATTTTCTTGTAATCATTTCTAGACATGGTTTCTCCGAATAGTTTTGGTCCATAGGTTTTATTCCACAAAAAATCTGCACTGTGGGCTTTTCCGTACACTCCCCTTACATATGTCAAAGTAATGTAGGGCTCCATCATTTCTAAGGATAAGACAAAGCTTTTATCATGATTTTCCCTTCATTGATTGTGCATTTATGAATTTTCCGTAGCATAGTTTCATCAATAAAGATTCTACAAGGAGAATATGGTGATTTTGCAGCTACATTTTTCATAGTTTTTGAAATATCAGGAGTAGCTTTCAATACCTGACTTTGGTTATATCTTCCTCTCCAGGATGATGATAGAGGTTCCCAGACAATTACATGGCGTGTTATGATAGTATTTCTATCTGCGGAGGTGTTTGCTTTTTTTCTGAAGAGGTACTTGCTTGTCTAGTGGATTCATCTTCACCATCTTGACAGTCATCTGAATCTGACGAGCTTGAAGAAAATCCTTTTTTGCGGTAAAAATTCCTTGTCACTATCATCACTTGAAACTTCATCTTCTGATTGGAAGAGAATATTCAATGCTTCTTCTGCAGTATAGACATCTTTATTTACATTACGCCGTGAAGCATCCATCTTTAATATATTCAATATTCAAGTCAAGAATAACAAGTTTGAAAAGAAATTCACAAATATTAGTATATTTCATACTGAAAGAAATTCCACTGAATATTTTTTAAAGAATTAAGTCTGTTAAGCATCTTTGCAAAAATTCAATAATTGTCCATAAGCCTCAGCATCGTATCAAAACTAGTTATTCCATAGTAATTTGTTGAAATTTTGAAGATGTCGAAAACGACACCTCGGCCATCCTAGTGTTAGAAGAGCAGTCCAAATTTGGTCATTTGCTTGTTATTTACTATCATGTGGGGGGGATAAATATATTTCAACTGACGAAAACTAAGTCATTCCTATTCAACCGCGGTGTATAGACTGAATTCGTGTCGGAATTAGAAATTCAACTTTGACAGCCGTCGAAAAACAAATAGAGAATTCTTCTATTTCGATGTTTCAGTCAGACGAAATAGCCGAGACGGTGGTTAGAGTGGGGGTGGGGTTAAAGAGAAGGGGTTTTATAAAATTAAACCCGGATATTAACCTTATGACATTAAATTAGAGTTATATGAAGAATGACGTGTTAAACTGAAACTAAAAGATGGCCGAAAAGGGAGTTTTATATAAAAAAAATTGTATATATGAAACTTCAGATTCCTACCTAAAAAAAATAATAATAGATTATACTTAAAAATAGTTCTTAATATTTTATATTACTAGGATCACTTGAATTTTATACCAACAGATTTATTATCTGTACTATATATATATATATATATATATATATATATATATATATATATATATATATATATATTTATTACCTGTATATATATATATATATATATATATATATATATATATATAAAAGTGAACATTAAAGTCAACACTTAGAGGCGACAGGCTGTTTCATGTTAGACACAATCGTCAGGCCACGTGGCCTGACGATTGCTTCTAGCACGAAACAGCCTGTTGCCTCTAAATGTTGACTTCAATGTTCACTTTTATATTTACACACACTCTATCTCTGAAATTGATCAATTTATCCCATAAATATAGCACACCTTAAGAGTATGTATATATATATATATATATATATATATATATATATATATATATATATATATATATATATACATTTTTGATTAAGATGCATATTGTTATGTAATTGAGTTTTCATTGGTTAAAGTTTCTGTCAAGGCTGACAATATAGATAAACAGATCTTGTACTCTCCACGAAAGTAAATCAGAAGCTCGTTAGCACAAACTATAATTTATGAAATATATTCTTCATCAATTCCCATTAAGATACCAAATATTTTAAAAAAATACCTATCCACGATATAGAACGCAGGGAGTAGTGGGTTTAAGGCTTGCTCCTACATATGAGTAAAAATAAAAATTAAGGACTCGTTTCGTCGATTCCATTTGAACTCCATATTTACAATGAAAAGCTGCAGAGATCAATATTAGGATTTATGCACGCACGTTTGGCCGTCCAAATAAAGATGACGCATATATATATATATATATATATATATATATATATATATATATATATATTGCTCTCGCTAGCTTTCGCTTTCCCTTTCCTCCCTTTTAGATGTTTTATTTTTTTATTTCGATTTTCGTCACAGTCAATTGCCTGGAGATGTCTTTATGCAGCTGTGGGTCACGAGTGTCAAATTGATTTCCAAAACATTAAGCGACTGCAACAGAACACGCTGGCGTAATTTTACTGAACCTTTACAAAGACATTGTTTATCTGAATTATAACGGTATGTCATGGAAACAGGTGATTCATGCAGAGTAAATTGGTCTCATGATAAAGCTAGATGCGTCATATTGCCTCATTTTTACACTGACTATAAACGTAAATTTGCTATTTTTTTGTTAACTAATAACAGAATGTATAGTTTACGTATTTCTACACATAACCCTACTTCTTTATTTGTATACATACATACATACATATATATATATATATATATATATATATATATATATATATATATATATATATATAATGTGTGTGTGTGTGTATAAATTATTAGGATGATTTGATAATTATATTTAATTAATTCATCGGGTCTGATAGAAACCTCAACAGAATGCAGAAAGCACTGGACGCCCGTTTCGTTCTATATTTCGGACACATCAGTGCGCATCCACTACCGAGAATTGAAACCCTGACAGTTAGGTTATCAAGCAAACGTCATAGAAACTGTTCAGACTTGATGAATTAATTAAATATAATTTTCAAATCCTCCTAATAATTTCTATCTGTGTATATCATTGCTTGAACCGGCTTCTAATGCTCTAGAGTGAGCGACTTGGTGATAGTAGTCGTGGCTCCAGGGGGCACAATCCTATAGTTACAGAGAACTCAGTAGAGTTACTCGACGGAATATCTGAGCGAGCGGCACTACATTGAGTCTGATTTGCAATCTCTTCGTCACTGAGGCCCATTAGAACGGTTTCTATGATATTTGCTTGATAACCTAACTGTCAGGGTTTCAATTCTCGGTAGTGGATGCGCACTGCTGATGAGTCCCAAATATAACACGAAACGGCCGTCCAGTGCTTTCTGCATTCAGTTGAAGTTTCTATCAGACTCGATGAATTAATTAAGTATATATATATATATATATGCATACGTTCGTCCACGTTAAGAATATCTCTACTCGTATAGCTATTTAAGTATTTTTAAGTACTCGTTCTTGATGTGGCATTATGACATTGAGTTTCCCCTGTTGTGTTGGTTGCTCTGACAAAGTTCTAAAATGATGATTATAACCTCTCTCTTTTTATAATGTGATGTGCTTTTCTATACTTATTTTGTGACCCAATATAATGCCTTTGATGACTAATTCTTCCCTTATTTTTCTTTAAGAACTCTTTGTGCAGGTGTAAATTGGCTTCTGTGACGCGTCCTTCCTACACCTGTAAAATGGCATCAACTTCTTCATGTAGTTCATCACACAAGTTAAGAAAAGATTTTCATGCTACTCTTGTTGCTAAGCAAACCGTGGGTGCCAAATTATTCTCTAATCGGTACGTTTTAAGCGTTTTTTTTTTCTACAATGCAAGAGATTTAAAACTTACTGCGAAGCAAAGTGCAGCACTAGTGATTCATGAAGGTTCTAATATTATTTTGGTAAAAAGCACGAATTCCTATCTAAAGAACTGACCTCTGCGATAGCTACCTAAATTCCTAAGAAATGACTATTATTCATCTATAGATCAGAATTTCTCTAAATGATCTGACTAATTGATAATAATCGTAGCAGAATTAACAATAAAACTACATGTGTTAACTATCAAAAACTTTATTTCTTTCTATTCAATACGTTGTATTGATTTTTCAAATATTTTCATTGAACAATTTTTAATGCTTTATTCCAGAGGAATTGAACATTTTCTCCGCATTCCTTTCCTCCACTAAGCTACTCTTGTGAACAGTAAACATATTTCAACGTTTGAAATAATGTTCGATTTATGCAGAGACATATAAGCTTTCCTTTGCTGTCTGTGTATTGTTTTGTTATGATGGACTTAAGTAGCATTTAGTTAATAACAACAGCTGCTATGAATCAAGGATGGCTGTTTTTGCTTGAACGCATTTTATTAATTCATTCAACATCTTCTCATCTGCTGAAATAAGTCTGCAAGTGACTTGTACGATTTCAAGTGATCATAAACTTGTCGACCGTGTAAAAGTAATTTCAATCAGATTTTCCTGTCGAGTGAAATACATTCTCTGCCCGAAAGATATAAACGCTTCTCTTTCGAACTGGAGGATCATAAAACAGGACAGAAGATTTTATGTTATTGCAACGAGTTTATTTAATCAGAAAAGCGGTAAGCCTACGCTCCAATGTAAAAATGATTAGCTTAGAATATCAGTGTAAGACGAAATGCAGAATATTTAAAGTGACACGTATTTGGCTTTCAAGCCTGAAACATTTCTTCAAATTATTTCACCCCAAGCAACGCGACAGGGCCACGGGTTTGCAGGAGATGAAGATTGAAAATGGGGTAAAAAAGGGAAGAGGCAACAGGAAGACAGTAGAAGTGGCTAGTGACGCTACATTTAATTTTTGAAGATTGTATTTATCATGGAAGCAAGAAATCAGAAAGGCATTCCAGAGGTAGAAGGTGCGAGAGTAAAAAAGCTGTTAGAGTATGTTAGAAATGGTGGTTCCTTCTAGCTATTTGAACAGTAAAACAGGTGAGACCTGGTTTCCTATCTATTAGGTTGGTGCAAAATGACGTAATAATGTCGTTTTTTGACGTTAAAAAATACGTCAAAAAACGACATTATTACGTCATTATTTTTTGCACCAACCTAATAGTAACTGGTTTAAATTCCTGCAGTTGAGGCGCCGGGAAGAAAAAATCAATTTCAGTTATCTCCTGGGTAGAAGAACACTTTCAGAAGAATATGTATTTTTCTTGTACGTTCGAAACTGGTTTCTCTTATAAACAAATCACCTTATCATGATTTCCTATTGATCGGTCAAATGATAAATTATCGGCATATTGATCCAGAAATCAGTAAGGCTGCTGCGAAATAATTTCTCAGCAATCTCTGGTACTTAAATTCCTAAACTGTCCATATTTGATGACAATATTCCAACAGAGGTTAAGGCAAATATGGCTGAAGATATGCTGGAAGCCGTCAAAAGTGACGAAGAGGAAGAAGAAAATGTTTGTTAAACAGGCAGAAGGAAGCCACGTCACGCCGCTGAGAAAGTGACTGCAGACGAGATCCCTGGTCAGCGATGTTTGGCGAAAGTACCTCTGTCAAAACCTATTTTGTATTCATCTTTTTCTCCTATAATTTATTTGTTATAACTGTTTAGGTTGCTATGAAATTAACAAATTTTGTACAACTGAAAACTTCCTACGAATGATGATCTATCGACAGATCGGGATAGAGAGAGAGAGAGAGAGAGAGAGAGAGAGAGAGAGAGAGAGAGAGAGAGAGAGAGAGAGGGACGGAGGGATAATCACATGAATATACCATTTTTAAGGGCTAGGAAAAACGGAAGTAAAACTTCCTTCAAATTTGCTTGCTGAGATATACATCCCATAGTAAACATTCGCATTCACATATCACTGATTAGTGCTGTAATTGTTATCGACGCTTTCCCAGAGTCTAAATGGCCTTCGTCATACTCAATCAGAAATAACAGCCATTCTCAGTAAAAAGAATATGCTAATCAATTTATAGAAGCTACTTTTACTTACTTACTTATTATTTGATATCTTGAGAGCTCACTATCTACAAGGTGCGATGGGTAAATTGTCTCTATTTTATATTTTTTTCATTTAGCGCATGCGTGTTGTTTGTTTTTGATTTTATCAACGGCACAGTATAGTATCATGATTTGGGCATCGTTTGTGAGAAAAAGGCGCAATTCACTACGCCAGAAATGTGGAAATGGCATGCTGTACTGATTGGCATTCGCACCGGAACGTTCGATACAAACACTTAAGAGTGTGTGGGTCTCAAATCTGAGGACAGTGCTGAAGATTCAGAAAGAGTTGGATGAGTCTAATGGTGAAACTCACTCTGATGGTTCTAACAAGAAAAGAACTCCTGAATTTGTTGGTGAGGGCCTCAGACTCAACACGGAGGTTTAATCAAGTGTTTTGTGGAGTTAGTGATGCCCTGGGTCAAGAGGCTGACTGCTGGGAGACCCTATATCTGACAACAGAAGGAGTCATGGCTGTCAGACAATTTCTGTGACCCCATAACTTCTTACATATGGCTACCTAACTCTCCAGAATGTAACCCCCTTGATTATTATGTGTGGGGCGCATTTGAGTGAGAGACCAACAAAACTCCTTGTATCAACAAAGATGAACTGAGGGCGGCAAGGTTTATGGCGGCATTCATTAGTTTAAATCATTAAACCATCCAGAAGAGTTGCAAGAGATTCCGAAGTCGTCGAGAAGCCAATAACGATTTTATTAAATAAATTTACTCGTTAGTATTTCAAGATATTTTTGTGTAATTTTGGTAATATCTGTTAAAATACGATGTCAGTGTTATTTTCATTTTTGCGTAATTTAGACGACAATTTATTCATCCCATCCTGTATATCCAACACTCTACATATCTGTCTTGTCCTTTAGGATGTAGGCGTTCAAGACTCCGCCTCGCCTAATTAGATCCTTTTTGTTTATTATCTGGGAATATCTGTGGCTTCATGGGGAAGAAATTCGAGTGGTTTTTCGTTCCTTTTTCCACTGTTTGAATTCAGTATTGTCTTTCTCCAAGACTGGCAGTTGGTCAATGCTAGAGAACAACTATGCTTCCCGCTATTTATCCTATAGCTGTGATGACAAGAGAGGTATATATTCAGTTCCGAAGGCATAAGTCCTTCATACGAGGCAGGTGTTTAGTCACTGATTCTACAGTTTTTCCTCATAAACGTTACATATATATATATATATATATATATGTATATGTGTGTGTGTTTGTGTATGTTTTGAACAATAAAAAATATTAAAAAATCTTCAGACACACTGGGTTGTATATTGATACTCTTTCGTTTTTATTATTTCAGTTAGATTTCTCGACTAGTTTCGGCAAAGATGGCCATCATCAGGAGAAAAAAAAAACTCTGCTTGTTAATAGCAGTGAACTACAAAAATGAATGCTTTGATGGAGAAAATAAACTTTTGTCTGAAGTTTTCATTTGTATTTTTATTTTTTATTTTTTTAATATGTATTCTGCTCAATCCTTTTGTTGGTCAAACAGTCTCTTTTAAGTTGTTCTTTATAATATATTATTATATATTATTATTATTAGGTGTATATATATATATATATATATATATATATATATATATATATATATATATATATATCTGTAACGCTTATAGCAGAAGAACTGTAGAATATATTCAACAATTTTCCCCCGTAATTCAAAAAGAACATTATACTTCCTCAAATAACCTTAAGCGTATCAACCAACTATACCGTAATCAGATGCATTCTAGCTATAAACAAGATGAAGAAAATACTAAAAAAACTAATAAGTACTAATATATTCCCCATCTGATCCCAGTAAAAAATAAAACTAATTATATACTATACTAAAATCCGTCAAGTAGTGTTTAGGAAAAGACCAACATTATATATAAGATCAATTGTCTTTTGGGAGATTGTATCTCTGAGAAAAAAGTAAGTACATATATTGGCTTGACAACCACAACATTATTGAGACGTCTTACACTATATTTGTCGGATACTAGTTCTATCGCACAATATTTAAAAGAACATTCCTGTCCAAATTCAAAATACAGGAAATTACGTGTTGACAACATCAGTATACAACACCAATATACTACACCATGGAATTAATAAACAAAATCTTCAAATTGTCGAGAGACCATATAGCAAAAGCTACAAACTAAACTGAACTAAATATATTACGAATATAGCAGCATTGTTTAAAAATGCATTTGAGTTTACTAACATTTAACGCCATTTTGCGATTTGCCATTTTGCAATTAATATCTGATTATCCTCCTTGACCTATGAACGTTTGTTTCTAAAACATCGTAACCACAACGTGAAACCTATTAACGATTTTCTATGTATGGATGGCAGAAAAATATCAAAGTAAAATATTAAAGGATCAAAAACGTAAAGGAAACTAAGAAAAGATGTTGGGGAGAGCCATACTCGCCAATACTTAAAGGGTCTTGAAACTTCAAAGAATATTAAGTGTATAATATTTTCATAATACTTATTATTAACCTTAGGACATAAGAGGGGGTGCTGTGAATCTTCATACAATCATTTTCTTTTACAATCTTTGAGTAGCCGCGATATCTTTCGAAAATAATTGAATGTTTTTCCATTGTCTTCTGAACCGTTTTCAATTAAGAATTTTCCATCTCTTGAAGTGTTTATTACGAAAACGAAAGAAGGCTGCCTAAATTGCTATTTAAACAGAGAGCAAACGAAGAAAAGTTATGGATACATATCTTTCCCAAGGGCATTTTTTGTTCAACTGAACGCAGCAGACCAGGCAAGAACTTAAATTCTGCTGTGCGATTTCATTCTCTGCCTTGGGAAATTTCACGCTATCAGGCACCACACACTTTCTTCATAACTGATTATGCAATAATTACAGGGTGCGATCGGTAAATTGTCGCCATTTCATATTTTTTAATTTCGAGCATTCGCGTTGATTGCTTTTTGATTTTGTCGACTGCACAGTATAGTAGGGTTGGGCACTCTCTGTGGGCAATACAACTCGCCAGAAATTTGGAATCAACATGCTGAACTGCTTGGAATTCGCACCGAAAACTCCAATACAAACAGTTCAGTTCAGAGTTTTCGGGTGTCTGAGGACAGTGCAGACAGTCTGGAAAGAGTTTGATGAATCTAATAGTGATTACGAAGGTGCTCGAAGTGATCACTAGAGATGGCGATGTTATGCCTCTATTCACAGGACCTCAGACTCAACGGAGGTTTTCATCAAGTGCCTTCCTGGTCAAGTGGATGGCTGCTGGAAAACTCTGTATCTGGCAACATGACTCTGCACCATGACACACAAACAGACAACGCAGACATAGCTATCAGAAAATTTCTGCCACCACATCACCCCTTACATCTGGCCACATAACTCTCCAGACTGCACCCCCTTGATTATTATGTGGGGCGCTGTTAAGCGAGAGACCAACCAAACATCTTATAACAACAAAGATGAACTGAAGACAAGGGTTATGACAGCATTCATTAACTTAAAAAAGGAGACCGCCCAGATAAGTTGCAGGAGATTCTGAATGTCGTCAGGAGTCCGTGGTTGAAGCCAATGGCGAGTTTATTGAACAAATTTATACCCTTTAGGTTTTCAGCATATGTTTGTGTAATTTTGGCATAAAATCTATTAAAATGAGATGTCAGTATTATTTTCCTTTTTGCGTTATTTAGGTGACAATTTATCCGTCGCACCCTGTACTTGCTTAATAAAAAAAAATGCTCCTCATTTCACTGAAAGATTCGCAATTTTCAAATTTTCTGTTCGACTACCGTATATACTTGATTATAGTGCGAGGTTTTATGATCAGTTTTTTTTCCGCAAAAAAGACGGTCACGCTATACACAGGGAATTTTTTAACTTGATTTGAAAAGCTTAAAAATGTTTCAATTTCGACGACCGCTTGCACTATATACAGGTAAACTTTTTCTTGGGGGATTAAATTTCATGCTAAAAAATTCTGTGGTTTCACCATATATTAGGTTGGTGCAAAAATAAAGACGTAATAATGTCGTTTTTTGACGTATTTTTTAACGTCAAAAAACGACATTATTACGTCATTATATTTGCACCAACCTATTATAAAGTCGACAGACACGAGGATATGCGGTTTATAAACAAAATAAAAATGTCGCTGTCTTTTTCTCTTTCTTGAATAGGCTAAAGATAATAGGGTAAAGATAATGGCATTATTATCTCCTTCCATATAAGAAAGCATTCGGCATTCATTTATCGAGCTGCCAATGCGGAAGTCGGTTGAAACTTAAAAACATTCAATATTTCAGGAAAATAGCTTTCTCATATCCACTATTATCGCTATTTGGATCGGATTTACCTTCCTCGCCTTTTGTTTGAAGTAGTTTGGAACATCTACATCTACATTATTTTCTCTTCAAGTTGCAGGTGTCATCCATTTTAATTGCTGTAGTTGAAAGTCTTCATTTAATGCGGTTTTCGTTTTTATTTGTAACACTGTGGAAGCAGAGCACAATGTGCGAAAATCGATGGGTTTGGGTTTATTTCATTTTACGCTATTTCAACCTCGGTGGTTTATTTAATGATAACAAGGGTTTAGAATAGATTCATATGAATAGAATATATATTATTCATAAGAAATTAATTTATAAGACATTAGGTTTCATTGACGTATTTTTGTAAAGAGGGTTTGTAGAGTCACGTTTCATTGATATATTCTTTTCAGATGTACAGTTTGTAAAGAAGTTCGTATTTAGTTTGTAATCTTTGGTACAGGGTCCATTGTTTTAATCAATAATATTATTTCCTCCATTTTTGCTTTTTCGAAGGGCTCATATATGTTGTTTATATAGCATTTTTATTTTGAGAACGCAAGGGTCTGAACACTCGGTTGATAGATGTTTAATAATGGATGTAGTTTCACTTGATGGCCATATTGGCTGGTCTTCCATGCTTAACATGTACGAGTGGTCTACCCTCGTGTGGCCAATGCGTAAAGGAGACAGTACTAATAACTTTCGAGATTTTCTGAAGCTGAGTTTTATTCTCCTAATTTCGGCTGATTTGCGTAGAGTTTATTGTGTGGGTTATTCTCCCAGAGGCCGTTGCCATTTTTTTTTAATATACCTGTTAATTGCCTTCTTAAAATCGGTGTATAGGATTCTGGTCCTTCTGTTTAAACCACATCTAAAACTGATTTGGTTGCTAGGTCTGTTGTATCGTTACCTTCAACTCCGAATTAGCTAGGAATCTCCCAACCTAGTATGATGTCTTTAACTTTCCAAGGAATGCTCATTTTGCATTATAGTTTAATAACAGATGGGTTGGATTTTTTCCTTTATAGCCATTAGAACGGATAGTGAGTCGGAAAAGATTATGAAGTTTTTTTGTTTTTTTTTGGTTTGCTCTGTGTGATGATGTTGAGAGCTAGCTCTTATTGCGTATCGTTACACGTTGGTTCTCTTCAGGACCAAGAGGTTTCATTTGCCCGAAGCCATTTTTAACAATTTTCACAACTTATACACCTAAATACTTCATAATTCAAAGATTAGTCGCGTGCGACATCCCATAATTCTGGGTTGGAAATAGTCTTCTTTTCACTCCCTCCTTTAGATTTCTGATGAAAGCTAGTTGGGTTTAGAATAGGAGACAGTATTTTAGACAACTAGATTCTTCAGATTTAAGACCATTTTATGTCTTTGTATTTTATGACATCTTCTTTCAAGACGTAAACGATCATAATTCTCCACAGCTGCCTCTTCTTTAACATGTGAATTTTGAACATATCAAATTTTTCAATGAGGACCGAAATAGCGATAAGAAATCCGAAGGCAGATTGGAATCGACAATGTTGCTTTCTAAAAGCTAAGCAGAGTACGGAGAAACAAGAAAACTTTGTTAGAAACAAAGAAAAAAGTACTGAACTGTTATGTGATATCCGTCCCCCTATATGGCAGTGAATGCTGGGTAATCCTCAAAGATGAAACTACTTGAAGGAACAGAAATGCGATTCTACAGAGTAATGCCGAAGATACTATGCACCTAATATGTTAGCAACGACGAAGTTTTAGAGAAAATGGAAACAAAAAGGAAACTTTCGGGGAAATATAGTGAGGAAAGAAGGCTTAGAAAATCTGATCCTCACAGAACTGATCGTAGGAAAGGGGGTCAGAGGAAAAAAACGCATGACTTACTTAGTGAATTTGAATAAATAGATGGCAGAAAAGGGCCTAGGCGATATAACAAAAAGACAAAAATTATTAACAGCTACAAAGAACAGAAAATTGTGGAGAGCCATGATCGTCTACGTCCTGAGAAGATAAAGCATATGAAGAAGAAGTGGATTCCTTTCCTGTTGTCTTGTTTCTGGCTTTTAATTAAGAATACAGAGCCCAGTTAATGCTGCCCATAGGCGACTGGAGTAGACATGACCTTCTCGGGAGCATTGGCGTAATGTGAACTCGAGCGGAAAAAGACGAAATTTGAACTCGGCTCACTGAATACACTCTAAACCATACGCTGTCCAGGCATACTTTTCTTATTATGATGAGTTAAAACACAACTTTTACCAGGGAATCCAATGCTCGGCAACATTAATGGACTGAAATCAAATCAGAATGTCTGAAGGTTACAAGATTCAATTTAGTTGATGTTTATAATTCAATTTTTCCCTTTCGTACACTATAAGGAGGACATTTTGAATACATAGAACCTACCTTATGCAAAAACATCTAACACTTCTGCCTGTAAATTTTATTATGGCATGCATTTAGGTAATGATAAGGAATATTATTAACAAACATGTAAATACACTTTGGAAATGGTATATATATATATATATATATATATATATATATATATATATATATATATATATATATATATATGTGTGTGTGTGTGTATGTGTGTGTGTGTTAGGGAAATCGTATGTCAAAGCGGAAAAAGTTTATATGTGACGCGTTTCGACATTACATTCAAGACTTCATCAGGACTATTTCTTGAAGAACGAAAGAAACACATTCCACCTTGTCATAATTTGCCCAAATACTGTTCTTGATACATAAAAATATATGGGATTATCTCTCTCGCCCCCCCCTCTCTCTCTGACACACACACACACACACACACACATATATATATATGCAATCTGTACTTGATACTGTGCATATACGCACACACACACACACACACACACACACACACACATATATATATATATATATATATATATATATATATATATATATGTTAAAGATATATATAGGCTTTGAGGAATGCAAAATTTTTTGTTTTTAATTGGACCACCCTACCTGAAAATCAGCTCTTATTTGTAACATACAAAACTCAATAAAACAAAGATATTATTTAATTTCAAATGCATTTATTTGATTTTAGTTGTTTTTCAGAATATGGATAATATTTTCTGAAAGCAAAAAATTTTTTCGATGAAAAATGAATTTTTAATACAATTATTTGTTATTTCTTTAATTATAATAGATTTTTACATTTAAGTTGTTAAAATATTATAGAATTAGTTAAAAGCCGCATCCGCTTTCCTAAGTGCCCTTATGAGAGAGATCTTTTTTTAGTGCATTGTAAATTGTATCGTATAATAGAATACAATTAATTTGCGTTATTTGAGTTAAGCATTGTTCTCCGCCTTTAAGGCCTTAACTTTTGCAAAACACGCGTGGAGAAGTTTATTTGATTTTTCAATTTTAACTGAGAAGGGTAACTACAAGTATCAGTATCATCTTATGAAATTTATATGATCTTATTTTTATATTAATCTCAGTTTTGACATTTTTTCCATAAATGAAATATCAAAATTAATAATAAAATGAATGAAAATACAAATAACATAGTAAAATGTAGTAAATGTAAATTATAATATTTTATGTACACTTCTGATAAAGTTTCATAAGAAAGGTACCTATAAATTAAGTAGATACCTTCCCTATGAAATATGAAATTTAATCTACTCTTGACAGTCTTATTTTAATTTCTTTAGAATATATTTTCCATAGAGCATCGTAAACGTAAAGGTGAAAGCTAAGTACAAAAAAAACAAAACATAGAGCGCTGAAAGTTTTCCATAAAAAAAAACAGGTAAATAATTTGTTCACTTAAATGTAATCCGTCAATATGTCACTCATCACCTGTCAAGTGACGCGAAAGTTTATGACCTGCTTTGTTTTATTTTTAAATTACATCTTTTCAGCACAGAAGCTAAGTTAAGCTTGGTTCAAAATATTTTAAATAAACATTATAATTTCTGGTTTTCTTAAAATATGTTTTGAAAAAATGATAATTGATTTTTAAAAGAATTTCAAACTGAGATTTTTATTTTTTTTTATAAAATGGAAAAAAAATGGTTGATCGATTATCTGTGAATTTTGCTGACCCAACCCCCGCCCCCACAAAAAACAAGATATTTATCGATAATTTCGGACGTGATAGGAACGATTAAAAAATGTAAAAAAAAATCCCCAAAATACGTAGATCTTTCTTTAATAATAACATAAACATTTAGACGATAAAATTTTGTTTAGTCAAGTTTGGCGTCTTTTTCATCATGCTATGCTCTTTTTTTAGCGATCTCGTGGCGGTACCTATATATAGAGAGTGGGAAAAGAAGAATATAAACAATTCATATATAGAGAGTTGGGGAAAGAAAGTTGTAAATTTATTATCGTGTAGGAAGTGGGGAATGAAGCCAAATTTCTTGCGAGAAAAAGTATAAAACACGAAACCCGGTCCGAAACAGGACACACACAGCTGTCATAAAGTTCCCCGCCATTCACAACCTCATGCTAAAAGTGACGACGCTGACAAACTTAAAAAAAAAACGCTTCAGACTACAGCAAAACCCTCCCCAATAAGAAAGATTTCTCTCGTGTATCATTTTTACTATGAACCACGCAAACACGTGTTGACTTTTTCACACAAACACATATATAACAACACCTTATTGTTTCTCACATACTTACACAAAGAGAATTTATATTTTATTTCAGAATTTTATTAGCCCAAAAAGACATTACTTTCTATGACCATTTGCTTGTATTCTTGTTATATTAAATTCAAGACCATTTTTGAAACTGCGTTGTCTATTCTACTGAATTTTATTCTTTCAGTGAAAATCGTTTGATTATTTTAAACGGCCGAATTACGCACAGCCCCACAACAATATTTTATGTTTTTGTATCGAATCCCAACACACCGAAGTTTGACATTCCAATCTCGTATTGTTCTACTTTCTTCAAACAGAAATTTTTAAATGTTGGAAACAGCTTCAATAACTTCAAATAAATGTATTTTTAAAATATCTCTTCTTTCACAAACTTTTCATGAAACTAAATGTAAACAGTAAACCCAACAAGGTTGCCCCAACGGTGGTCTAGTAATATTTAAAAATAGAGTTGTTTATATAGTAAATATTTTTATTTTAACTTTGTTGAAACAATTTTTTGAATTAAAATATTTAAAGCCAGACACAAAGAGACATTGCTTTGCTGTTTCTTCCAGTTGCTTCGAGAGTAATTGTTTATATTTCAGTTTACTTTAAACAATATTATGGCATATTTTTTTAAAAAAATATATTCAAATGAATATGATTTTAAAATATATTGTGGCACATTAAAAATATCTTAAGATTAATCTGATTTAAAGTTCAAGTTTATTTCGGAAGTTTTATTCCTATGCTATAAAAAATTAGTAAAACGTTAAACACGAACTTGTAAACCAGACTATTGATGACACGAACGGACTGAAATATTTAAATGAATCATAATAAAATGAACTTTCATTTCAATGGAATGTTAAAATCAACTTCAATGTTTTATAATCTTAACCGTCATTGACCCAACGGTTCAGGCGTAGTCTAGTATTTTATGACAATGAAGAGCGAAAAAAAGACTTTTATAACCCGAAATGAGTCACTCTTACACACTACAAAAGTTAGTCTAGATACGAATAAATTTTGTTGCTATGGGGTTAGAAGAGTTCTTTGTATGTTACACGTTCTTCACTCAAAATACGATGTTGAATTCAAACACTTTTCACTAATAGGCGAGATTAAAAGCAACAATCGATGAAGTCTGGAATTGTCCAGTTGTTTTCCATCAGGACAATGCCAGCCTTCATGTCTGTACAAGTCCGACTGATATTGGTACCGCTTATTTTAAATATTTAAAAAATAGTTTTAAGTTAATCTGATTAAAAATATTTTGAGTGAATAAGATTTAAAAATACGAGTTGTTTATACAGTAAGTATTCTTATTTTAACTTTCTTCAACCAGATAATTTTTTAGTTAAAATATTTTTAAATTAGACATATGTAAAGAGATCCCACATTGCTATTCTGTGCTGTTGTTTGTAAAGTAATTACAGTGTAACCCGGATATAAGAGAGTTGTCGGGACCGGAGAAGAAGTCTCTTATATTCGGGTTTATCTTATATCCGGGTTTGATCTATTTTATTTACATTAACACAGGCTTTAATTTGGGACCAGATAAAATCGCTCTTATATCCGGGTCTCTTATATCCGGGTCTCTTATATCCGGGTTACACTGTATTTATATTTCAGTATTCTTTGAATATTAAAAAAAAAATGTTTTAGCATATTTAAAAAAGATTTTCAAGTGAAAATGATTTTAAGATACTTTTGGCATATTAAAAAAAAACATTTTTAAGTTAATCTGATTTAAAGATCAAGTTTATCCCGGAAGTTCTATTTCTATTAAATGCTGTAAACAATAAAACTTTAAACATGAACTTATAAATCAACCAATGATGGCATGAACGAATTGATATATTTTACTGAATCATAATAAAATTGACTTTCATTTAAATGGAATGTTAAAATCAACTTCAGTGTTTTATAACCTGAACCTTGTGCTACATGTAGGCTATACTTAGAGTATCACTATACATAATTATCGTAATTTGTTAAAATGGTTCCGATTGAGAGGGAAAGATTCGAGGTGACCTTCAAAATGCTTTCAGTCACATCACGTAAGGCAGATACTTCTTCTTTGTGCAATGTCAGTTCAGAAAGTTGGCGATCATGGCTCTCTACCACTTCCTACATCTTGTGGCCCTTAGAAGCGTTTTTTTTTGTTTTTTTCCATTACCAAGCTTCGCCTTTTCCGTTCCGCCACTGATTCACACGAATTCGCCATGTAGCTGACTTGCTGCCTTCCCCCATCTCTCTTTATATACTCTATGAGAGTTAAGTTTTCCAAATCCTCCTTCCTCATTATATCTACAAAAAATGTAAGCTGCTTCTAATGATGATTTTAAGAGTTCATTTTCTCACATTTAATCCTGCCGAGAGACTATAGTTTTTTTTAATTTATCTAATATTGATGCCAGTAGAGGAAAATAAATAAATATACTGTTTAATAAGTAATTAGAGCGTCTACTAAAATACGAGTATCCACTAAAAATAAGGCTTAAGTTAGAAAATCTTTCAGATTAACAAAAAAAAAATTTCTTTTATATATATATATATATATATATATATATATATATATATATATATATATATATAGGTAAATATCTGTAGGTAAGTAAATGAAGTAGATCCTATGAATATAAAATGTTAAAACTGGCCCATAAAAGAGAGTTCAATATAATTTTTATTATAGAGCATATAAGTGAATTACTATTAATGAGATCTAAACAATTTACCTCATACAGATGATCATTTTGTCCATGAAAAAGTAGTTTTTCCCTAGACTTATCAATGGAAATATATTTACCGAAGTGAAAAAAAAAATACTGAATGTATTGATCAGTCCAGGGAAAATCTACTTTATCATGGACGAAATGATCATCTGCATGAGGTAGATTTTTTGGATCTCATTAATTATATATATATATATATATATATATATATATATATATATATATATATAATATGTATGTGTGTGTGTGTTTGTGTGTGAGTGTTTATATGTATCTCTCTCTCTCTCACTCTCTCACTCTCTCTCTCTCTCTCTCTATATATATATATATATATATATATATATATATATATATATATGTATATACCGCGTGTAACAACAAAATTGTCTAAATCGTGTAAAAGCAAAATTGACAATATATTAGATTAAATATTGAAACTTTGTACCATAAGAATGATTAAAGTTATCTTACTGGGAGTCTTAAAGATATTTATAACACTATTAGACTCTACTTTGAGCAATAAGAATCTATAATTACGGTCCCAACATAATATCTGAAATGTGATGTAATCGATCATAAACGAAACTTACATGTTCGTCATTAATTAGTCATATCTAAAGATCGTAAGTTCATGACGGATTGAAATAAAGTCCATATATATATATATATATATATATATATATATATATATATATATATATATATATATATATATAATGGAAGAGAAAGAGAGACCCTTTTCAAACTTATTCAAGATGATCTTTCCCCTGTCTAATTATCTAACTTTCTGTCTTAGAGCAATAATATGCCAAGTTTTTTCAGTGCACTTTACACTGTTATAGATGAAACTGCTCTCTCAAGTGATATGTCTTGAGGGTTCAGTTAGATCTTTTCCAATTAATCTCTTTAGTTTTAGTTGAAATGATGATCCCCTGTTGTCACCACCTGATCTAGTTTTTCTCTTTGTTGTTCCCTCTTTTTGAGATATATTCACCGTTCTCTTGATGGGTCTTGATTGGACTTTGAAGATGGGAGCCTGAGTATGAATGTTGGTACCATTACTGAAGGTCTGAATGATCTTTTTCCTCCCGCCATTGCTCATTTGGGAAGACAGTGGAGCTGACACAAAACTCTCTTAGCCTGTTCTTTTTCTAGCTGAATAACCCAAAGGAGTTTTCAGTGTTTCTTACAACAAATGGGATTTTGTAAGAAACACTGAAAACAAAAAATATATAATAAAAATAAATAAATAAATATATATATATATTAATTCACACAATTATCGCTTCCGGTTACCTACTTTCCTGCCAAATCTCTTCTGTTATTCTCTCTGCTCCATAATGTACTCTATTTTTTTTAATTCTTTCCCACCCAGTATCCTATTTTGTCTTAGTGGCTTTACTTCCTTCCTTAGTGTTAATTCGATTAAAAAAAATGAAATTACGAAATCGAATCCCATATCCAATCCACGCCATGAGATTAGCGTATTCTACTTTTGCTGCTTAATATATTTTCCAGCTAGATTATTGCTCAGCAGCTTTATATTTGTGTCGCTTTTCTTTAGAACGTGGGCGATCATGGCTCTGCCAAATATCCTCTCCTTTTATATCTTAGTTTTTCACCCACTTCCCCAGTCTCTGTTCTACTATCCATTTGCGCACGCTTGCTACTTATTTTACTCGTTTTTTTTTGGACTCTGTCCCTCTTGCTTTCAATATGTCCTGTGAGTGTCCCGTTCTCCAAGCCTTCTTATTGTAAACTACGGCAAAGTCGTATTTAGGGTTAGGGAAACACCCAAACGATAGCTCACCCAGCCGCTACGAGTATAACAGGCCGAGAAAAAAAGTAGATGAGAAGTAACAAAATGTCACTGCCTCAGAAAGCACAGCAAATTTAGGAACAAAATGACAGAAATCCGTATCTACACAAGTTGCAGAGAGGCCTGTATCTAAACATACCAAGGTTCCCCGCTGGTAATGGGCGAAATCCCGGATGTAACTGGTTTTAACAGACATATCCGCATGCAATCCGTGGCCTCTTTTGCGTCTGTATTTAGGTGCGTTCGCCACACCTCTTTCCTCATTATGTGTCCTAGAAATATCAACTATCTCTTTATGATTTTAACTATAAACGCAGTTATTGAGTAAACTACAAGGAAGCAATCTCTAAAATATGGCGCCACGTTTGTCCTTCATGTGTAATAACTTGTTAAAATATATTTTTTTAAAAAACGAAATATACTCACGAAATATTTCATTGACGTTTGTGCTTTAAGTCACAAAGTTAATTATATTCTGCTCCAGTGGCCCCATCTCCCCACGCAGTAATTCTCCTTCAGCAGAGGATAAAGGTTAATCGGGCGTTTCCGAAACGGGAAGGGCCTAGAGGTTTTGATTGCTGTAGATCTCTTGTGTAGTATACAGTTTCCAAACTTGGCCTTTTGCCATATTCAGTTCAAGTGGGCGTTTATCGTCACTAGTCTGATTTGGCAAACATTCTGTCGGTCGAAAGCAGGTTTTGGTTTCAAGTCTGCTCGATTGTCGGTTAAGAATGATGCGCATTGAGGAGGCTGGGACTTTAAAAAATGTTCAGATTTAAATAATATACCACGTCGACTTTTCACTAGGCTAATGGTTAAACCACTATTTTTTTTAAAAACGCAGCGTCAGATTAATTTCCGGTACCACCTGGTATAATTAGTAATGTGGTAAATTAGTTGGGGTGTATGTAAAATAGACATGACTGGGTACGAACAGTGACCTAATAGGAACGTTGCAAAATATTAGTATTTCATCACGAAGCCCAAATTGCGTGATGCAAAAATGTATTATGAATCTCGACCAATAAGTACCTGGCCCAGAAGGTACTATCTTGTATCATAAACTAAGAAAATAAAATCTTTCTGAGAGTACGTATAACTGTTCCTGAAAACTAGTTACTGAATAGTGATAAAGAATAATAAAATAAATTTGACGATTAAGTATTTTAGTACACTTGTAATTTTGTCTCCAGGAAGCATCAGATATATCTGGTGATAAAACTTAAAAATGAATACAGATGGCGTGCTTAGGTAGTTAGTAAACTTGATGACACTAAATACACACACACATACATAGACACACACACGCATATATTATAAAATTAACTGGTTTAAAATATGTTTTTTTCGCTACACAGTAACAACCATGCTTCAAAAATGGAAGCTAAAAACTTCAAATTTAATTTTGTAATTAAATTAAAAACATTAGTTCCTTTTCATCTTCAAGCGAATATTGAAGTAACTTATTTTTTAAATTTACTGAGTTTTAAACGCACACAAAAATTCATAATTCACTGTTTCCAAGGATACGGAGAAATCCATTCATTCAGACAAGGGGTGATGCCGTGTTCATTTTTATTAACTTTAACTAATAATTGATACCACAAAAGTTAACAGTTAATTTATAATATTTATGCTCTGTAAACTTACATTTAAATGAAGACAAGGAACTATCCAGCGTTTGGATATTTCTTTATTGTATTGGTCGTGAATCTACGCTTTCTGCACACGTATGGCATCATCAGAATGGTTATATGGACATTGCAACAGAGATGTTCACCGTCAAAGATGATATCCTGTTTTGTTTACATAGAAGTTTGCTATGCGACGATAACGATTTCGGAATAGCAGACGAAGGTAGTAAATTCATAATGCGGTTCTATGACGTCGTGCCTGACCACGTGAGAGAAAGATATGTTATCAACAGAACCATATATATATATATATATATATATATATATATATATATATATATGTATGTATACATATATATATCTCCATCAGATTCAATAGTTTCAACTGGTGCAAAAATTAATTGGATGTACTTCTGTATTAGTGAAGCTTGTTGTCACTTTATCTCTAGTAAGCCTCATCAGTGATTCCTCTTTGAATAAACCTATGAGTACAATTTAATATATTGTAGTATATCACAGAGTAGGAATGATGATTGACGTGAAGCTTTTCAAATAACTCCGCAGAAAAAATATTTAAATCTAATCTGGAACGAATGAAAAAGTTAAATTTCAACATTGAATTATTAGCTTATGCCAACAGTAACTTCCGTTTTACGAAACTAATTGTAATAACGAATGTGTCGTCGTAACGAATGCTTTGTTGAAAAATATAATAGATGATGAAAAAGGGTTGCATACACGCCTACAGATGTGTCTCAGTTGGATCTCTTCTGGTGAACTTATTAAAGAACATTTTCTTATCTAGGTCATATCTTTTTATGAAAGTTAACTCTTCACAAACAAATTTGACTTTCGTTCTGCAAAGGAAAGTAATAATAGTGGATATATATATATATATATATATATATATATATATATATATATATATATATATATATATATTATGGTCCAGGTTAGGACCAAGGAAGAACAACACGAACACAAGCGTAGAAATAACGAATGTATATTACACGAAATAATGATACAAGATGTGGAAGGTGTTAGTATGACTGTCAGTTTGGTTTGGAGTGAACTACTATCGACTCGACTCGATTCGATATTTACTTGCCTCCCACCTCCCGAGGGAAAGATGTGGCACAAGGTCGAGTTTTACGTGGGTTTTCCGAGGCTCTGCCCAAAAAATTCCCGTAGAAACTGTAAAAACAGAATCGGGTTGGTCAACCTCCCCGAAAGAGACTCTGCCCTTCAGCCGAGCCTCGTCCGGGTTCCTCTCTGCTCAGAGGCAGAGAGTTCGACCGTCAAGCCGAAACGGCTCGGCTTGATTCGTCCCTCTCTGTTGAGAGGCGTAGTATACATAGTGTTAGGAAGAGTTCATTCTGTAATTATAGATAAGGACCCATGACAATATATATATCATTAAACAACATCAAGAAATTGCATACCTCTTTAATACAAATTTTATACCTGCCAAGTCGACTTCACAGCAGCATATGACCGCATCAATAGGGACTTCCACATTTTATCCATTAGAAGCTGCCTTTCAAACTCAGAATCTATTGAATGCATCGATCTCATAGAGGTACGTTATCTGTCCACAAAAATATTACATCATGTCTGGCGAGGAGCCCAATACGGAAACTATTCAAACTACGTCAAGAGTACGTCATGGAGCAAATGCTAGCCTCAGTCTATAGGTTGCGATGGATAATTTGTCGTTTAAATGACGCAAAAATCAAAATCAAAACTGACAACTCATTTCAACAGATATATTTACCAAAATTACATAAAAATATTTCGAAATACTATACAGTAAAGTTATTCTATAAATTCACCATTGGCCTCGATCACATCCACCAGACGAGTTCGGAATCTCCTGTAACTATTCTGGAGAGTCTCCTTGTTTAAACTGGTGAATACTTCTAAAATCCTTGCCTTCAGTTCATCTTTGATCTTACAAAGAGTTTTTTTTTGGGGGTATCTCGCTCAACTGCGTCTCACATGTTATAATCAAAGGGGTTGCAGTCAATGGAGTTAAGTAGTCAGATGCAATAGGTCATGTGGTCGCACACAATGTCTGACAGTCCTGACTGGGATCTTCCGCTCGTATGGCATGGTGTATAGTTCTGTAACCAGACATAGGGTTTTCCAGCAACCATCCACTTGCCACAGGGGAGCACTATCTGAGACCCTCAACAAAAAATTCGGTATTTCTTTGCTAATCAGAACGATCAGAGTGAATTTTCGGTATCGTCTTCCCTTCGTAATTACCATTATAATCATCGAACTCTTTCCGAATCGCCTGCACTGTCATTAGATTGAGACCCAAACACTTTGAAATCTTCATATTGGTGCATCCGGCACGAATGCAAAGCAGTACAGCATGCCATTTCCAAATTTCTGGTGGAGTGAATTGCGTCATGGTGCTCTTTTTCTCACAGACCGTGTCCAACTGACCCTGCTATACAGTGCAATCGAAAAAATTAAAAAAAAAAACAAAAAAAACAACACGCATGCGCAGAAATTAAAAATATAAAATGGCGATATTTTACCCATTGCACCCTGCATTTTATCTTTTCCTACATTTTGGCCAGGGTATCTACAATCCCATAGTTGAGATAAGAAAGAAAAGAATATCCACTTCCTTTCCTATGTATTCAAAGAAATAGGACTCAATATATACCTTTCCGTAACAGAAACTATGATTTGGAAATGGAATGAAAAAATGATGGCATATACCCTGAATCCATCAGTTTTGGGCTGTTACCATATAGACCAGTGTTTACTGATAGCAGTAGATTTTTTGTAGCTATTATGAATTTACAGTATGTGCAGATTTTGTTTCCTGAAAAACAAAACATAACAAAAAAAACAACCATAAATACTCCTGACGTTTAAGGACCTAATTTCGAAGCTAATTTTAAGGTGGGCTCATCATGCACAAGATATAAAATTAGCATATGTACTGCTGATTCTGGCTAAACTGTTGAGCAACTATATACATACACACACACACACGCACACGTACACACACACACGTATATATACATATACATATATATATATATATATATATTTACTGTAGTCAAATTAGCTTCAAAATTAGGTCTTCAAAAGTCGCATATTACGCGAGTATATACGATAAATCAATTTTCAATAAATCCATGATGTAATGTACTAAAATTCTTCTTTTCCAAAAAATGCCCTGGTAATTTTATCTTACCTTACTTCTATTGAGAAAAAGGTACCAGTAGTATAATTTGTGTATAATACTCTAAGTGTTTCTTCATGGTTAGTGAGAATGTCACATAAACATATGTTTATAATTTTGATATTTTTTTCTCCTAAATATTCCATGCCAACATCTGGGTGCGTCCAATGTGTGGGTGCGTCCAATAGGATAAATACTAAATTACTTCTAATATCTCAGTGTACGGATCAATTATAACGAATTTAGTAGAGGATAAAAAGAAATTGAACATTAGAATAGTCTGCGCTAGAAGTAATTTCGCTCATCACCGCAAAAATCAATAAAAGCAAAATATTAACCTGCAAACTGGTGTCATTTTCTTAAATTGCATCTTCAGATTGAATCTTTCATATGGATGTCATGTACAGCGCTAAACCCGTTCAGAAATATCTATAAAAAACGCATCCTAAGACCAACGGTTAAGAACAAATTTCTGCGAGTGACACCTGTTAGTCGTAGCCAACACCACCATGCATTAATCTCGTGAATTGGAGCGACCGAATCACAAAGGGCTGTACTAAATAACAGAAACCACATCACTTGAGGACTTTCAACAGCAGCAACAACTAAAATGGATATCGCATTTTTCTAACGTGGGAAGGTTACTGAATAGAATAATCAAATGAAGGTTGGTAATGAACAATAATAATTAGGACAAGAACAACACATATAAGAATCTCCACCAGCGCGTAGAAGAATTAGTAAACTGCTAGAAGTGAGTCAAGTGCATTCCACAATGAATCTCCAACTCTAGGATATCTACCAGCCGCCCTACGCGTTCAAATCTGGCACAAGGCCGAATTTCATATGGGGTATCGGACACCGTAGGCTCGGCCAAAAATTCCCTGTAGATACCGTATAAAACATGATCGGGTAGCCGTTTCCCGAGACGAGACTGTGCTCTTCGACATCTCCAACTGCAGGATAACTACCAACCGCCCTACGCGCTTAGATGTAGCACAAGGCCGAATTTAATGTGGGGTGTCCGACACCATAGGCTCAGCCAAAAAAATCCCGTAGACCTCGTATAAAACAGGATCGGATAGCTGTTTCCCGAGACGAGACTGCACTTCGACATAGCCGTGTCTGGGGATCCTCTCTGTTCGGAGGTAAAGAGTTTGACCAACACAGCTGGAGACGAATCTACAATTGCAGACCAACATACAGTATTTACTACTGTACTTATATGAATGTGGGCATACCTATTATTGTCCGTAGGTATGCTACAACACGCATGTAACTAGAAGTGAAAATAATGATACAATCAAGATGTTAACGTTACACACAACTTCAACCAAAAGATTATGAAGGACACCCCCTATACTAGAAAGAGCAATAACAACAACTAGACTGGGGAAAAAAAAACTATTTTTCTGAAAAAAACTCTTTTAAGAGATAGTTTTTATGTATTACAAATGGCAGTAATACTCACTGCTCGGTCAACTAAAGCCATATTTTTCCTTCTAAGGAAACGGATAATATTATCAATATAATGTCGAGGTAATAAATCTCAGAATAGTATATGAAGAATAGATATGTATCAAGATAATTCCAAGAAACTAAAACATTGTACAGCATGAAAATGTCGAAGGTACCTTTTGGGAGGGACGCGTTGATTGTCACAATTATGAGGAAAATTTCCACATAAAGTCAATATATACAAATATCAACATTTGGATACTGAGAAGCATTTGAGGGTGTGGGGGGCAATGAACGGACCTACTGCCACTTGATCTTGATTAAAGGAATATTTTTTTCCGTGAAAATTCATATAATAATAATGCTCTGTGGACATGTTCTTCGAATGCGTGCCCGGGATATTTCTATTGCAGTTTGCCCATCGCTGAGGAGGTTGATCAATATTTGGCACCTGACTAGACAGTAATTGATCAAAGCTGTCGACGAACAGGAAAGTGATTGATTGAAAATATATCCAGATTTGGCAGGTTCTCGGTTTTAAAAAGTTGCACTTGCTTTAATATTGTTTTGGCATGCGAGCTTTTACATGGTTTAAAGAAAAAATAAAACATTCAAGCTACCTAGTGTAATCCATCTGATCTCTCTATCGGTCTCTGGTTTGACTTGGCAGGGAAATCAATAGGAAGGTTGGTTCTGTCTTTTGCAGCCAACCGTTGGCGTTCAAGTTGGAGCCGTTTAAATACAAAATATCTTACGCTAGCTCCGCTATGTTAGGCAAAGAAGCAAATTACAACGTAAATTTGTCCATATCCAAGCATCTGTATTTCCCGGTGTTTTCGTATATAAACGTGTTGTGCAAATGCCGTCAGCTCGTTTTACTCTGCATTAAGGAAATCTTATCAGTGTTACCTTAAAATAACATTTTATCACACACACACACACACACACACACACACATATATATATATATATATATATAAAATGGACAAAGCCCGACAATTATTGTAAGACATTTTTATGTTTATACATTATTTTTTTTACAGATACAAATATTTAAGTAAATGCTCTGTTTATATTAGGTTGGTGCAAAAATAATGACGTAATAATGTCGTTTCTTGACGTATTTTTTAACGTCAAAAAACGACATTGTTACGTCATTAATTTTGCACCAACCTAATAATAAACAGTATTAAAAACATTAACCTGTAGTTTAAAAACAGTAAAATCAACCGAAACGCTCCTTTGTGTCGAGAATCGGTAAAAACATGTTAGGCTACACGACGGTTCCGTATAGGATACAGGTTCGATTCCTGTCGGAGGACGCATATTTTCTATGACAATTTCTCGGACATTCAGGCCGGTAAATGTTGTTAATACTGTTTATTATAAACAAAGCATTTACTTATTTGTATCTATAAAAAAGAATGTATAAATATAAAGCCATCTTACAATACATACATACACATATATATATATATATATATATATATATATATATATATATATATATATATATCGAAGAGGATAAAATCCAGGTAGAGCTCTCTGTACAAGACAGAGCAAGAATATAACAGAAAAGGCTCAAACACTAATATTTCAAATGGTTTACCAGTCTTAGGAACAAAAATCAGAATTCGATATAAAGTTAGGAATGAATGTATTTTTATTATTTCGAACTAATTTTCCCATCTTGGCGGACAGAAATATTATTATAGACACAACGTTTCGGCCTTTAACGTCTGGTCATCAACAGGTGTTCATATTTCACCTATTATGTCAATGTCTGTTAACTTGTTTTCGATAAGATCCTTTCATATTCACGAATAACCTTTTTTGTGCGGTTATTAAAAGACGAGAAGAAAACACCGTGTTGGCTCATATTATGTTTATTAACGAGTACTTTCGACATAGCATAATGTCATCATCAGGGTATTGTTAAATATATAGTATTTAATGTTTATAGTTGTGAAGGACAAAAAATTGTGGTCATCCCAAAATTACCATTTTTATATATGGAGTGATGAACGCTATGTCATTGTTGGTCTTTGTTCGTTGGCAAGAAATATCTTTGAGGATTTTTAGTTTGTGTTTATTCTTTTCGTATTCTTTTCCACGAAAAGAATTTATATTTATATGAATAATTGAAACCAAACCTCAATAAAATTAATTACGAATACTCCACAAACATTTTAAAATGTGTACAATAGATAGTCTAAAAATGTTAGCGCTTTTCACTAACAGTTTTTCCACTATCTACAAACTACTCAAGCCAGGAACTTTTCTACAGCTTACCAAGTTACTTCCACTTAAACGGTGTCTGCCAACCAGCCATGACACAGCGTTCTTGTGTCACATATAAAAATGGTAGTCTTCGGCTGACCACAACAATTTTTGTCCTTTACAACCATGAACACTAAATACTCGATATTTAACAATACCCTGATTATGCTATGTCTAAAGTACTCGGAGTAAATTACAATATGAACTAACACGGTGTTTTCCTGTTGTCTTTTAACAACCGAACAAAAAAAAAAAAATTATTCGCGAATATGAAAGCATCTTATCGAAAATAAGTAGACAGAACCTTCCTAAATTATTTAACGAAACCTTTCTGAACACACACACACACACACACACATACACACATATATATATATATGTGTGTGTGTGTGTGTTCGGGAAAGAGATTATGCAAAGTTAAGGGGAGCCTGAAAATTCTCAATATGATTGGTTAATGCCAATGTTATTTCGAAAACATTGTCTTGCATAGAAAAAATGTCAGTCTGAAGTTTTCTAATTTCTTTGTCATCGTTACATTTTTTTTAATTTTTCTGATCTTATTATCTTTAAAATTGAAGCCATTTCCCTTCTATCACAATTTAACAATAAGAGAAATCTTAGAAAGATAAAATAAAAATTCTGTCGATGGCTAATTAAAATATTTCAATAAAAAATTACGGAATTTTTTTTTTTTTAGACTTTTCTATGGAAGATATGAGATATAAGTCCATATATCAAAGTAATCGTTGGTAATTGAAAAGACAAACAGAAAAAACGTCAACGTGCCTCGTTTTTTTTTTTTATATTTAAAACAATATTTATACAAAATATCTAAAAACATTTGGAAACTAAATGTGATCAGAAAGGTTATCCATCGAGATACATTGAACGAGAAACATGTAACATTTTCAAATTAAATCTACACATACCCATATTTTTAACGGTTCCCCGTGTAGAATTGTTACTGGCCTTTCTTTTTTTGTATTTTGACTCCTCACACAAATAGAAGACGCCATCCCGAAAAACATCATTACTTTGAATATGTCCTTCGATTTACGAAACTTGAAACGTACGAGGGATTTTTTTTTCTATTTTGTCATTTCAGTTACTAAAAATTTTCTATATAAAACCCCCGAGCTACCGCATATTGTCCTGCTAGTAAGCTCAAGAATCTCCCGTTTGTCTGCCTTAAATCAATTGTTCGCAATATGACGGAGAAGTATTTATTTTATCTAATAAACAATAATTTAATCGCATCATTGAGCAATAATTACATCGCATGTTTGGATAATAATAAATGCACTTCTTTCGGTTTCTACGGAAAAGTAGCTAGCGAACGACTTTAATTGAGTAAAATTCGGACTGCTTTCAGGGTAAGAGCCAGTATATGAATAATGTAGTCGTGCTGATATTGTATCAGAGTTGCCTTCGAATGAAGCAGAGAAACGGAAATATAATTTAGAGAGAACAGAAATGTCTGAAGACTGGGAAGAATACTATCATTCTTGTCTGAAAACTTCCCGAAAGTTCTAATCAAACCAGCAGATAAAAGAAGATAAATGGAAAATAAGTGTGGGTAAATCTGGGAATAAACAATAAAGTATTAGATTTTGTCGGAGAGTTAAGAATAAAATATCACATAAAACTGATGTGAAATTATATATATATATATATATATATATATATATATATATATATGCGTGTGTGTGTAAATGTTAAAGTAGAAATAAAAATGTGTCGTTTATTTCAAATACGTGTTTTCACTATAATAATGGTAGAAGTAAAAAAGCCTCGGAATAATAATAAATCATTTAATTCATTATATATATATATATATATATATATATATATATGTGTGTGTGTGTGTGTGTGTGTGTGTGTGTGAAAATATATAGAAAATAGGAAAGAACTGGTTAGGTAAATAATCCAAAGTTCTTTAGTATTTTTGTTATTATTTTAAAAAAATAGTGCTCGATACAAAAGTAGACCATAAATATAATTATTTATTTAAAAATATGATTCCAACACGCTACATAAGAGGTCTCATGTTTCAAAACAAGACCCGAAAACTTCAATATAATTATTTGAATTAAATTGAATTAAAGTAAGCTCTGTTCCATCATCAAGCGAAATTTTTTTTTTTTTTTTTTTTGGAATAACTTATTTCTGAAATTTACGTGTTTTAATAGCATATTCGTAATTGAAATCAAAATTTCCATCGTATCAGCCAGGGCGAATTGTTTAAATAGGTAGGGGTGTTGGGTGTTAATAATTTGTATCAGTATAGAGTTACTTTCATAGATGTCAAGTCAGGGTAAGGTGGGGGCGTCTAAATTTAAAACGGAAGATGTTTTCACCTAGTCTGGTTTACGTGTCTATGAAGATTTATTTATTATTTTTATTTTAATTCTTTATGAAAGGGTTTTCTGTATATAAAAACTGCCGTAACATTTGTTTTTTGACGACCTCATAAAGGGTTATCTTTTTTTGTCAGGTATTTAAACTATTTATTTGGGGTATGGATTATAAAAGTTATTTTATATGTTTGTTTTTATTCAATGCATAAATTTTATGATGTCGGCAAAAAACCGTTAACTCATGTCTATTGTTTAATAGATTTTTATTATTTAGAAACTTAATAATGTGCAGTTTCTCGTGGAGGCACAAATGGCATGGGTCATCTCAAGTTTTACAAGTTCTAGTCCTGTTTATAATTTTCCATTTTACTTTCGGTATCCTAATATGAAAGTAACTCTATACTGATACAAATTATTAACACCCAGCACCCCTACCTATTTAAACAATTCGCCCTGGCTGTTACCATGGAAATTTTGATTTCAATTATGAATATTCTATTAAAACACGTAAATTTAAGAAATAAGTTATTCAAAAAAAAAAAAAATTCGCTTGAAGATGGAACAGAGCTTACTTTAATTCAATTTAATTCAAATAATTATATTGAAGTTTTCGACTGTTGTTTTGAAACATGAGACCTCTTATGTAGCGTGCTGGAATCATATTTTTAAATAAATAATTATGGTTAAAATGTACACAAATATCAAAATAGCTACAAATAACACCATTCAGATCCACAATTATTCTTGCTCAAGGGCCTCTAAAATAATTTGAATCGAAGCCGTTATCGCCCATCCAATAATCGGCGAGATAATACCATAGACCATGCTAACCATAATGCACCACTGCTAGACATATATGAAGTAAAATATATAAAGTATAAAATGTTATAGTTAAGTCAAAACACAACACATATTGCTGAAGCAAAAAACTGTCGGCACTTGATAAGGATAACATTGAGCAGTTTTAGATTGACACACGCTCTATTCCTGATAGTCAGCAGTTTAACCCATGAATATAGCATAACCTAAAACTATATATCTATTATATATATAAAGGGTGCTCTAATATCTGGGTCCGATTTTAAATGTGAATTAAGTTTAAGCGTCTAATGATTTTTTTTCTTTCAGATTTAACAACTTAAGTCTTTGGAAATTTCAACTATGGAAAGATTAACAAACAAACAACGTGTTTAATTTATCGGAGACAATTACGTAAATAGACGTTCAAACAAAAATGCATTTCGCACACTTAGCGTTTTTTTTGGTGAACATAATCGAACAGACGAGAGTGCAGTTGGAAACGATGTAACGTTGTTGTGGAGGGGTTCAATTCCTGCACGCGATGATGAATAGGGGTGTCTGGATTTTCGGCCACATTCTCGTGAACTGCAGCAATGTTTTCAGCTGAACGGCGTAAACGAGCAAGCAATAGTGTTTTCATATCTGCCACCGATCCAGTTTGTTTGAGTTTATAAACACTTTTTCCAGATGCACTCTTGAAACTTTAACACGTTTTTTGATTGTTAATCTTTCGACGGTTGAAACTAGCAAAGACTTAAGTTGTTAAATCTGAAAGAAAAAGAAAAATATCATTGGACGCTTAAATTTAATTCACATTTAATGTCGGCCCAAGTTATTGGAAAACCCTTTATATATATATATATATATATATATATATATATATATATAGAGAGAGAGAGAGAGAGAGAGACCCATATCTATCCCCTCATTGGTAGCGACTGCGTATTCTATGCAAGATATATCGATGATATATTCTTTGTATACACGGGCAGGGATGACAAACTTATCTAATTCATCATGACCCTAAACAGTGCATGTCTCAATTAAGTTTGACTAGGAAAAATCCACAACATCGCTAACCTTTTTAGACACCCACATTTACATAGATGAAAACAGGAAACTACAAACAACACTACACACTAAAATCACCGACACCCACAACTATCTACACTTCAAGTCTTCCCACCCTAAACAACTCAAAGAGAACCTTCCCTATTTGCAAGTAAGTCTCAGAAGGATATGTTCCAACAATGAAGAATTAAATCAATTCACAACACGGGGCTATAAAAAAACACCTAATTAGGGAACAAATAAATAAAACAATTTCCACACCTAAAGAAGACACCCTAATGTACAAGATTAAAAATAAATCTAGCCGCATTCCTTTAGAAATCACTTTTAACCCCACTCTGCCCCCACTATGCGAAATAATCAAAAGTCGCTGGGTTATGCTACATCTCAAACCAGACCTAAAAATTGTTTAAGGAACCCGGCCTTCTTGCATATTGTAGACCTAAGAACCTAAAAGAAATCATAGGTAGTAACCACATTTCAGGGGACAAGGTAATCCGTAATAAACTAACAACAAAAACAACAGGATTTTCCCAACCATGTAACAACAAAAGAAGTTTATGTTGCAACCATATTGAAAACACGAATTCATTCACTAGCTCAGTCACTAAATCTACTTTCAAAATCTACCACGATTCTAACTGTAGAAGTCATAACATAATTTACCTCCTAGAATGCACACTATGCCAGAAACAATATGCAGGAAAATTTGAATGGTCCTTTCACTACAGAATTAATAATTATCGCAATCGAATTAAGTCGACTCCCCGTGAAAAATTATTACCTCTAGAACAACATTTCCGCCTAGAAAAATATGATTTCACAACCCATGCCAAATTCACTATAATTGAGAGAATAGAAAAGTTCAGAGCAGATAACATTAAAAAGATTTTAGAGTTCCATGAAAATAAGCGTATACGACGTTTAAAAACACACTATCCAGCCGGGCTAAGCATAAATTTAACAATATAATTAGAATTAATATAAAACCTACCCACATTTCTCACCCACACTAGACAGACATGCTTACGGAGGTGTTTAGGCCTCACACTTATACACACACCCACACGAATATACACACTTACACACATCATACTCACTCCCTGATGAGCCAAATGATAACACCCACCCACAGCAATACACACGCTTAAACATATCATACTCATTCACTCCCTAAGAACCAAATAACACACACTAAACAGAGACACATCCCATCTCCAGGAATCAATAAAACTGTCAAACTGACCAGGGGAATTCAGAGCAGCCATGGATCCATCCAGCTCTTATCTCAAATAACAACTTTAAAAAGACTGTTTGACCAACACAAGGAATGTTAAAAGATTCATATTAAAAAGATAAACAAATGAAAAAAATAAAAAATGAAAACTACAGACAAAAGTTCATTTTCTCCATCAAGACATTCATTTCTGTAGTTTACTGCTAGCAGCAATCAGAAATAGTTCTCCTCTCGATGATGTCCATTTTGGCCGAAACTAGTCGAGGAATCAGTGTGTCTGAAGATTTTAATTTTTTAACATTTTTTATTGTTCAATATATATATATATATATATATATATATATATATATATATATATATATATATATATCAACTTCCTGACGGATGCAATATTTTTCAAATTTTAATATCTGTAATAAAAAACAAACATTTACAAGCCTAGCGATTTTCAAGATGTTTCAAGATGTTTTTTATTTTATTTTTGATAACCGTTATTAGTTAAATTATACTTATAAATTGGTAAATACAACGAAAGTAATATATTTTATGTATTTAAGTCTTAATGTATATACGTATGTATTTATGCACGTATGTATGTTTTTATGTATGTAGTCAGGTTACTCACTGAATGCTACGAGTACCATTTGACCCAATATTTTCTATCGTATGATTGGGTTATTAGTTTCCCCATCAGGCGTTTCTGGTGAGGAGGGTGGCTTGATACCCTGCAGGATTAAACACAGGATGTAACCTGTCGAATGGCGAACGAATATTTTCACGAGGTCAAGGAGCATCTTGAACAGGTGTGGGGATGTAGAAATCCCTAAGGTTGGTGTCCAGGCGTGCGGCAAACAGACTAGAAATGTTGATGCAATTATCTTTCAGCTAAGTGAAGCTAAATTCATGGAATTCCTACGGCTTCACAGCAAGCAATTATGTTGACTGTTTCTTTTTTTCTCGGTACATGTTTCTCTTTAGAAAGAACGATTGACGGAGAGAAACACCATTATTGAATTAAAAAAAAGAAAAAAATTCACAGGTATTGCTTGATATTGTAAGTCGATTCTTGCAAAGATATGTTGCGATGATGATGCTCAACAACAAAATAACAATTATCACACACATATATAAATATATAATGATGTTATTTTTAAAACATTAATCCACAGGTATTGCTTGATTTCGTAACTCATAACTGAGTCTTGCAACGATTTCTTACGATGATCATTCCTGACAACGAAATAGCAATCATCATGTATATATATATATATATATATATATATATATATATATATATATATATATATATGTAATAGAAATGCGACATGTTTGTTTCATAAATGTTCCCTATTTGTTCTTTATCTTGTTATACACACACACATATATAAGGTGTATCAAAAAAGTAAGCTTACTGATGCAGATGGCTCTGTGTTGCCGTGTAGACTAGGTTACTTTTGTCATTCGTGTTAATTTGTGGCTACTCTCTTCAACGTTTAAACTCTGTAGTAGTGACTTACCTGAGAAGTGTTCCGTTTAACAATCGCAGGATATTCATATTGTGAGCAGACAGATATGATTTGTACATATCGCTTGGTGAATCGTTGTGGACGGGAGGCTGCATGACTGTATTAGATTGCGTTTCCAGACCGAGTCATCAACATTTGCTGCGGTTTATCATCGCGTTGCTGAAACAATATTCATCGCACCACTGAATATATAAGAATGACATCCATTCGTATACTTGACAACGAAGAACACATTCTAAAGGCTGTCGGAGATGATCTAGGTATCAACACATTTCAACTGGCCCTAGCATGTCGCACACCTCGTAGTAACTCATGGAGGGGAATTCAAGAGCAGCTTTATATATATATATATATATATGTTTATAATGACATTTCACCTTATTTTGGCGTGAGAAACCCGCCCCCAAAATTTGAAAATTTTTTTTCGATACACCGTCTCTCTCTCTCTCTCTCTCTCTCTCTATATATATATATATATATATATATATATATATATATATATATATATATAGCATAATGAGAAGCCACGTATACTTTCTTAATATGTATATATAGTAAAAGTTGCAAATTAAAAAATTATGTTTTATTTTATGAAAGTATTTTTTTATTTATGTATATATTTGATATTTCAAATTGTCCTCAATCTTTTATCAGAAATAACTGTTTGTTACAAATAAATTAAAATTACTGTTTTTCAGCAAGTAGCGTCCTTCGCGAGACGCGGACGTCACGGGATATGGAACGTCACTGTTCGGACATTCCTAACTTAAATCTGTCATAAATATTTTAAATGTTTAAAATTTTTGTAAAATATATCTAAAAAAAATTGCTTAACTATTGAAATATTTATAAAGATTTAAAACACCCAAGTCCCTATTCAGCTCTAGTTTATCTGTATTTAATTTTAAAATCCAATATGTTTCTTTTTTCCTGCGTGTATATGTGGAACTAAAATCGGAATCTATCAATAAACATTTGCAGTTTTCTAATGAATGTCCTGATTGATTAAAGTGTTTAGCTATGGGGGAATAAGGGTTGCTTTTACGTATGGTTTGTCTATGATTATTGAAACGAAATCTAAAATTATTTCCGGACTCACCAATATATCCACTATTAGGACATAAGGTGCAGAATAAATAATAAATTACGTTATGGCTATCGCAGGTGAGGTTAGGTGGCTGTATCTTGATATTGGTGTTGGTTACAGAAAATATATTAGCTATTATTAAATGTTTGCAAACTAAGAAACGAGGTTTGTTACATTTGTAATTTCCTGATTGGAATGTATTGTTTAGATATTTGGTAGAGGTGAGGATAGCTGATAGGTTAGGTGATTGTTTCTTTGCATTTATGGGTGGTTTATCGAAAATGTCTTTGATCTTTTTGTCTAACTGGAGGTTCTTGTAATCCTTTTTTAAATTGTGAATAAGTGTGTGGGAATCCGATTGTTGTTTTTATATTTCTTGTATGTAAGAAGTGTGTTATGATTTATCAGGATAGGTTTATTTAGTGTTTCTTTTATTATTTTTATTGGGTATTTACATTTTAGGAATTGTTTTCTTAAGTTATTAATGTTGTATAGAAAATCTAAATGGTCTGAGCTTATGCGTTTGGTTCTTAGAAATGAGCTGTATACAATAGATTTTTTTAATTTAAAGGGATGACAGCTGTTAAAGTGCAGGAATTTATGTTGGTTTGTGGGTTTATATATATATACGCACAACCACACACACACACACACACACACACACACATATATATATATATATATATATATATATATATATATATATATATATATATATATATATATATATTAGATATTCTCTAGCGAATAAACTTACCCTCAGAGAATTATGAATTATTTTTGAATCACCTATGAAATATTCCAAAGTTGTGCTGACAGGAGATGGTGAAACGTTGTACCCTTCTTGAAATCATTATATCAAATTTTCTTTTCTGATGTAGGTAAACCTATGAATGTTTAAATATTTGAACTTCTCTCTGTCTCTCACTTTCTCTCTATCTGTATATATATATATATATATATATATATATATATATATATATATATATCATCAACGAATATGCTGCGGATGGTGTTTGGTCAGTTTCCATGCGTAATGAAATAAGACATAATTGAACTACGACGGAAGATGTAACGTGGGTCTCCTTGTTAGGCATGTTGTAGTATAACAAATATAAATATTTACGAATTTGGCCTGATCAAGAATATACTTCCTTAAAGGACGTGAATTCATAAATAATACTTGTTCTATTTAATTTGGATTTTGCAGGTGAATTATGACAATGAGCTTAGGAGTTAAATTTGGAACATCATTCCTCTTTCTTGCTTCCCTGATATCTATAATTTTCAAAAATTTAAATGTAATGTCAATCGATATCTTCTGATGCCTCGATCTTAATCTTCGCTCTTCTCTTTATCATTTCCTCAAACACCCCTTTTTTCTCTTACTTTCACTCTCTGTAACCCCATTCGTGCTAGTGGCACGCCTTCTTTGCTTCGGGTGAAAGGCTGAAAAAATTAACAGGGTTTATATGCCTAATGCACTCAACAGAATATGTATAGCTTTGTATTAATTATTTTAATAACTGCCGAGGACATTTTGTGTACTTGTCATTCTTTTGGTTGGGAGACAATAGTTTTAATTCATTGTTTTTATTACAGCAACTATTATATGTTCAGATTAAGCATTTTCTCCAATGCTAATTTTATTTGTTCATTTGTAATATCATTTCGTAATCCAAGGAAAATATGATTATGTTCTTGATAATTAGTGAGATAACGATTGATCTTTTGAACAATTAATATTCTCAGTAGAATCAATAATAAAATTATTTTAATGTAACAAGAATAATTAATGTAGAATTTAACTATAGATCCTATTGGTTATATTAAATACAACTTTTTAAAAAGGATAACAGCTGCATATCTATCTATCTATCTATCTATCTATCTATCTATCTATCTACGGCAATCTCTTCCTATTTATCTCAGTCTGTTCATATCTATCTATCTATCTATCTATCTATCTATCTATCTATCAAACATCAGTCTGTTTCTATCTATCTTATCAATCTGTTTCTATCTATCTATCTATCGCAATCTCTTCCTATTTATCTCAGTCTGTTCATATCTATCTATCTATCTATCTATCAAACATCAGTCTGTTTCTATCTATCTTATCAATCTGTTTCTATCGATCTATCTATCTATCGCAATCTCTTCCTATTTATCTCAGTCTGTTCATATCTATCTATCTATCTATCTATCTATCTATCTATCTATCAAACATCAGTCTGTTTCTATCTATCTTATCAATCTGTTTCTATCTATCTATCTATCTATCGCAATCTCTTCCTATTTATCTCAGTCTGTTCATATCTATCTATCTATCTATCGCAATCTCTTCCTATTTATCTCAGTCTGTTCATATCTATCTATCTATCTATCTATCTATCTATCTACCGCAATCTCTTCCTATTTATCTCAGTCTGTTCATATCTATCTATCTATCTATCTATCTATCTATCTATCAAACATCAGTCTGTTTCTATCTATCTTATCAATCTGTTTCTATCTATCTATCTATCTATCTATCTATCTATCGCAATCTCTTCCTATTTATCTCAGTCTGTTCATATCTATCTATCAATCTATCTATCTATCTATCTATCTATCTATCTATCTATCTATCAAACATCAGTCTGTTTCTATCTATCATCAATCTGTTTCTATCTATCTATCTATCGCAATCTCTTCCTATTTATCTCAGTCTGTTCATATCTATCTATCTATCTATCTATCTATCTATCTATCAAACATCAGTCTGTTTCTATCTATCTTATCAATCTGTTTCTATCTATCTATCTATCTATCTATCTTATCAGTCTGTTTCTAGCTATCTTATCAATCTGTTTCTATCTATCTATTTTATCAGTCTGTTTCTATATATCTTATCAGTCTGTTTCTATCTATCTATCTTATCAGTCTGTTTCTATCTATCTTATCAGCCTGTTTCTATCTATCTATCTATCTATCTATCTATCTTATCAGTCTGTTTCTATCTATCTATCTATCTATTTTATCAGTCTGTTTCTATCTATCTTATCAGTCTGTTTCTATCTATCTATCTATCTATCTATCTATCTATCTATCTATCTATCTATCTATCTATCTATTAAATCATTTCCCCCAAAGCAGAGTGATAATGTCACTAGGACGCGTGAGGTTACAGGGAGTGAAAGAGAACGAGAAGACTTTAGTGAGGAGAAGTGAGGAAAAGGAAATTAAATGAACATGATTCACGGGAACAGAAGATGGCGATTTAGGTTGCATTTAAATATTTGAAGAGCGTATTTATCAGGGAAGTAATAAATTCGCGAGAACTGCGTGAAAAGTAACAAAATAGAACTAACGGTTGCATCTAGCTAGTTTAATTGTAAAACAGTGGGACCTAATTGCCAATCTAGTAACTCGTTTAAATTCATGTAGATGAGGCACTAATCAGAAAAGCTCATGAATATATTTGTAGAATATATATATATATATATATATATATATATATATTTGTTATTTCTGCATTAAAAAAAAATCTCTATGCTTTATTCCAGATATTGAAAACTATAATAAAAATATATTCATTATAAATATAAACCTTAATCAATCAATCTATCTATCTATCTATCTATCTATCTATCTATATATATATATATATATATATATATATATATATATATATATATATATATTGGTCAGAGAAAGAACGAAGGGAGGAGGTCTTTGTTCTTAACATTTTATCACCTCTGTATCATTTCAAACACATTTTTCTGTATTATGTGTGCATGCGTCTTTTTGCTAGCATGTGTATAAATATTGCTTCTCTCTCTCACTATATCTCTATCTATCTATCTATCTATCTATCTATCTATATATATATATATATATATATATATATATATATATATATATATATGTTTTATTTTAAGGAATTAGTATATGTATGCGCATATATGCACACACTTCATGTGTGTATGGGGTTCGACTAGTGTATCCGGTCATTATGTGTGCATGCCCTGTGTTTATGCGTGTGGGGTTATGATCTGTTTAGAACTGGTCTAAATTTGTCTATGACGGTTTTCCTTGTATTTGTAGGTAAGAATAATTGTCTGATTTATTGACATAATTTTAAATTTACCTTGATTTCATTTATAGATGTGTCGTGATAAAAAAAGTTTGCTGTTAATTTAATGTAGCTTTTGTGAAGGGAAACTGTTGTTTAGTGCTTGGCTGTTACCTATATAGAACATATAGTTGCATTTTGTGCATTTAATTGCATAAATCACATTTTTGGAGTTGCAGTGTAAATTGGATTTATTGCGAATGTTATTATGGGGGTTTCAAAAGTGTCGAAGTTTCCTTCCATAATAACCCCCACATTTTTTTCTTGTTGTATTTTGTGACTCCCCTGTATTGAGTGTTGGGTAAATTTGGATGAAGTTAATATGTGTTTTAAGTTTTTTGATTGAAGTTTGCTTTTAATTATTTTGGTTGTTTGATTATATTTTTCTGTTTCTCATTCTTGTTAAGTAAGTCTAGATTTTTTGTAATTTCTGTAAATAGTTAGGGATTGTTCTTGTTGTATGACACATGCTAGAGTTTGTTCGACATTGCGTTTCTTTGGATTTCTTCGTTAATCTAAAGGTATTATGCATAGGTATATATACAAGTAAAATATTAATCATTCAATTGATATATAACCCTGATAAACGAAAACTAATGCTGATTTTTAAATATATATTCTCTCGATGTCTTTCAGACGGATTCATTTCGGATTTCCTCTTAAACTGGCCAAAATATCCTTAGTGTTGGTGATTCTATTATTATTTACTTCTTGTCACAAATTGTTTTTTTTCCTCGTATTTAGAAATTTTCACCGTGTGAAGAAAACCTGATAATATTTGGAATTGCTGGAATTAGCACTAGAAATTGATTCCATATAATATTTGTAGCCTTTTCCCTCATTATATGACGTCGTATATAGTTTAACCTCAATGGTAATTTTAGCATGATGTCCTTCTGACAAGAAAAGATTAAGATTGCTAATTCAGCCTTATATTTTACTTCAGCCATGAAGCACAAGTATGTATGAAACTTATTTTCATTAATTCTCATGGAAGTGAAGAATTCGAACGTAAATAAAAAGAAAAAACAAATCATGGGTATGATTATTTCTGTAATATATAGATATAAATAATTTCCATGATCCTCTTGTAATAAAACTTCAAATTATATTGCAATAAAAAAAACAAAAAAAACAGTTCTTATCGAATTTCTTCACGCATTGTTTCTTTTGGGCCATTTTAAAATTGTCTGCAGACTGAATCGATACGCATGAGTGATCACATATAAACAATTACTGATATCAATTATATCAGAGTTGCTGTTTTTTGTCCTTGGGTAGCAACGTTTATTTCTTATTTGCTTACGCCTAGAAAACATAAAAAAATGGTAATATGTCCTTCAAACGTTTGTGACCAGGATAATGATATTATTGAAACCTACCTAATTCACATTATGGAAACTGGCGAACGTGAACATTCTCGCTCACGCAAAGTAGGTACAAAACGACACATGATTCAAAAGTAGCATTTATTTATTCTGAGATTACACAAAAGTGATCACAAAAAAGGGGGCAGCTTTTCTTGCAAGTTTTGATTATAATATGAGTTACTTCCACGAATCAGCCCCCAAATATAGTCTCCCGTCAATTTTCTCGTTATAAGATCCTTGGTAACGTCGTTCAAAGTCAAGTATATACTAATGGAAGACCTTGCCCTGCTCCTCTGAGTACGCCTCTATGTTCTTCTTGAATCTATCAAGATGACCGTCAGGTACACTATCTACATAGTTATAAATATAGTCTGCATCTTTGTTGTCATATTTATCACAACGTTTCGGCCGTTGTACGCTCCGGCCTTCTTTAGGTGGTTGGAATGTCGAACTGAACCCTTTATTTCGCTCGCTGGTTTCTAGTTCTAGAACAGTCTACGCAGCGAGCAAAATAAAGGGTTCAGTTCGACATTACATTTATTTCGCTCGCTCGCTGGGTTAGACTGTTCTGAACTAGAACAGTCTGCCCCAGTGAGTGAAAGAAAGGGTTTATTTCGACATTCCAACCACCCAAAGAAGGCCGGAGAGTACAACGGCCGAAACGTTGTGATAAATATGGCAACAAAGATGAGGAAAATAGTCCGAATAATGTAAATTGTGTATATAATATCTCATCTCAAAAATATAGACAGAGTTCTTTGCGAGACATCCTGCAAATCTTTTTGTCGTAGTTCTTCACCGGGACCTCAAGAAAATCCATATCGGTTTCGATCTTATGATTTCACAGGAAGCCCTGAACCACTGCGCATAAGCTGTTCCACACTTCTTTCTCCATCCCAGTGAGCTGCTTGGGGAATTTATTGCACTCTATTATCTTCTTTATTTGTGGTCCGACGAAGACACCGGATTTGAATTTTGCCGGAGACAACTTAGGGGAGAAGTCTTGAAGGTACTTGAAAGCTGCAGACGCCTTACCTTGTGCTTTGACAAATTGTTTCCTATGGCAAATTTTAAGTGAAGCTGAGGAAACAATATTTTCCTAGATCCAACAGTGGTTCCCAATTGACGATGTTCCTCTCCACACAGAAATCGGTATGTTGTGGCCAGTAGCGCCTGTGGTAGTTTGCCTGGGTGTCCCTGCTGTCCCGAAGGCAAAGATAACACGGACACTTGGTAAAGCCGACTTGATTATATTATTGAAGTGGTTTTAGTTGTGGTATTATAGGTTTTCTTTCCTCATCTCTAATATTGATCAATAATCTCGTCGTCTTCTGAATTGCTCGTCTCTTCTGAAGACGGTTATACTCTCTCTGTAGGAGTTGGTACGGGGATCTCAAAGCAGCGGGGCAAATAGACGATAGATTAGAGAAGGGCTGGATATATGATAGCAGGCGCTTTCTTGCCAGCATGACTTTTCGGAGATCCCACTGCGCAGAATAAGCAATTGCTTGAGTGGTCACTTGGTTACCTCCAAATTCGTGTGATTGCGAATTTTATGGATCTATTTCCCTCCTCTGTACCTGCCAAAAATCAAAATCAAAATATAATTATAAAAATAAAAATACATTTTAACCAGTTTTATTGAAAAATCTAAATAATTACAATTTCAAAATATTTGAAATTTTCTTACGAATCGTGCGCTGGATTTTTAAAATTCTGTTTTGTGATGTCAAGGAAATCTAGTTGCCACTCTTGTTATGTCAACGAATACTCGTTGTCATTTTTGTAATGTTCGTTGTAGTAGAGACTTTGTAATGGTAGATACACCGATAGTAACGCCGTTGAACAATGCTGGTGTCAGACGCCTTCGAATAGCACTCGCACTAATAGTACTTGCTCGATAATACTCACTAGAGTAGTAACCACCGAAGAGTAATCTGTATACTGATAAATATAGATAAATAGTATAGTGGATAGTATAGAGAATAGCGATCCATATAGTAAGAAAGGATTGTGTAGAAATAGTGGTCAATTAGACGCCACGCTAATTTCCATATATACATTTCCTTTTGTTGTGGTAAACCCTCTTACATTATAATGAACTCTTCTTTCTCTCATAAATACAAACTGCGAGAGTCAGGCGGGAGCGCAGAGTGTGAAGTATAGTGGAGTAGTAGACGCAGTGCTAATCTACTTATTACTAACACTATTGTTTTGTATATAGCTTCAATATACTTTTTTCAACCGACCTTCGTCTTCCGTGTCTTTCTTTCTGGCCCCTAAACAGGCCACGGCAACTTTACCATCACGTGATATACTTACTTCAAAATGGGATCGCCGATGTTTGCTCTCTGACGATCTATGTTCAAACTCCAATGTCGGTAGCGACACTTTATTCTTATATAACACTTTGTACTCTAATTAATGTAGCAAATGACACGGAAATACAGAATCTTGAAAACTGAACATACTTAATTTCCGGTATTAATATGGCTTTTTTCATTTTCTTTTTTTTTTTTTTACATAGAAACAGTATAGATAACACCCATGATACTGTGTGTACCAATGCACGATTTTTGAAACATATTTATTGCATACCTTTCAATAAATTTGGCTTAAGAATATTTTTAAAAATTCCAAAACTTTTACAAGAATTCCAGTATATAGCAAAACTTTTTATCTTACCTTCTAGAGGTTTTTGCGGAGTTCGCAGGTGAAATGAGATGCTCAAGTTTTGTTTTGATTCCTGCTAGACATGCCAAAATATGACTTGAAGGTCTCACACAATTTATCAGATGTTGCCATAGAGTACTTTTCCTTTCTTGTCTTGATAAATTCTTCCACAGACAGACAAATGCGTGTGTCGGATGCTAACAACCTCATGGTGTGTTGAACGGCATCTATCAAAGATGACTTGTCTGCACTTGGACAGCTAGATTTAAACTAAGCTTACGTTCCCTGTATTTAGACAGTTATCTTCTGCCAGAACGTTCTAGAAATTCTTGAAAGTTTCCGAAAGTTGTCAAAAGTTTCTGAAACTTCTAGAAAGTTCTAGAAAATTCTCCTTCCGCCAATTAGCACTGAATCCAATGTGGAATGTAATGGAAGATATGTCAGTTTCAAATCATTCGATGTCTCCGTCAGAAAAGCAAAATTTGAAGGGGATAATAGTCATTTCCATTGATTTCTAGAGAGAGACAAGTGGAAATAACACTTACTTACCTAAGACAAAAAAGTCAGTTTTGTTACACAGTGTAATTATACGCTAAAAGAATCATATTTACCACACGGACACTACAACTGGTTCTTGAAAATGGCTGAGGCGGCCGAATGTAATCGAACAAAACAACAACAAAAACTTGAATTTCGGATATTTTATCCACAAACTTGATCCAAATAAGCAACAAATAATCAGAAATTTGAAAAGAAATGAGAAAAATTTCAACAAACATACCATGTCAGCTCCTTTAAATCAAACTTTTGTTAGGCAAGATTCCTTGAGTGTGTAATCATCAGTATCTGTCAATGTGTCTTTCTCTAAATATTGCTATTCTTGAGACAGCTGAAAATTTGAAATAATCTACTGTGACTTCAGGTGTGACGGTTATTGTGAGCATGACCGCAGGATGAAAAATAAATCTAACCTAATCATTACTATCACGGAATTTCATAAATTCCTCCTATATAAAAATAATGTTGCTTATGAATTTTCATCCCCAATGGTAAATTGAATATTCAATATTAATAATTAAAAAGGGATTTAATTCTGACATCGGGCATACGTGCACTACATTGTCTCGTAGGTTAATTTCACACTTGTCCAAATTCAGTTTAATTCGTGAAGCTATCAGTCAGCACATGACGAATAAGCAACACTTAATTATTAACATATGACAAATATTAGTGGATAACAACAAAATACACTACAAAACCCAATGTGAGGAGAAACTCAAAACGCTAAAAGCTATTATAATTAATATACTAAATAAAACTCTTCCATAAATTTATCAATGCTAATTAATAACCCGAATGAAATTCCAGAATGTCTGTCCACCATATATACGTTGATCACATCTATCGTGATGAACTGTATTTACTCTCTTCACGATGAAAACAACATTCTCCCCATAAAAGAGAAGGGATGCAGAAGAGATTCATATGGTTACAATGATTGATAAATAAAATGTTCCTGGGAAATTGCAGAAAAAAATTTGGAAATCTCAGAACAGCTTGGATAGATTACACTAAAGTCGTTGATAGTATTTCGCACTCTTGGATACTTTGAAAATGTACAGTCTGTTCAGTTATTTGTGAATCTTCTTAAATATAGCATGGGTTGTGGAAAACCGCATTATACCTAAATCACATCAAAGGTACTGCAGCTTCCAATCGCTTGAATATCCAACTAGGAATCATTCAAAGAGCTTCTCTGTCGCCCCTTTCTGTCCGTTATATCATTGATTCTCTTTCTGCATGAACTAAACAATAATAACTATGGATATAAAACTAAACAGTAAAGTGTTTAATCAACTATTCTTCATGGAAGATTTCAAAGCTTTTGTCAAAGACGACAATGAGCCAAAGGGTAACCTCAATAATGTAAAATATTTCAGCGATGATATCAGGTATGGATTTTGGATTAGACAAATCTGCAAGAGTAACATTCAAGAAACGGAGAATTAGAGAAACTCACTGAATAGATCAAGATTTTTGCAGAAAGAATAAGAAAATGTAACAAAAAGACGTTTATAAATACCTAAGAGTCAAGGAGATGGAATACAGCATAACCGAATGCAGAACTTAATACAAAAATACCGCAGACATCTGCGTCTGGTGTTAAGTACTGAGTTGAATTCACAAAACAGCGTATCAGCCATAAACATCTTATCTGTACATCTGGTGTAATATAGTTTCAGCATAACTGGACCATAACTGACATTAAACGAATGGATGTCAGAACGAGAAAGCTTCTCACTTTCAACCGTATGACATCCTAAAGCTGATGTTGATCGCCTGTATGCACCCAATTCCGAAGGAGGCAGAGGATTAATTCAACTAGAACTGTGATAAAAAACTACAGCAATCGGCCTTCAAAGATACCTTAAAACTACAGAAGTTATAGATCACTATGTCAAAGAACATAAAATGTCATTCGGTAAGAAAGCAAGAGAACAAATTGAGAATTTCAAGAGGTAAAGACGCGCCAAACTCATGTAGACAAACCACTACCTATCAGGGGTTACGTAGTGCAGGGTTAAAAGTTGAGACTGAAGGTATTATTCTTGCTGCATAGGGCCAATGTTTGTTAACTAGAAATTACCAAGCACAAATAATGAAAGATCCTGTTAACCCGAGATGCAAATTCTGTGAGAAACATCCAGAAACTTGTATCAGGTTGCACGGTATTAGTACCCACTGAATATAAAACGCGGCATGTTAGAGTTGGTCAAGGTGTGCAATAGAATATATGTACCTTTTATAGGAAGAAAAAACAAGAAACGGGTATCAAGACCTTCAAGATGCGGTTCCTGAGATAGGACCTGTAAACATTTTATGGGGTTTTACAATGTACATAAAGAGAACAATCGAAACTAATCGATCAGATGTCCTGGTCAAAGATCTAAACAAAATAAAACGCGCTTTCTTATTGATACGGTAGTTCCTATCGAGTGTATTGTCTCTTTGAAGACATAAAAAAATCTATCAAAATACAAGGATCTTGGAGTAGAAATCTAAAAAATATGGTAAACGAGGGCATCAATAATTCCAAGTTGGAGCGCTTGATACGATTGGAAAACGTTCCGATCGACTCAATGAAGAGATCCCGGGCATTTTTTTTATTTCAAGTTTTGTACCTGTATTTGATATATATCCAACATGGTAAGAAGTATTGCCACGTATGTCGAAGAATTTACCAACAATGCATGGAGTATAAAGTATAACTCACAGAATTTAAGAGTGGGATCAAACTAATAAATAAATGGAATTCAATTATTCTGAACAATCTGCGCGCTGAAGAATTCCTTTTGAAAAACTCTAAAAGAAAAATAAATATCGGAAGTGCTATTAATAAAGACACCCATTTTGAAAATTCACTATGCATGTAATACTAATGTATATAGATAAAATATATAAAAACACACACAGACACACACAAACACAGACACGCATATATATATATATATATATATATATATATAAGGCAAAGAAAAGTATATATATATATATATATATATATATATATATATATATATATATATATATATATATATGAGGCACTTATTTTTTAGCAGGCGGCGGACATTTGAAGACTGAACAGAACCATTTGATTGATGAATTATTTTTTTTACAAACGAACACGCGATGTGTTCTGTAATACGTCCAACAAAATCAAACCAGATCAAGTATAGCAGAGTTTATTTATTTATTTATTTTTTAAGAAACAAGGCACGAGCGTTATGCCTATTTTGAGGCGCTCGTTGGTTGGTTAATAATTGTTTGTTATGTCGTCTGCCATTGGTCGATTGTTAGGTTGAGATATCTGCATTATGAACATACATCAACCATCTCTTACTAAGTATGTTTACTTTTCGATTTTGAGTTGTTGACAATAACCGTTAATGTGTGGATCGATCCTGAATGTTTTGCTAACAAGAAAAAATAAAATGGAGGAAAACTAGTTCATGTAGTAGTAGTAAGACATTAATATACGCCATTGAAAACTATTTTGAAAAATTCAATTACTGTTAAAAGGACTTTATAGTAACTCTGTAAAACGTTCGCCTGTCATTTAAAATAAACACATTTATATACTCTCTACAGTATATTTTGAACTTTTTTTACCTATTGGTCCACAAAATTTCCTTTTATCTTTTCCATTCCAAGCGCGCTGTAAATTCATTGGAGACGAAATGGCGACTGATAAGTCGACCAAACGTGTGACACAGCCATTTAGACATTATGGTTAATGGAGGTCCATTGACCCGTCAGAGGGTTGATAATACGGTATCGAATTTTCCTAACGAAGTCCATTATTCCTGCAGGAATAATGTAACAAGGTTCACGATGGAGACTTCGATAAAAGAAACAGGAATAGGGGATGTTTTTAAGAAGGGATGGACGTTGTCACAGAGATCATTGGCTTTTGATATCGATATTTGGAGCTTTGAAAGAAACGCAGTCGATAACAAGTAGATCAATATGTAGACAGTTATATATTTCTCTCTCTCTCTCTCTCTATATATATATATATGTATATGTGGGTGTACACAAATAAATAATGCGTGCAGATTGTACGTGTAGATCATATATTTATGATATTTTTATAAAAAAATGCATCAGCCCATACACAATGGAAATGTTTCTTATATATATACATATATATATATATATATAATAAATATTATATACGTGTATGTATATGTATATAACTTAATATAATATTCTTGTTTTTCTTCTTATATATATATACATACATACATAGATACATATATATATATATATATATATATATATATATATGAGAGAGAGAGAGAGAGAGAGAAAATTTGCTAAGCGTAGATTAGATGTGGCACAAAACCGAAAATATAAAGCACCCAGCACTAGTCAGTTGCAATTTATCTAGTGAGAAAAGCTTTGCTAACAATTACACCACGTCGAAGTGCCAAAAAAGTTCTAAGCGTAAGTTAGATGTAGCACAAGTCGGATAGTATGGAGTCCCCGGCGACGATCGAACTCGCGACTCAATCGAAACTGATCTAGCAAGACCTGCTTGCTTATTCTTACACCACTTCAAAGTGACCTTAACTATGCATAGCTTAGATGTGGCACAAGGCCGGAAGTAATAAGCACCCAGTGAATATCGAACAAAATTCCTAATTTTAAAATTGGCATTAGGCCGAAATTATGGGGCGCCCAGTAAAATAGCGAACTCACTATTCGATTGAAATTGATCTAACGAGGAAACTTGCTAAACATTTTAACACTTCGGAGTAACCCGTTTATATATATATATATAAAAGCGGGTGTGTGTGTGTCTTCTCTTTTTCGCATACAATCGACAATACAGACGCCGACTCAAAAACATGCTAACATCCTGTTTATACTATCACCATGCTCAGCGAATCTTAGTTACAGTTTACAGACCGCATGAGTCAACAATGTCAGTGCACAGACCCTCGGTAACGATGGTTTGTGACTTCGTGCTAATACAACCATCAATGGTTTTTGAACGGTTTCGTGAAATCACGACGTTGCATAAAGTTGGGATCATCTACCCAGGCCCATATTATCAAGGAAATATTATGACACTGCAGAGTTTCGAACTTGTTTCGAACTTGTGACTCATCGGAACGCGAAGGTTCTAACTACCTGACCAAATGCCCATAGCATCTGAGGTAATGTATCTATAAACCACACAAATTATTTTCATGCACAGTTTTAATTTTGATATATTTGGTTTATAGAGATATAGATCTCTTAGGCTGTTCATATTTTTACTATTGCCCACAGAATAAAGGGCCAAGAGCAACTCAAAAATAGAAGGTTACTAATGTCATTAGGTTTCTGACCGATATAAGGGTATATAACATTTGCTTTGAATCTGATGACAAACTCGTTCTAAAAAAACTGACAACACAAGCTAACAAGAAAGCTCGTTTCGTTCACAGAATCCACGAAATGCACCTAAGGATAACATTCAAGAATTCGAAGATAAAATGGTAATATTAGAATTCCCTGAGAACAGAGCAAATTGATATCCCTAAATATTGACCAAAATACCATAGAGAAACCAAATTTTTATTAGCCGAAGCACGTATGACCATTCCCATGATGTCTACATGCAAGAAAGATAATCCTGTGGGAAGATAATCCTGATTTGTAAAGATTGATACCAGAAAGAAACGAAAAGAAAAGGAAGGGAGAATACTAAAATATTAGCAAAGAAAAAAGACGAGTTCATTCTGCCGAAACTGGAAACGAAATGAATGGAACCAGATATGCATAATGTGTTGAAATATGAAGAAAAGTGAAAAATCACATTGCATCATATAACCAATATCAACTCAGAAGAAATACCCCAGACTCAAAAAAAAAAAAAACAAAAAACAAAAACAAACTTTAAGTTACATTTCAACCCTGACCACAATAAACTAAAAATGCCCGCGGAATAGAACATATACCACTGTATATTCAAACATTATATGCTATGCCTCAAACACTAACAAACCTATTGATGAGGAAAAGCTAAGGAATAATAAAGTATCACGTGACATTAACTATTCCACAATATCAATAACTAGAATATAAATTTTATTACGGAAAACTAAATGAGAAATATATATCATAAAGTGGGGTTTATCGCAGATTGATGCACTATGAAAGCAAAAAGGTTGTTGTGAAGACCACGCATATATGGAGATATCTCACTTCGATCCATTATAGTGAAATTAGTAATTAATATTGTCGTAACTAGCCTTTCACATCCCTTTTATGTTATTTTCATAACAGCACACACGGGCTAATAGAATAGAAACTGACAAATGGATCAATAGAAAGGTTCTCTTCTCATGCATGAGAAATTGTCTTCCAAACACTGACTCTATGGAATATCTAGATCCGTCAATCGACACCTCCAGTTACCTTGATCTACCCACTATCCCTCTCCTCATCCTTTCTTCTATCACTTCTATCTGCTCTTGCTCCAAATCTTCTGCAACCCCCTGCACCCTAGTGGCTTCACGTTTTGCTCGGGGCGTAATGCTTAAAAAAAAAAAAAAAATAGGTGAATTACATCGGTCCCAAAATCGTGCAAGTGTAGCCAGAACCCCAATTTGGAAACATTTCAAACTTATTCGACGCGGAGGGAATGATAGCCCAAGTCTAGTTAATCTTTCCGAGACTATGTACTTTGCATATAAAAGCTCATATGTGAAGAGATAGGAACTGACCATTTAATCATATAAAAACGAATCGATGAAAAGAAGACAATGATCTTACTTCTATATTTAGGTCAATGCACTGGTGATGAGGGTGGGTTTGTTGATGACATAGGTATTTATAGTTGGGATAAGAATGATCTTCAAGAAATAGGACTCAATTAATAATGGCACATAACTTAAATCCATCATAAATATCAGAATTTGTAGCGAGTAAATACTAAATACTTAAAATACATCGTTGTCTGAATGTGTAGAGTAGTTTTCACAGTGGTGGCTTGTATTTCACTAAGTCGGTCCTAAATTAAATTCGACGTACAAAACGTTAGGAACTTGAAATAATACTTAATGACGCAGCAATCTAGTTGTGATGGTTGATACTTTAATGTCCGACATCGACTGTCTCACCAACTCCACTGAGCCCAACTGGCGACTGCTACTACTACTTATTATCAGTGGGAGAGTCTATTTACAATAGAAATAAGTAATGTTCAGGTATAACATAATCATATATAGCACATTCAGTATAGGAGATAAGGAAATTGCACATAGAATAAGCTGCCCTAGTGGGAGTTTGCCCAACTCCACAAGCCGCCGCAGAAACAATACTTTAACCTTAAAATCCGAGTTATGTTCTTAAATAGATTCCTCAGATGAAGCCTTTTGTATAGATGTCATACCTGACGTCAAGACCGTTTAGGAATATCTAAACTGTCAGCTGTATACAACAGTTTCCTCATATTAATGGTTAGAAATTAGACCGAATGAGTGCTGTAGATCTAAGCGAGGACCATCCTTCTAACTGGTGCTGCAGTGTTCCAGAAAATAAATTATACAACAAAACAGAAACCACATCCAGATGAAGATTTTCAACAAATACACCAACAAAATTGGATAGCACATGGAACTCGAAGAGAAAATAATGACATTATCAATATATTGGCATTCAACGCTACTTCAAACAAAAAGTTAGGAAGGAAACTCTCAACAATACTGGAAAGGGTGATAGCAGCTACTCCTCACGAGAAATCTATTTCCAGTAAAAAAAAATAAGAGAAAGATTTTATATATTTCAACTAGCAACAGCACTGGCTTCTCGGCCAGTGAATGTGAAATCTTTTCTTATAAAACAATGACTAATATTACTATTGCTATTGTAATAATATCAAGAATGTGTGTTACTAATTGGCAGAACAGGGACAGCGAGGTAACATATACGTGTAAAGATTGCTGATATAGGAAGTTGTGAGGAGCTGTACTTGCTGACGTCTTGAAAGGACAGAAGAGTCTATTTTCAGTTATCTTGGATTTACTACTTCCAGTATTCTGACACATTTCTTGATTTCTTCACAAACACACTGGTGCATCATGAGTTTAGGAGAATCAAAAAGCTTTTACACTCATTATCAGCCTTGTCAGTGAGGGAATACTACCCATTATGAATTTATGTATGTAGAAAAATAAAAGAACTGTATTTTATTTTCCTTTTCTTTTTGTCAACTCAGGCATTTAACTTGGAAGAATTTTAAAGGCAATCGTTTTGAGAGGCCTGGAGCCCTAACGGCGCATTCATTAATCAGCAGGAACCATCAAACCTATAATTACTGGTAATTAGCCTTACAGATAGCGGTCATCAAGTAGCGACCCACCCATTAAAACATTCACCAGCATTCTTAATCAATTTTCTAAGGCGAATTACAAATAATTGAACATTTACAAACGCATCGTCAGAACCGGAGTTCTATCATCAGCGACAGGTCGGTGAATCTAATTGCAACACAGTTCTTAAAGAAATAAAAAAGACGCAAAAGGAAAAGGGGGAATTCATATTTCTTAGTACAGTGTAACCCGGATATAAGAGAAACCCGGATATAAGATATATTTTCTCTGGACCTAAATTAGAGCCTGTGTTAATGTATATAAATGAGACCAAACCCTGATATAAGAGAAACCCTGATATAAGATACTTCTTCTCCGGTCCCGACAACTCTCTTATATCCGGGTTACACTGTACTCTTATTTTTTTAACACAACTCCTTCTAGGGCTATAAATGATTCTGACTATCAATATGATAATGCTAGTGTTATCATCTTATTATCTAATGTCTTCATCTTATTATTTAATGTCAAATCAGAAGGTCAACAAAGTGACATTGGAGTATAAATATAGAAACTTAATATTGCGTAATCTGATAAGAATATGCAAAGTACATAAACCCCAACTGTTCCTAGCAAAGTTAAATTACTTTTTTTAAAAAACAAATCTTCTCATTGTATTGGAAATATCTGTAGAGTTTCAACATATAGTGGCAGGTTTTGAAAAAAAGAAATAAACGAATTAACTTACAGTTGGGCCCAGTAAGAAAAAATTACATCTCAGATAACACAATCTAGTCTTCAATTGAGATCCCGGACTGAGGTAATGGTAGGGCATAACACAAAACTGACCAGACTTGACGTTGTTTAACTTCGGTGATCGTACGGGAACCGGTGTTTCAGCGTAATGTGGCCGTAAGCAAGATAAATATTACAGTCCTCCCATACCGTAGATTTCTCTATTTATTGTATCGTTTGAAATCCACGATCGTTCAGCTTGTATTTCGGTTTGGGAGAAAAACAATTCATTAGTTGCTGAATCCAGATATATAGTGACATCCAAGCAGATGCCTTGTCGCGGTATAGCATCTTTTTGGGGGGGCTTGAATCTTCATCCTACAATATATTTTTTGATTGGGTATTTGCTCACGTAGAACGAACACCTCATGAACGATGACCTTGTAAAAAAACAAAAAAACAAAAAAAAAAATAAGATCACCATCACTTTCACATCTGAGGGAATCTGACGTGTTAATTTTCTAGTCGATGCGATGATGTTCCAATTCAATACACCGGCTGCTGTTGTTGTTTCTACATCAGTTCCGTTCGACCAGCTGTCGTCACTGGTGCAGTTATTTTTTAAGAAAATGTTTATTATCATTCACACGATTAACCAGCTCATAATTGCTATATCCGATGAGATATCCGAGGTGGTAGTCACTGATGATCGACTGATTCAATTTTATCACCGGTGAAATAAGATTAAAAAAAAAAACCACAAAAAAACCCAAAAAATAAACCAATATGTCTGCGAAGACATTACGGAAAACGAATTACTCACAACTACAGGTGTGTATCGTAACACGGATTCGCCCTATTAGTGAAAGCTTCTGACCATATTCTTTGGAACTGCTTACTTCCAAGACCCTGTCTGCAGATGGTATTTATCTACTTCTCCAGGGTCATAGGACGTGATGCAGGGACAGTTTTAATTCGAGATGCCCATACACTTAAGTATGGGCCAAGAGCAAAATTTGTCCATTCTCAGCGACCATTATCAAAATGGCGTATTCCTTGACTGGAGCTTCTATTCCCGTCTCCTGTAGCAACTTCACGTCGAGTCCATATCAGCACAGGGAAGGTACCAAGCAATGACTGACTAACTGTGATACTTTCGTTTTCTGCTTTACCTGCCAAAAGATGGCGTAAAATTTTGGCGACAAAATAACAAATCATTTTTTCTTCCTAGCATTGAACCATGCGTCAAGAACATTTACAGACCCCCAACCTATTCAGAAATTTCAAAGACTGTCCAGCAATGATTTTCACAGATCACAAGCAAGTAAAATCGATCAGGACAGGTTGGGTTTTATTATTTTAGTTTAGTGGTATATCAACATCTATGAGTTATTAATGCTGATATCTAAACTTTTGAACGCAATTCTATGTATTCAGCTACATATATTTTGTACATAATTTTATACATTCAAGGTAAACGTATGATTTATGGATATATATTTTGTAGATGATCTATTGTAGATGTTATATGTTTTAGTTTAAACCAGTCATGGGCAAATTGCGGCCCGCGTGCCACCTTCAGCCCGTTGGCAGTCTGAATAACATACCTAGTTTTAAGAGAGAAGTAACTTTTCTTAAAATTTGGATCGTCACGTTTCGTTCTCACTTCACTATTGCCATTACCTCAGAAATAAAGGGCGAGAATCATTGAGACGGATCAAAGTCAGTAGTAAATACATCAGTGTTATTGGTGAAAATTTATTTATTTCTCTGTTGGATCATGGTATTTAAGTCATGACAATTATGAGTTGAAAATAATATCGCCCAAATTTCCATAAAGGCTTTGGCGGCACACCTACACTCGATGGTCAATTTTTTTTATGACGTCACTACATAGTTACCCCTAAATCTCACCAATATGCCTTATTATCTCATCCTTCGGCTGTTGTTGGCTTGTTGGCATAGAACTTACTTTTGAGATGATCCCAAAGGAAGAAATCTAAGGGCGTCGAGTCGCACGATCGTGATGGCCAATTGACTTTGCTGTTTCGAGAGATGATGCGATCGCGGAACTTCTCATTCAAATTATGTTTGAACGTCCATTTAATTATAGGCTTCGATAACTTTAACACGTTGTTTGTTTGTTAATGTTTCCATGGTTGAAATTTCCAAAGACTTAAGTTGTTAAATCTGAAAGAAAAAGAAAAAAATCCTTAGACACTTAAACTTAATTCACATTTAAAATCGGTACAAGTTATTGGAACACCCTTTATAATATAGCATTCTGTTTCTAATGCGAGTAAAATATATCAGGAAGTTTTTTTGAATTTAGTGAAAAAAATTAAGCTGACATAATAATAATTAAAGAAAGAAAGAAAAAAGGAGGATGCGATGTCGTTCGCTTGTGCTTAACGTCTGCTTCAATGAGATGGAAAACAATGTCAATTTTGAATCTTTCTTTGTACACTTTTACTTTAAATAATGAACAGTGTTAATACTTATGGTTGTTATTGTAATACTTTGCTAAATTTGTTAAGCTCAAATAGATGCATATGTCTGGAAAGTCATTACGATGCAATAGAACAATATCCGATATATCTTATTGTGGAAAACATAAGGAGCATATACAATCATGAAATTAAAAATTTCATTAGAAAATTGAAAAAATAAAACTGAAAAATTCACATGTGTTGCTGCTGAAGCTACTGCTGTTGCTAATAATGATAATGCTTTCAAACTACTTCAGAAGATATTCTTATTTTATTATAGAATTTTTAATTTCAGACTAGCAATTATTAGAACTATACCGAAAAACGAAAAGAAGAACAATAATGTAGAAGTCTTTGCAAGTTAAAAGATTTTTTTCTGATTTTCATATCAGAGCAGACATTGATCCCGTTTTCAGAGTCCAGAAAGACCAGTACTACATACTTGTAAAATACTGTCCAAATGAAAGATATTAAATATCCTTGGGATCCATTATGAGTATTAATTTTATATAATTCAATTCTTGACTTTTTAAAAAGAAAAAAAAGAAATTGTTCTCATTCTCTGATTTTCACTGCCATTTTATCATTTTTCATTTTTGATAAAGTCTGATTTGATTATCAATCGTCTTTCACGACGGTAGTTAGGATGCTAAAGAAAGCGAATCATTCGCGAAAAAAAAAAATCCCATAAATTTGTCGGCCGAGCTGCCATTACTTTTTTTTCTCCGTTTTTTACCGTAATGAAAGACGAACAATAAACACGATATTTTTAGCCTCGCAAATTTGGCCATGGCTAAAGGTGTGTAGCTACCCGAATAAGATAAAAATAAAAAGAATATATCCACCCGTAAAACGAAAGAAAAAAATGGGAAAATAATGTGGAATAAAAAAAGCAATTTCACCAAGATGGTCGGGATAATATCAATGTTTTTTATAAACCACGGAGAACAAACAGCTGAGTCACATGGTCTAAGTTAAAATAGTTTTTTTTCTTCCTAACTAATAAAAAGCAACTTTAAGTTATTGATTGCGGAAGTCAAAAACAGTAATCTGTATTGGTCGGCTTTCTATCAATTTTATCTTCAATCGATTACTGAGCGTTGTCATAGCTCAAAAGATTCACGTTAAGAAACCACCCGATAATTTTAATTTCACGTCCAATTCCATAAAAATACGAAAAAGACAACTTTGAAATTTGTCAGATTTAAAATTACTTCATGTCAGATTTAAACTTTATTTACAGAATTTTGTACACTCATCAAATCAAACCCAAATTTAACACACAAACAGACACACGCACTCGCTCACTCAAATACCGGGATTTATCAAATAAATGGTTTACAATGGAAAAATGTTTATGTGCCAAAGACATCAAGTGATCTAGAACGATCTGAATTCCTTGTTGTACATAGAAATGATGGTGGATATAACTTTGATTTTACTAGTGCTACCATAATAAAAAAATGAACATAATTCTTTAAAGGGAAAATGAATTGAAAGCATAATATTAGGTTGGTGCAAAAATAATGTCGTTTTCTCACATAGTAACATATGTGAGAAAACGACATTATTTTTGCACCAACATAATAATAATAATATTACCAAAAATAAACACACGCCTAACACATTACATAATATCGCCATACTTCTTTGAAACCATTCTTAAAGAATCTAGCTCATATAGTTATTTTCTCAGCCCGGCTTAGATGTGGCACAAGACCGAAAATATGGGGCACCTAGTGAGGATCGAACTCGTTACTCACTCATAATTGTTCTAACGAAACAAGTTTGCTAACCATTACACCACTTCGAGGTGCCTAAATCTAGCTCATATATATTAAATGAAAAGTCTTCTTTTATGTGCCGTGTCCCTTCAAGGCGTTAGCAATCATGGCTCTCCACTTCTCCCTATCCTTTGTAGCTCTTTTGCTACTTCTCACAAACCCTGTTTATCATCCACTTGTTTACGACCGCTACCTATGTCACACGTTGATTTCCCCTGTCTCTCTTTCCATCTGTCCGTCCTGTGAATATCAGATTCTCCAAGCTCTCCTTTCTTATTACGTGTTCCAGAAATTTCATCTGTCTCTTCCTGTTTCCTCTTTGTTTGCATCCTCTCCAGAACCTCATCGTTGCTCACATGTTCGGTCTATGGTATCCTTAGAGTCCTTTTGTAGTACCTTAACTCCAATGTATCGAGTCTTTTCTTTATTTTTGAGGAGACCACCAAGAATCCGTTGCTGTAAAGAAGAACAGATATCACGTTAATATTGTGGCTGCCAGTGATGAATCTTGGTAAGATTTCCAATTCTCTCATAATTGTCTCGCTGTATGGGTTGAATGTCCGGTGAGAAGAGACATCCTTGCCTTATGCCCCTTTCTATTTTTGTATGTCTACTGAAATTCTCTATCCGCATGCAGGCCATTTGCTGCCAGTATAGTTTCTTGATTATTCTAATATCTTTCCCATATATATCAAAGTGGCCGAGCAATTCCAGCAGATTTTTGTGGCGTAGTTTGTCGAACGCCTTTGCCTAGTCTATAAGAAATATGTACAGGTCTGAATTTGTATTGCTGTTTCTGATAACATTCTGAGCAGGAATATGGTTTTCCTTGTTCCGTTGATTTTAACAAACCCACACTGTTCTTGTCCTGTATCTGTAATGATTCTCCTATGTGCTCTATCCATCAAAAGACGGAAGATGAGTTTTGTTATGTGGTTCATTAGGCTGAGTGTTCGGTGGAGTTCACAATCGTTTGCGTCTGGTTTCTTAGGCAGTGCTATGAAAATAGATCTGCTGAGACCTTCCGGTATATCACCACTGTTGTAGATTTCGTTTATTATTTCTGTAATCTTGTCTATGCCAAAATCATCTAAGGTTGTCAGAATTTCTCTTAAAATTCCGTCTTGCCCTACCGCCTTGTTTCTGCTCAATTTCACCAGTGCAGCTTCTACTTTGGTTTTTTTGGATTTCAGGCCCGTCGGTAGTTCTGTTTATTGTTGGCTGTTCTCTTTTGTCATGAAAGTGTTCTCCAATATATTCGTTTCAGCGCTGAAGAATCTTTACCTTCTCTAATATGAGCGTTGAATCCTTTGATTTTATGCAGCCTGCTGAGGAGCAAGTCTTCTGCCCTGTTAGTTCCCCTATTTGTTTATGCATATCTCCTTTGTTTGGTGGTACCCAGTCTCTCTATTCATGCACATTTTTTGGTTATCACTCTTCTTTAATCTGTTTGCATTTAATCCTTATTTCGTTATGTATTTTTATGTATTTTGAATCTTGGTAGTTTTCTGTTTTCATATCGAAAATTTCATTAGTCATCCATTCGTTTTTTTTTTCTTCTATTCTCCTAATGGGATGATATCATTAACTGATATCACAAGAACTTCTCTTCTTGCGTCCCATTTCGAGTTTCATGGTCTATCTCGTATCTTCTTTTCACATTCTCCATATATTTTTCTTTCATCTACGGCTCCCTCAGGAGTTTGGTTTAATGCAATTAGGGTGCTGAGTTAGGTTTCTTCAGTTTCCCTAGTTACACTATTAGTTTACATATAACAGGGAGATGATCGCTTCTGCAGTGAACCACTGCATTCCTGAATCATTTGTTGATAAAACATGTCCAGATTATATAGAGTGCGGCCCCCACTTAGACATGACAGAAGTTTTACAAAATTATATGCATATAGAATTATCTACAGTTTTAATGCACGTAATACATGACTAAATTTTTCTCTTTTCTCTGAATCTCTGACGAAGCTTTAGTAAAATTGAAAGATGTTAGATTGATAAACGTTTCTTATTTGTTGATTATCGTATTATTCTGTTGGATTCCGATCACTATTTGATCAGCGCTTCATCTTTAACTAATATATATATATATATATATATATATATATATATATATATATATATATATATATATATATATAATATATATATATGTTTGAAACAGTACAGAAGCGTATTAAGGCATTAAAAACAAGAAATTTTATATTGTAGGCCATGATAGATTTAAAACAAAAACACACACCAGTCGACCGGTTTCGTCCCCTCTCATCAGAACTGTTAACGCGGAACTAAAATTATGAGGAAAAGAAAAAGAAAAAGAAAAAGTCTGTTATAGATGACATGAGTGATTGGACAGGGAGAAATAAATTATTATAAAAAATTATACCAACAAAGATGCTAGAAACGCATCACAGCAAGTCCAAGCAAACAATCTCTTTGTTTGCAAAGAGTAGGTTGCCTGGACCTGATGTAAAGCGTCTCCAACACCTTAAGATGGAATAATGAGTGCGAACGGCCAAAACGGAAAACCAGTTCACACTGAAATCCATCGCACAAGTGGGATTCTTTATAAAGTGATCCGCAATCGAAGACCCATACGTGTTACGAATGGTATCGCCCAAAGAAAAAAAATTATTCAGTATTATAGCAGGTACGTGTTGTTTAATTCTAACGTCCAACCGCTGTGTCGTTCTACCTATGTAATCGCATCCACAACTACATTTGAAATGGTAAATAACAGAATTAATATTGGGGGGGGGGTTAGAACATCTTTACACATAGACGGAAGTATGGACTTAGTTTGAAAGTCAACACGAACGTTGGCTGCAAAAGAACACTCACGTGAACTACATGAAATACGCTTGGCGAAGGATTCACTAATCCTACCCAACCACGGTAAACGAAGATAGACCGGACATTTACCCACTGAAGCAGGTTTGATTTTGTTGAACCTAGCAGTCTTATCTCGAATAACCGATTGAACAATGTTCAACGGATAACCATTGTTGACAAAGATCTCAGTTAAACAACTGATTTCATGTTTCAAGGTGTCACCCGAACAAATCATTAGCGCCCTATGTGTCAGGGTCCTAATCAAATTGATCTGTTGTCGTTTAGGACAAAAGGAGTCGCATCGAAAATATAATCCTGTAAAAGTAGACATCCTGTAAACAGATGTGATAAACGAGGAAGGAGTTCTTTGAACAAGAACATCTAAGATTATAATAATTTATTTCTCCCCGTTCCACTCATTCATGTCATCCATAACAGACTTTTTCTTTTTCTTTTCCTCATAATTTTAGTTCCCCGTTAACAGTTCTGATGAGAGGGGACGAAACCGGTCGACTGGTGTATGTTTTTGTTTTAAATCTATAATGGCCTACAATATAAAATTTCTTGTTTTAATACCTCATATATATATATATATATATATATATATATATATATATATATATATATATATGGTGTATTTTATTTTATTTTTACTTTTTAAATGAATGTATGAGTTGTGTTATGCATGTATCTAGAAGTACACGAATGTTTTATTTTCCAAACATGGTCAGACAGATGAAGTTTATTGTGGATTATTTTTTTTCTCAGACTAACGTACTTTCAATATATTTTCTTCTTGCTGAATTATTTTCTTTTTGAGCACTCTAACATTTATTAGGTCGAAATTGTAGTCATATTTTTTGCAATGAAAACGAATGCATTTAAAATGTTGTTATGCATTATATCCCTTCAATGCCCATATGTAGTTTTTTTTATAGATTTGTAGGGTTTCGCCAATGGGGTTTTGTGGAATTTATTTTGCATATTGCTGCTCTCCAGTTGTTACAATCTCGTTTCTTGTTAACTATTCTACTACAATTCTGTATATCTCTCATTTCCTTAGTTTGTATGACCATTAAGCTCATACCTCAGAAATAATGGAGCACGTGAAAAGAGTTAAGATTATAAGAATAGATGCTACACTTTGATTATAGCCAAAAGTCCGAGATTCCTGTTGACCGCGATAAAAGCGAACGACTAAAAACGAGTAAGTCAATCGCCGGAATCCAGTTATCATAACTGAAATAACTTAGTCTGCTGAATTATTTTAAAAATATTATTAAGAGAAATGGTTATAAGACGGGGATTTGGCTAATAAATTTTATCGTTTTAGGGGTAGTGTTACAGCATTTTAGATCAATGTTATAATCCGGCGGACGTTAATAGCCTTATTTTTTTGTAAAAAAAAAACAACACTTTTTAGTCGTTAAATCTGATAAGGTGATTTATTTTTCTTTCAAAAAAAAAAAAAAAAAATCCCACGAACTTTCCTTCCACACAGGTTTTGCATTCCGACCTGAATACTCCTAACAAGCACACGGTGGCGAAACGAGCTGTCGGTAAATAAGTTTCCCACTTCGTCTCATGTTCTCCATATACCGATGTAACAGTAAAATTGTCTATATCATATAACAGCATAATTGTCTATTTCACAAAATGCCTAATATCTAAAAATCCACTAGACTGAGTTTTTTTTTCCAAGTTTTCAGATAAGAAGTTTAGTCATCTCGATAAGTTTTTTGGAGGAATAACTGAAATACCTTCTGAATTATTCAGATACAAAGAAAAAAAGGTTAAAAATTGTTTAGTGTCAGCCCAACTATATCTTTTCAACTGAGCAATATTGAGAAGAAAAAAGATTATTCAGCCCTTCAGTAATAGTACCAACAATAATAGCCCGGCTTCCATCTTCAAATTCAATTCAAGGACCATCAAGAGAATGGTGAATAAGTTTTAAAAAGACGGAACAGTAGAGGGGAAAACTGGATCAGGAAGGGAGATTATCATTTCAACTTATAGCTAAAGATATCAATTAGAAAAGATCCAACTCAATCCGTAAGATGGTGATACGTGAGAAGAGTTTCAGCTATAACAGCCCAAAGAGCTTGAAAAAGACTTGAAAATGAAATCGTACGTGAAAACTCAGGGGCACCTTGTTACTCCAGGACAGAAAGTTAGAAGGTTAGAGGGCGAAGATCCTCTTGAATAAGTTGGAAAATGATCCTGGAATATATATATGTATATATATATATATATATATATATATATATGAAATTTATATCAATCCTTCATGAGCTTTAGCTTTGATTAATTAATGATGAACATGCCATTTTCATATATGATCGAGTTCAGCACGATGCTTCTGCTAAGCTTAGAGTGTAATTATACATTTATCTTTCTCAAAGTAGAGTCTAATAGTGTTATAAAACCATATGAAAACTCCAATAAGATATCTTTAATCATGTTTAAGATACAACGGTTCAATGCTTAATCTAACAATTGGACAAGTTTGTCGTTAGACCCTGTTTGAGCCGGAACTAAATTATGTTTGTGTTTATTAACATCTTTCTTCGAAAAATGAAAATACAATTACATTATGTTCACTTATATAATCACTATTATCTTCCAGTAACTTTTTGCCACTAATCAGGCAGCACTTCGATACCATTTGAGTAATATTCTACAGATTTTGATGTTATCAAATTTTCAGCGAACTCTTGAATCTAATTTTCATTAGAGGAACTTTTCTACATCAATGTACTTTGCAGCAATCGAAAGAAAAGCAACCGCCTGTTGGTGAAAGGTCAGGTGAATATTTTGGGTGGAGTAGAAAAGACTATTCGTGTTATACTTGTTGAATGCGACCCCGTTTTATTTATAGAGGAGGCAAATATTTTTCTGTTTGGCCAAAAATCTACTTTCATGTAGTTCATATGAAACGCAGTTTTCTTGAAATAGTCTTATATTGTTGAAAGGCTGACAGCCGTTATCAGAAACATTTCTCTGGAACTTTGAAGTTTTCTTTTTCGACTAGTGTTTTCATATGCTGATTGTCAACTGCAGAAGGGCGGCCTCTGTCACCTTGATCTTCAAGATTCGTATCCTCACTACGGAACTTGAGAAACCAACGCCGACCTGTCCGATCACATGGAGATCCCTTTAATCAGGCCGGGTTAATGTTGGCAGCAGTTTGCGAAGCATCGAGACAAAGCTTTGACTCATGTAAATGAAGTAAACGTCTCCCTTCTTTCTTTCATTTTTAATATGACTGTTTATATAATTTTTGAAGTTAAATTCTGAAAGAAATTAATATAAAATTAATAATGACTCGTTACTTATTAGCAATAAGAAACATCTTTTTTGTGTAACTCATATAATTCTATATTTGAACACAAAATGTTCATTATAAAATCGAATGTTATTTTCCGAAAAACCTAATACATACATCGACACACACACACACAGACATACATACACACGCACACACACGCACACATATATATATATATATATATATATATACACACACACACACATACATATATATATATATATATATATATATATATATATATAGAATCGGAGACATAAAACTGGGAATAAAAATAGATTCAACGCCAATATATATATATATTTTCCGTCATATATGGTAAATGGAATTAAAGACAACAGCGACTTTTTTTCAAATTACAAATAATAATCCTTCCCAGGAGGATATTCAGTCTGAAATTGTCCGAAATACATTTTAGAAAGAATATGGTCAAAGGTTTTGGTCTTCTTAATACATCATCAAGGTAGGTAAAAACAAATCGTGAGTTTCCTAGAACTGATGAGTGTAATGACGTGGCAATGAGTGTTGTGACGTAAGCAGTGAGTGTTGTGATGCAAGCAATGAGTGTTGTGACATGGTCGATGTGTGATGTATGTGTGTGTGTTTATTTTATTTATTTATGTTTTGTCTAAATTTGTGGTAGCGGGCTGTTAGATTATAATTGCTTTTATCTATGGACTGTTGTTTTTGTTTTATGAGTATTGCTTGGGGGGGTCATATGTCTCTTTTACTGTTTGATTTTGCTAGTATTCTCGTTTTGTTATGCCTCAACGCTAGAAAACGAACTTAGAAAATCCACAAATCCAAAAATTAGACACTATCGATTGCACTTCTAACAACAACAACAACAACAACAACAACACAAAATTCACTCATTCTATAAAAAATTGTAAATAAATTAGGTACCTTAATACCACCGCGTCCAAGAGAATCGGAGACATAAAACTGGGAATAAAAATAGATTCAACGCCAATTCAGATGCTTATCAAATAAATAGCTTACAATGTAAAACCATTTATATCGGAGAGTCATCAGGAAATCTAAAAAAGCCCGTAACTACGAACATGAAAGAGATTTACGTTTAGGCAACCATTCAAACTCTCTTGTAATACACAGGAATAAAACTGGCCAAAACTTTGATTTTACAAATGCCATGCTAATTGAAAAAAAGAACAATATTTACGGTGAAAAGTATTTCGAGGGAATACTAATAACAATATGACCAATTATAAACACACATCAAAAACATTGTATCTGTCTATATTTCTGAGATGAGGTATTATGTACACTATTTACATTATTCGGACTATTGTCCTCATCTTTGTTGCCATATTTATCATAACGTTTCGGACTTTGTACGCTCTTCAGATGGTTGGACTGTCGAACTGAACCCTTTATTTCGCTCAGTGGGGTACACTGTTCTAGTTCCACGTGCCATGTCTAATGGATGTCAGTTTTCACTGAATCTCCTGTTAATTTCTCTCTTCAAGTTCTCCACCGCCTTAACCAGTTATTGAACTCACACTGTCCTGCCACTGAATCTAACTAAGGTATTTATCCACTGTACCATGTGTCATATTGAGCTAGCAAACTTTATTCTTAAAGAATCTAACATGTGTTTATCTACAATAACGGAATGTACGTAAAAACGTTCCCAAATCAACATGCTAAAAATTAGCAAAACATAATATCTATACTACTACTGCTACTATTAAACTCACACTTACGAATATCATTATCATCTAAATCCCACATATACAAACTAGAATTATTATACATACATAGAGAAATATTTACGATTTTCCAGTTAACCTTTGAATTTTTTGAATTTCTTGGAACTTCGAATGGACGCTTCGTCTCTACTTGAATTAGGAAAGCCACAAATTGTATTAATGTTTGTTTAAGAAGTCGAATGCGCATCAAACATGATTGACCAATGAAAATCAAACCATACAAAAACAAAAATACCAGAATTTCTTTTTTTTCCATATCCCAGTGTATTCGCACACACACACACAAAAACACACACACACACACACACACAAACACACACAAACACACACAAACACACAAAAACACAAACACACACACACACAAACACACACACACAAACACACACACACAAACACAAACACACACAAACACACACACAAACACACACACACACACATAAATATGTTGTTGTGTATGTGTCTATATACATATGTGTTTTTGGGCATAGAAATAGTCCTTGCTAGATTAAATGTTCGTTATTTTTTATATGTTTATATTAGATTTGTAACCTGTAATTGATATTACTTTTTGTCAAATGTTCTTGATTGCACAGCGGCTCTTTTATAAATACCCTTCGGTTTTGGTTGGTCCACCCCCCTTCCGCATCTTCCCCCTTTCTTTCTTTTCTTTTCTCTCTCTCATCTTCTGGTTTTTAAGTTTAGATTATATCGTTTTTTATTGTGCGTAGTG